>JAWDGP010005190.1:0-57500 GCA_033675545.1 Elysia crispata
GAAGTCATACTGCTTGTATGATGTCAAGCGACAGAAAGTCATACTATTTGTATGACGCCAAACAACGAGAAGTCATATTATTTGTATGATGCCAAGCAACGACGGGAAGTCATACTGCTTGTATGATGTCAAGCGACAGAAAGTCATACTATTTGTATGACGCCAAACAACGAGAAGTCATATTATTTGTATGATGCCAAGCAACGACGGGAAGTCATACTGCTTGTATGAAGTCAAGCGACAGAAAGTCATACTATTTGTATGACGCCAAACAACGAGAAGTCATATTATTTGTATGATGCCAAGCGACGGGAAGTCATACTGCTTGTATGATGTCAAGCGACAGAAAGTCATACTATTTGTATGACGCCAAACAACGAGAAGTCATATTATTTGTATGATGCCAAGCGACGAAAATTCAAACTATTTGTATGATGTCAAGCGTAAAAATTCATGTACAAAGAGATTTGATATTTACTAAAATAGCTTAGTTCTTGTAAATAACTTTCTGCGAATGTTTTCTAAAGAAACCAAATTTTGATAATAATTAAAAAAAAACTATTAGTGTTTATTATGAAATAGTATGTGAATTTTTAAGTCCATAGATTTTGGCCGTCAAATTAAACAAAAATTGTACTCCAAAAATCGGAAGATAAAGCTTCTGTTCAAGCAACGACAGATTATCTTAAAACCATTCAGTTTTATTGATGTTGGTTTTTAATTGAATTGTTATGAAATGACAACTGTTCCAATCACATTCAATGGTTAGGGCATCTGTAGTGTGTAGACATCGCAGACAAAAAAAAAAACAAAAAAAAAACGAAATTGGCTCAATGATTTTGAGAAAGAGATTGGGATGCTTGTGCTTAATAAATGAAAAAATTACAATGACACTTCTGATTTCAGACAGCTTGAGAACAATTGGAACTAAGTTTTGTAACTGCAAATATTACCTGTTTTTAGATCAAAATGTTTTTAGTCTTTTATATACTTGTTCAATTCAATGCAAGATCTAAGCTGCTTGGTCATGAAATCTTTTTTATTTACTGCGGCCATTCTTTTTGAGAGCGCCTATTTATTATAGACTATCTAGAACTAATAACAACATCTTCATACATATATAATATATAATATATTATATATATATATATATATATATATATATATATAATATTTACAATTTTTTAAATTTTTTTTTCAAATTATACTTACTAATGAAATCAGTGTTATACATCGCTTACAGAAATTTGAGCGTAAAAGCTGCTGAAAGCTAAAAAAGCTGTATCACATTACAGAAGTTAAAAATCTGTTTGGTCAAAGACTCTGTGTTCTACAAAAATATAAACATATGCCAGTCTTTGAGGATTTTTTCAATAATAACCCGTATTTTTATATTCCTTGTCTTTTCAGTTTTTTTAAAAGGTTGCAATCTGAATCTTAAGGTCTAAAATTCCATAGATTCAACCGTAAAAGGCATAAGAAGTTGGCAGTCAGCCATCAAAAGCGTAGCAGTTGAATATATCACGTAAATAAAAATTAGCCTTGAAGTTACCGCATTTTCCAGTGGCAGAAGCACCCAGCGTTGCGGTAGCAGACTGAAAAAATAGTTAAAGCTTTACTACCCAGGGATTTTACGAAGAATGATATATGAGAGATGAAAAAAGGAGGGACTGAAAGAAGATTCTATATATTTCGTAAAAAAATATGTTAGGCCCAAAAGCCACCAATAACTAAAAGAGTTTCAATGAAATAAAAACGGACTGAGAAAACTATTGAACAATTGTTCATTTCAAGGGGAATAATTGTAATAAACTCTTAAAATATCTAGTTTTCGTTATTATCGTAGATGATTTCCAGACCGATGACTGTGCTTTTTGCTACAACCACAGTTCGGCAAAGCAGGGTAAAACAGAGTATGATTTGCTGAAAAGCATCTTGTACATATAAATAGTAATAGGGAGAAAAAAGTGCTGCCACTTTTGGGCTTAAACAATATGATGACATTAGAAACCAGTTTTTTTTCTGACCCGAGCCGTCACTCACCGCAAAAAAAAAAAATAATAAAAAAATAAACTAAAAAAATAAAGAATAAGAATCAGATTGCCCTAAATCATTCGAATTTCTAAAACACGAAGCTAAATATCGCAAAGACAACCTACTGTTTAGAACCACCTAGTAGGAAGCCGTTAAGGAGAAGTAGTACAACCATGACTTTGTCTCCCTATTACCTCAAATAGCACTGCTCAGAAGATCACCACTGTTTAAAACCACTCGGTAGTTAGCCGTAAAAGGGATATGTCAATATGACAATATGTCTCCCTATTTCATCAAATTTAAGATAATAAGGAGGAATGCAATAACAAAAAAAAAAGAAAAGAAACAAAACAGAACGAATCAGAAACAAAGTAACTACCCTTCTACTTATCTATCAAAATCTTTTCATTATCAGTGCTTGAGTTTTAAAGCCAGAGAGCATCCATGCTCTTTTTCCTCCCATCATCTATGTTTACACGAAGCAGCTTGCAGGGAGTGGCACTTTTCTAAAACAAATCGCTCCGAAGTCAAAAGCAACAAGTTTTGTTGCTTTCAACGAGTGGAAAGCAGTAAATCGTTCAATTTTCTGAACGAACTAAATCCAGCTGAGTAGCAAACTGCCTCAAGTAAACACAGAAACATTTGTGGCAAGCGAAGCTCTGTTGATAATGATTTTGTGCCTTGTTTTCAACGTTTGTTTCATTGACTTAACCTGGCTTTTACACCAACATTAAGTAGAGGGCAAAGTTATCTTAGAAAAAAAACAACCTAAATACGTACGAATGGAAAAAAAATAGAAGTGTTGATTATACAACTTAGCAGCCTCAATTTTATGGCATAACTATCAGTAAAATACAATTTTCCTATTATTGATTCATGAAGTGAGCGCATTCCTCGAATTTATTACTATTTTGCATGACGATCTTAACTATTCGTTTTATAAGCATTTTGTGTCAAAAAAAAAAAAAAAAGCTGTGTACATCAGAAAACATTTTTTCTTGATAATGTTGCATGATTATAATTATTCTTAACCATGCGCTTCATCTAAAAATTGGCGCCGGCCAATAATACAAAATTTTGATATAAATGCAACCTTGGGCTTGATAAATTTGTTTTGGTATCAGATAAATCTGGCATATTTATATTTGATTTCGCATAGCGTTAAATCTGTTCTTTCTTTTCAGGCTCCTTTAGACCAGTGGTTCGTCTGTTCGTCAAACAAGTCGACTCATCTATTTCTATTCTTCTACCCAAGGTTGTAAAGATGACGTATTAGAAACATTAAGATTATAGACATGGTACGCGTTACATTATTTTGAACTTATAAAAAGACACACACACACCCACACAAACCTTGTCTTTTTCCTCCAATTACCCTAATTTTATTATTGGATTACATTAACACTAAGTTTTTCTTTGCGCATTAAAGCATTAATTATAGCTTAGAGCCACATAATTTTTACACAATAATAAATTTAAAACCGTTGAGTATGCAGACAAATAGCCTTTGATCACTTGTCAATTTATTGAAATATTTAGATTGAAGTTTGCATTTGTATTCAACATAAGCATTAATGGTATAATTTTTGTTTTGCGTGGTTAACATTTTCATTAAGAAATTTTCACTTTGAAATTTAAGTTGGCGCTTGCATTTGTCATAGACAATGGTTCTAATTTAGTTTTGCGCATTTTTTTTTCATTCAGAAATTATTGTTATTTTGCCCAAAAAAAGGATGTTTTACGAGAAAAAAAAAGCTACTCACATTGAAAAACTTTGAATGCTTCTAACAGTTTCCGAATGTTGAGCAGAGGAAGTGGACATTTGCAGAGACCGAAATTTAAAAAGAAAATAAATCGGACAAATGAAATTCAAAGACAAACATTGTCTAGGGCACAGCTCGTGTAGCGTGGCGACTGGTGACAATATTATGTGGTATTCAGATAATATATCAATAGAAAAAAAAGATCATCAAGAGCGGTGGGTGGGAAAAAAATTATTCTACTATTGTGTGACACGATTAGATTGGAAGCAACTCGTTAAATACCCGTCATCGGCGCAAAACAATTTATTGTTACACTAGAGTAGATCTATATCCTCTGTGGAAATACCCACGCCCTCCCTACTTTTTCTTCCAAATTAAATTGTGTCCTATTGATGGTCCCGAAATCAGTCGACAGTTTGTGTGATTATTATGTAAAGAGCCTGTCAAGATCTAAATGACTGTGGGTGTGTAAAAAAAAGTGTGCCAGCAACTAACCTATAATACAAAAAAAAAAAAATAAAAAAAAAACAATTTAAAAAGTTGTTGTTTTTTTTAAATTTCATAAAATGGTGAATATTAAATATTACTCTCTCTCCTCCACCTATTGTCTCTTTTTCACTCATTATATATTTGTTTTCTATCTATCGGTACCAAAAGCCAATATTAAAGCTTGGAAGCCAGCTGTCTGTCACACCAACATACTGGCGCTGTTTCAGACTAAATTCTTTGTCTATATCGCGAAACACAAACCATGTTTTACTTTCACTCAATAGAAAAATAGTCGCGTTATGTTCAAGTCTCTTATCACCTACTCTACGCCATAGGCTTAGTTTTTTGCCAATTGGGAAAAATTTAGTGTGTGTGTGTGTGTGTGTGTGTGTTTGTGCGTGTTCCCAGTGCTGATACAGATCATCAAGAGCTGTATTATTCCATAAAATATTTCTTGGATAATTTTAAACAAATTAAATATCGTACGGATAGATATTTAATGATAACATGCATTTGTCATGAGTGAGCAATATGAAATATTTAGGTAAACTGTGCCACTCTACCGTTTTCATCATTGTTTAGACCAATCTCTCAGAGAACTCGTTGCTCAACATATTCAGGAGCTGAAAAATAGGTCGTTATAACAAAACCTCGACATTTTTGACAATTAATAAACATTTGAAGAGGAAGTACTTTTATAACTGTCGATTTTTCAAAGTTAAAAAAAAAAACTGTTGTTGCCTTATGCTCCTTATACACCAATCCAATCAATCATTTCACATGATATTATCAAAGATAAACAGTTATGTGAAAAACATTTTCATCTTCCAAACTGCCAAAGTTTTGTGATCCTTCACTGATCAGATTGTTCATGACAGTGTATTTTATTTTCTGTTTGTTCACTCTGTGATAAGCGTAAAAGGCTTTGGCCAGATACTTAGCTATTTTAGTTTTCATTCTTAATTCAACAAAGTTGCAATGAACGTACTTTTTTCATCCCAGCCTAAAATAGATTCTCACTTTTTTACACTTGGTTGAACAGTCTCAGCGTTAAATAAGAGTAGAAGGCCAAATTTGTAAAATTAAAACCTATTCAGAGATTCTTTTAAACGCTTACTAAATCGTAAATACTAATAGCGATGAGTGTCTCTATATAGAATAAAAACGTACACAATCAGTTTTTTAAGTACTGGTTTAGTGTTCACAAAAAGACTTTTCTTTTCTCCGATGTATGAAAGCCCATATGAGACTTACATCTTTTTTTTTCCTTTGATTGATGAATTACGGGAAGCTAGGGGTTTTAGTCGTTCTCTTTTCATCTCATTTGATTTTTCTCAAGCTGATTTGAATCATCGACCAAATTATCTGCTCATAAAATCATAAAATATTGAAAATGGCACTCAGCGCTCCAATTTTTTTCGCCCGTATTATTGTCAAATTCAATAACGCTAGTGTTTTTAATATAAGTGGTGAACTTCCTGTTTCATGTTTCTTGTTTTCAAATGTAATTGCGCTGCTTCTAATGAGTTTTCGAAAAAATTATTATATAATTTTGAAGCAGATAGTCTGAGGCAATTACGGCAGCAGAATTAAAAGACTTTAATTATCCATTTTAATACCTCTCTGTATCAAAAATATAACTTCACTAAAATTTTTTTGTATGTGTATGACTATAGCTTAGATTATGAATTGCTAGCTGGAAGCCATAAACATTTCCATGAAAATTATGATGAAAAAAAAAGACTGTAAAAAAAGCAACCAGACTTGTCTAGATCTACAGCATTCTACCTATGCCTCTTATAAAGGTTTACGAAAAGTTAAACTTGGTCAATTTTTGTTTCTTTAACAGAGCTCAGAGTCGTCATTTTCTGTGCGTGCGTGTGTGTGTGAGGGGGGGGGAGTGGTGAGGAGGAAGGAAAGGGGAAAAAAGAGGGGGGGGGGGCGAAGAAACCAATATATAAAATTAAAATCGATGTATACCTACAGGCTTGAACTGGTGGGGAAGGGAACTACATTGAAGAACTGCAAAATTTATAAAAATAACAGATTTATATCCTCCAGAGCCATAGACATGCACCGAAAAAAAGCCAACTTTACCATAACGAACAGGTGGGCAAGACTACAACAATAAAGAAAAGCAAATTTACAACAATATCAGATATGATTATCTCCTCCAGAGCCGTGCAACTACGTTTAAAGGAAAGGAAACTTGACAATTACCGATTACATCTTCTCTGGAGCCACTCACAGTACAGTTTTAAAATGTAGAGAACTTTGTCATTAAGGAATTCTTCAAATTAAAGGAAGATCTGTAGTAAAAAAAGAAAAACAAATTTGGGTGCAATCTCTAAAGCACTTCTCTTTTCAGTTTATTTCTCCACCGCGACGATAATGTGGTGCTGATCACACATTACAGATACAATATAGTGCTCGACCTGATGTGATGGCAAAGTGCTTTCCAACACAAAGTAAAATGTTACAGAAAAAAAAAAGAAATTTAAAGTCAGTGAATTTTTTTTTTTTGTTTATTGGTCTCCTCGCAAAACTTATAACTACTCTAGATCTAGTCGCAATCTGCTTAACTTATGCCATACAAATTAAGAGTGACACTTTGATAAAATGGCTAGATTTGAATGTTTCTCGGTTCTTTATAGACAATAGTGGATCTGGTCGATGTCTTAGATATAAACAAAGTGAGCGAGTGCGAAACACCTGCACAAGAAGCAGAAGTGGTATATGCATTTTAGGCGCCGGTCCGGACAAAAGGCGACAATGACAGCTGTTCTGAAACTACTGATCAATCAAATCACTACAGAGCGGCATGTTTTCCATGACGCTTTTGTCTTGACGCTAGAGTTGGTCAAATTTCAATTATAATTTTTTTTTTCAGTTGTTTACTATATTAAAAAAATCAAATGTTTTTTTTTTTTATTTAATTTATATTCATGTTAACAAAATAAAAATAATTTGTTTTAAGTGTCATCCGATTTGAAATTGAAAACTGCCGGGTACAGGCTTTTAAATGTTATTTGTTTCATCATAACAAATTTGGCAAAAGAATTTTTAAGAATTAGTTACATTAAAGGTATAATGAAGTTTCAAGAGCATTTTGTAGCCTTAGTTCATAATTTTCTTTAAATATTTGTTTCGTACCGCATGTATAACTTATCATGGCAGATCAAACTTCAGTCAACTTCAACACTCTGCATCGGAAAATCGAACTTGTCTTCTATAAATCGAACATAAGCTTCATCAGACTTAGAAATGGATCCAGCAGGAAAATAAAACATAAACACTGAGAAACAAGATATTTCTTAAATATTCTAACAACATGGATATAATGATATCTAACAAAAAGAAATTATTTCATTCTTATGAAAATCCGAACAAGGAAAATTGTATTTCCATGAGTTTTAACTTTAAAAGCCTTTGACTTTACATGCATGCCCCGAGTCTACACTTTGCTAAGCAGATCTTAACCCAGAAATAAGACCTAAATCCATCACGGATTTTAAAACGTTAGTATATGTAAAAAAATTACAGTAAAACAATGAAAATTAGAAAAGGTGGCCTAAAACTTGTCGTAAAATATAAATAGTCTAATGTGTTTGGATAATAAAGATGAATGTTTAGCACACTTTCACGTTTTATGACTCTGTATTTGCCGAGATCGTGATCACTGGAAATCGGGGGTTTGCCAAAATTTCATACACACATATACGCACACATATCCAGCTCTCGCACATTATTAACTGTTAAGAGAGCATGTGTAAACTTTTTTATTTTTTTTTCGCAACTCTGAGTTCGAACGTCTGTCCTGATTCAAAGAAAGTTGAATTTCCAAGACAAATCTTGTTTACTTCTCTCTCCATGTGTTAGAAGCATAGATGGGCCTGACATTACTGTTATTTCATAGACATTAAGGATACTAAATTAATCGCTGCCAAATATGGAATATCTTTAACGGGTTGAAAAAGAAACGCAAGCCTCTTAACAGAAATCTGGTTGCGTGTGAATGTTGAGTCGTATTAGAGTCACAGAAGGTAAAAATTAGGGTCGAAAAATTAATTGAAAAAAAACTGTGAAGCACTTGTTTTATTAGGTTAACAATTTGTAAAAGATTAAAGAGTTGTTCATCAAATCAACCTGTAAAATGGTCATTATATTGCAGAATTAACCGGACAACTCAACAATCAACCAAAACAATTTCATTTTAACAATCATTAGATCTACGGAGTTTTCGTAAAACCAACTCATTAATGTAGAGATAAATCAATTGGTTAATCCATTATTTTTAATATTCTAAAAATAATGATTGTTCTCTCCACTTACCTTTCTCAGCAAAATGAAAAGGTCTGTCTTCCACAGAGGTCAATTTTGATTGCATCAAACTCCCAATTCTGGCGTTCCACTGACCGCTCACAACCAAGGGTCAAGCAACAGACGTCCAAACCCTGGTGAAAATCTTGGCTCGTATAAGCAGATCTAATAGAGCTATCTGTGGGTTTTTTTGGTCTTAATCGGTATAGTGGAATAAAGTAAAGCTTCGTGGTGGCGTATGATTATATGAGGAAAACGAATAAATTGTCTGCTTCAATCAAAACATATTAGATTTTGATTCCCTTTTCTTACACGTTCTCTTCCCACAAACCCTTCTCTCTCTCTCTCTCTCTCTCTCTCTCTCTCTCTCTCTCTCTCTCTCTCTCTCTCTCTCTCTCTCTCTCTCTCTCTCTCTCTCTCTCTCTCTCTCTCTCTCTCTCTCTCTCTCTCTCTCTCTCTCTCTTTTTATCTCTCTTCATCTATATTACGCATTTTCTCTACGTTCCCGGCAATCTCCACAACCCTCCTCCTTTATAATTTCTGACGCCTTCAGACCACTCCCACTCACCCTCTTCAGATGGCAGATGTCAGACTCAGCCGTGCTCACCATCTCACCACTCCTTTTTGTGCCAAATATATCTGGAAAATTAATGCCTCGATTAGAGGTTCAAACGAATTGAAATTAAGTCGCTCCGCTCTGTTGAGTTCTATGTGTATATGCGGGACGATCTTAATTTGATTTATTGCTCTAAAATGGTTTTAAAAAGAAAATGAAAAAAAAAATGCTGTCGCAGATTGGCTACAGTGGGATGACGCGTCTGTGTTTGTGCGTGCGTGCGCGCAAGTGTTTGTGTATGTGGGGGGGAGGGTGGAATATAGTCTTACGCTTCTTTGCGTGAAGCATAAATATTATGTAGTATAACACATTTAAGTTAAAAATTTTCCAGCGAAAACTTTTTTAAAGCACGCCATATTTAATTCATTATAATTTATGGTTATCTCCATTTTCACAGTCTTTTCTTCTCCCTAGTCTTTATCTTTGTCTTTCTCCGTTTTTTTTCTGCTTTTCTTAGCTCTTAACTTTGTTTTATTTTCCACTCCCATCGTCATTGCTGCATCGCAACAATCGCATTCTCCCCCTTTATTGGGTTACCCTGGATTGCTAAAGCTTACAATTATTCTAGATCTAGTCCCACTCTGTATAACTCATGCACGGCTATTGAGAGTGACAAGTAATTAAAATAGCTTAACCTTTATTTTTCCACGGTTCATTGTTGACAACTGTTGGATTTGGTCGATATCTTATACATATAGAAATCATAAAAGAAGAGCGAAACTGACCAGTCAAATACTGTTAATTTCCTTTACACAGTGGCATGTTTTCACTGGCGCTTTTTGTTTTTACGCTGGAATAAATCGAATTTTATTTAACCTTTAATTTTTTCACTCAATTAAAATAAAATAACATAATTTTTAAGCATTTATATATATATATATATATATATATATATTTAAAAAATAACAATAATTTCTTTTAAAAGCGCCCTCGGCTTTGAAAATGGTAAACTGCTGAGAAAAAAATTTTAAATATTGTTTGGTTCATCATACAAATTTGGCACAAAATTTTGACGAACTAATCACGATAAAAATATAATGAATTTTCCATAGCATATTTTTTTTAAACCCAAACCCACAATTCTTTCTTTTTTTTTTTTTTTTTGTACCGCGTGTGACACTGACCTAGGCAGATCAAAATTCAGTAAACTTCATCACCGAATACTGGGTGGTTTGGGAGGAGATGGCGGAGAAAGAAATCCAAGTTTCCTTTTATAATAATTATAGAAGAAAGACATTCAAGGCAATTATACACACTCCCCACCTCCACCCCAAAACTCTTTCAATTTATGGAAATATTTTTACCTTGGAAAAAAGAACACTGGTTGCATTTTTACATGGTGATCATTTAATCAATCGTGTTCAATGTATTCTGATGCAATATTTTTATCTTGGGAAAAAAAAGCACTGGTTGTATTTTTACATGGTCATCATTCAATCAATTGTGTTCAATGTCTTCTGATACAATATTTTTATCTTTACCATTCAAAGGAAGAACAAGGGACATATCATAAAAAAACAGCAGTTGTTTGAATTTATAAACGCTTAATTCACTTAAAGCAAATTAAAACAAAACAAAACAATAATAATGAATTATTTCTTTAAAAAAGAATTACAATAAAAATGAGTTGCAGTCATATTGCAGATATCTAACAAATTGCTTTCTCCGAAGGTGAAAATGGGGAAATGTGGATAAGTATTTGGTCATAATCATTGTTTAATTTTCTTTGCGACACGCAATAAAAAGTGAAGCTCAAACAGAGTTTTTGCAACAAAGCTAAAAAGCGGTTGATATTAAATTTGAAGAAAGTGGGTTTAAAATTAAGCTATCCGATTCGGAAACATTTACATCGAAAAACTTCAGCAGGAAAAAAAACATGTTGAATAACAGCAATAATACCAACACAAATAACAAGAGCATCAAAGGTTAAAAAAAAAATCAAAAGGAAAAAAAATGCTCCCGATCGCACATCAACGACTTCCTAATTCAGTGAGAATAATAATGAATTTCAAAATAAGAACAAAATTAATCCTTATTATCATTATCTTTTCACACGACTCAAACATTCCTGCCCTCTACTTCAGGTGTACTTCTTTAGTGCGCCAGATTTCGGAAAAAAAAATAATATAATAAGATAAAAAAAAACACCCCCGCAAAAAGATCCAGGATTCCAAACTGTTCTTACTTCTAAGAACAATTATCAAAAAAAAAATTACTCGTCCCAACCCCACCGAAAAATAATAATAAAGGAAAATAAATAAATAAAAAATAAGAAAAACCCAAGAAAATAATGCTTTTCTTTTCAGTTTATTTGATAATAAATAACTTACCCCCATCCTCACCCCATATCCCCCTATTTCATCTCTCTTTTTCTCCTTTTGTTTTACAGATATCCCCCTTTCCCCCCTCCCCCACGTCAGTTAAACCCTGAGCAAAGCTGCGGACAGGACAGCCTCCGATGACGTCATCAGCCCCTCGCGTCTGCACGAGGCAGTAAGTGGGCGGCTGCAGGAGCACTCACGGGTGG
The DNA here is from genome assembly GCA_033675545.1 of Elysia crispata. NCBI lineage: Eukaryota > Metazoa > Mollusca > Gastropoda > Plakobranchidae > Elysia > Elysia crispata. The sequence goes on from JAWDGP010005190.1 coordinate 11,750, forward strand.
AGTGGCCTCCCACTTAGAGCGTCTGATCCTTAATTTTCTCAGCCATTTAAACACCGGAAGTCGGAGGGAGGGTTGTCATGGCGACAGCGTTCGTGGTTACCTATCACCGACGCGTGCCAAGACATTTGTGACCGCAAATTGCCGCAGCACTGCCCAACCAGATTAGCACAATGGAGACGCTTCGATCAATTCTGTCCGCAGTTTAAGGTTTCCGCCTCCAGCCTAGGGTATTCCCGTCCATATAGTCTGCGCGATCGATCCAAAACCTGTTAAGCTCCTTGCACCCCAGCATCTTTAACTTAGCGATAAATTACAAACAAGTATTCAAAACTACTACTTCAATTAGATAAAAGTCATGCTCAATTGCAACGCATTACGATTTATCTGTGAGGATTTCCAATTTTTAAAGAAGATATTGATATGGATGTAGATAATTTTTACGTTATGGAAACCCTTTATTTGAAATAACATTATTGCTCAAATTCGAAATTGCTCATACTCATGATTAAACAAAACGAAAACAACACCAAAAGATAAAAAAATATAACACGAATATAGCGGGTTTGAAAATAATTATATATATGAAAAATCAGAGACATAATAAAATAAATATTTCGATATGACAGCATTGTGTTTTGAAACTGTATGTATGTTGGAAGATCAAAAATTTCTTATGTTTTTGTCATATTAAAAAAAAATAGGCTAATCCTGTCAATTTAGTGCAAGGAAACAAAGTCTTTGAGTGATTGTCATAATAAATTTAAGATTATACTGACCCAAACGAATTCTACCTTCACGATTATGGATAATTATTCACTTCGAGAATATCTCCTCAAAAAGAAGCCGAATAGCTCAGTAGCTAGAACGTAGGATTTACAAATCAGCTGTTCTGTAATCGAACCCTGACTCCACCGGTGGTTAAGGAGGTGGTTTCCACAATGGCAAGCCTCGCCTTGACTTGACAAATATCCGCTGCTTCAGTGTAACCTAATTTGGAAAACTACAGCAAATAACTCCAAACAATAAGAATACGTGCACAAAAAAGATCTAAGATTGACCTGCCTGTACTATCTAAATGTAAGTTTCTAGACCGAGCATGTTCAAATTCCGGCCCACGGGCCAAACGCGACCCGAGTTCAAATTTGCTCTGGCCCGCAGCCTCTGTCATAAAAATCAATAATAATTATCTCTTGATGGTTCAGAGAATGTTAGGCTGAATGCTCGGCCCCATGTCAGCAAATCTGGCCCTCTTTGCAAAAAGTTTGGATACCCCTGCTCTAGACAGAAAAAAAAAGTTCCAAATGGAACACGAGAGGTTTTTTATTCTATAATTTTCCTAAATAATCTTTTACAGTATAAGGCCTTAAGGCATACTCAATAGCAAATTGAAGAAATGAAATAAGATTAAAAAAAAAAAAATGGAAAGGATATCCCTCATAAATCTACATGTGTTAACGTTTTAAAGTAAAAACTTTTCTCGATCATAGGTCTACACCCGATCAACACTCACATGATTTGAATAATTATCTGTAAAGATGTAGAAATTAAAGATCTTTTTTCCTCAAACCAAATCATTTTTGTCTCTCAGCTACTCATCAAAGGAGACGTCATTTCTGAAGAGCAAACAAGGCCGTTCTTGGTATTTTTCGTGAGAAAACAATTTCTAATTAGAACAAATAATTTAACAATACAAACGAAAAACAAACAAAGATTATGTTTAACTTTCCACATTATATGGGCAGAGTGATAAGTTCAAAGCTGAAATGGAAATTAAGAGAAAGAAATTAAACGGAATCCAAAATACTAAAAAGGGACACAAATATAGTTCTACAGGTAAGTTCGATAGTACCAGATCAGTGTGGACAATGCCCTCATCAGTGTGTGACAAGATACAAAAAAAGGCAAGAACAAATACAAAGTGAGAATGGTAATACATGTGTATATCAAATATTATCTTTTGTACACCATTTACCTTGTAGAAAACGCCGTTTCGTGAGAAAAAAAAAAGCAGAGTTTCCCTTCTCTCCCTCCATATTTCTTCTCTTCCTTTCTTTACTGCACAAAGTACATTACAGAAATCCAACGCTTCTGATTTCTACTTTCTTTGTTCCTTCTCTCTCTCTCCCTCTCTCTCTCTCTCTCTCTCTCTCTCTCTCTCTCTCTCTCTCTCTCTCTCTCTCTCTCTCTCTCTTTTATTTTTTTCTCTTTCTCTCTATATCTCTCTATCTCTTGGTGTTTTTGTTTTTCCATATTTTTTTTCTGATTATTTCAATCTCGTTGAATAAAAGTCTCCTAAGTTCTGCCTACGAGCTTTAAGTTTCCTCGCTCTATTTTTCTCCCTCTCTTTGTTATTCTCTCTCTCTCTCTCTCTCTCTCTCTCTCTCTCTCTCTCTCTCTCTCTCTCTCTCTCTCTCTCTCTCGCTTCACTTCTCTGCCCCTTAACCTCACCTTTTGTTTCTCCCGAACCCCTCCTGTATCTTGATCGTCAGTAGAAGTTGTACATTTTAACATGGCCGTCACGACCAAAGCTGGCCCATAATTCCTCATCCTGTCATCACCTGTCATGCGCAGCAGGCGAGAGAGGGGGACGCAACGCTATCTTGAAAGTGTTAGCTTAAGTTCAAGCAACCATGGGGCATCTTTGATCGTTACAATACTGAAACTGATGGTGGAGAAAATAAGATAAGAGGGAAAATAATAATAAAGAGGTCGAAAACGTAAAATTAAGAGAGAGAGAGAGAGAGAGAGAGAGAGAGAGAGAGAGAGAGAGAGGGAGGGAGTGAGAGAATCCAAAGAGAAAAGCAAAAGCACAAGGCTCAGAGTATTAGATGGCGTTGATAAAGATAGAGAGAGTGAGAGACAAAGAGAGAGACAGATAAAGGGAGAGAGATACCCAGGGAGATATAGATATATAGATAGAGAAAGATAATGAGAGAGAGAAAGAAAGAGAGAGAGATGCAAAAACACAAGGCTCAGAGGATGAGTTGGTGTTGATAGAGAAAAAGAGAGAGACAGACAGAGAGAGATAAAGAGAGAGGAACTCTCTCTCTCTCTCTCTCTCTCTCTCTCTCTCTCTCTCTCTCTCTTTAAGCCTATGTCTCTGTTCTTTTTTCCAATCTATATTTTTCCGATCTTATTTCTCGTATCTTATCTCTCATGAATGAACACAAAGTGTTTTTTTCCTGTTTTTTTATTATTATTATTATTTTTTACAGGTGTTTTGAAGAGCAATACAATTAACACACTAGATTCTAATACACAATAATTTAATTTATGCCAAGAAAGATTTGATGACAGAGACTCGCGAAGTCTAATCATTTTTTTTTACTAAATATGTTTGCATTTTATCGCTGTCTGTATTATGCCAATCGAATGGAAGGATAAGTTAGTGAACAAACTAGACCTATTACTTACATATTGAACAGAATAACTTTGTACTCTTATAAACTATATAAATGGAAAATAAGTGGTCCAGGTTATATATTTATATAGATATATATTGGTGCTTTCAGCTTGGAGAAAGAAAGGTGCAAAAGTAAGTGTACACCATAAACATTTTACCGGCCCAGTATTTTGATTATGGTGTGCCTTGTAAGAAACTTAAGTATCTTTCCATTTAAAAAAAATAAAGCGAATATTCAGTTTTGAGCAACTGAAGGTGCTTTTAGTAAATCTGCTATTTCGAGCATGCCTCATAAATTTCCTTTAATAGTGTAAATAAAAGTAATTAATCATCGACGAATTCTAAAAATAGGGACCTTGTAATTTGTTCTTTGGTTTTATATGTTATTTATCTTAAACTGTTTTTTAATATTATTAATTAATGCTGCTATTTCAAACTACAGGTGCACGAGTTCAAATGTACGAGGTCGCAGGTAAGTGTATTTTGCCTTCTCAGGATGAAAGGTTAGAAAGGGGAAAAACCAGAGTGACCACACAACATGACACACACTACACACACTCCTGGAAAAACAAGCAGTTGATGAAGGAAAAAGGATGTTTACATGGCACATTTAATAAAGATGTCAGGCTTAATGAAAGAACAGAGAAAGTTATCGGCTAGCCATTATCCAGATGACAAAGAAGCTGCTTGAGCTTTATGTATAGGTCATTGTGTCTAACCCTTTATGTTGGTGGATATTAAGAAAAACGTTTGTCTGCAATCAAACATAGCTGGTTCGAAACCTAATTCATGGATACACCAGCATTGTTTCTTTTTTTTTTTTCAACTCCGCCCTGCCTAATTGAGATGCCTATGCTAAAAAAATAAAAGAAAGGGAAAAAAAGAGAAATTTGAGCTTAAGAGGTTTTGAAACTGCCTAGGGTAGAACATATCCATCCATAAATATCTTTACAACTATGCATGTAACAAAAATTTGGAAAATGATTTTCTTGTCTCATGGTTGACGATACCACCTAGTTTTGATGAGGCATCAGGACAATTGTGCTTAGAAAACCATTTGCTTGACCACGAGGACACAGAGCATTAGATTTTTCAAAGGAAGTATCATGTACCTTTGTGAGCGATTCCTTTTTCGTTTCTTTTTTTTTTTAGTTTGTCAATTTTTTTGTATTAACAGTGTTTATAGCAGATATCCTTTCTAGCAAGCCGAATTAGGTGGACAGCAAATTAGCAGTCAAAAGGTCAAATCAACGCAACAGTATATTAAACTCGTATTTCGCATAAAAATGTGTCGAAAACCACGTAATCAGAGCAAGTTGAAAGAGCATATTAACTAAAGCAACAGTGGCTAAATGATCTTTTTCGATGACTATGATATAAATTAGAACAGATCAAGAAACCTAAGACTGATTTGATGTCCAGCATCAGTTTTCTGCGTCAATGAAGTGGTGATGTGCAATTAGAAGTTTTGAATATTAACTCAAGAATTGAGAGTCAAAACAAGCCAGGGAAGCTTTCTTTTTCGCATTCCCTCTCTTCAGCATACCATGATGCATTCAGGGTTAAAGATTTTTAATGGCCCTGTAGAGGTGAGGATTTAAGCCAGGCTTAAGGATTATCCTGTTTCTAGAAAGCAGCTTAGAGGAATGTGGATATTTATTTATTTGTTTAGCTTAATCATTGCAAAGGTCTCCCCCAACTTCTCCTCGACCTCCCTTCTTGTAACAATAAATGAAACCCAAAAGTTCTGATTCATTTCCCCTCAGTTCATTCCTCAAATATTTCATGTCGCTTGGCTTTCTAAATCTCACCCTTGCGCTGGATTTGCGTAAGATTTCATTCTGTTGATCTCTCAGGTCTAAAGTAAGAAAACTGCCTGAATAAGTCAGACCGAACCCGTGTAAACCTGACCATCTGACAACGTATCTTCATTATCCTCACAGACAGAAGAATGACATTGGAGATTTTAAGAAGTGCTTTACATCAGAGGAAAGCTGGCAAGACTGAAATTCCCACTATATAGGAAAAGAGATCTTCAAGACAGCATGTCATCAATTAAAAAAAATTGATTTGCAACACTGCTACTTCTACTACTACTACTACTACTACTACTACTACTACTACTACTACTACTACTACTACTACTACTACTACTACTACTACTACTACTACTACTACTACTACTACTACTACTACTACTACTACTACTACTACTACTACTACTACTACTACTACTACTACTACTACTACTACTACTACTACTACTACTACTGCTGCTGCTGCTACTATTACTACTACTACTACTACTACTACTACTACTACTACTGCTGCTGCTGCTGCTGCTGCTGCTGCTGCTGTTTCTGCTATTAATTCTCCTACAACTACAATAACAACAACTACTTCTAATAATAATAATAATACGTTCAGTACTAATTGGGAGCGGTTGTAAAGTGATGCACTTGATCGACACATGGTCCTCTAGTGGCGTTTTAGTCATATTTTAAACAGCGATCGCCATTTGCTTCGACAGATTTAATCACAACAAAATGTTTCATCGATTTTGAAAATGCTAAATCCCATAGTGGACTTAGAAGCTACAGGAGCGGTTGGAATCACTTGAAATATACCGCAATTTTCATAAGTCTCATACGGATTTTTAGTGGGTGACATTTCAAAAAAGCATCACAATGGAAAAAGCTTTCCTTTTGCTATCAGCTAGGGTCCAGTATTGTAACACTATGACAAGAAACATCATAGCAATTAAGACAGAGTTAGAGTGGGAGCGGGTGAGAAATAGAGATAGAGAGAGAGAGAGAGAGAGAGAGAGGGAGAGAGAGAGAGAGGAGGGAAGAGTGTAACTCTCTTGTTTGATAGAAGTAATCGATCTCTCATAGGCCTACACAGATTCTAATTTAGCTCTGAAACTAGTGCTCAAATTCGATTTACTTCAACATGAATGCCAATTAATTGTTATCTTATTTTCCGGGATTAATCAAATAGTGATCAATCATTGCTCGCTGTATCTCATAGCCAAGCTCAAATTGCACGGTGTTACGATCTCAATAAAATTTCTTTATCATCTTTCAGTCCAGACATTATTTCAATCTTTTGTGCAACTCTCTTTGTCACTATCTCAGGTTAGTCCTGACTGTGACTTACCTTTACCAATTTTCTGACCCTCTTATTTACCGTCACTTTCCTCTCCCCTCCCATGTGGCGTTTTGTGTTGTCTACCGACTTATATCTCTGCCCGATTGAAGCCGAGGGCTGGACATGTGGCGGCTGTTGACCACTACCTGTCTCAATGTTTGTCCTTACTTAGCACGAAGCTGAAGTACCTACAAGTTCGCCTCACAAAGGATCTGTTTTGTTTATGAACCGGGAACTGGAACAGTGGCGTCAGGTTCCCAGCCTAGCGCGAGACGCACGTACATTGCTAGGGTCCCCAAAGATAACCTATAAAGATCTTAGAAGATTGGACAACTCTTTCAGTCTCCTCGCGCCGTTTTCTTTAAAGCCTGTTACCTGGACTAGAAGAGCTCTCTCGCATGAGCCCTCTAGGAGGGTTGATGGTCTTCTCCAAAAGCTGTCTCAGAACTTCACCGAATAGCTAGATCTACCTGAAAATTTCATTTATCTCTTTCAGACTGCAAGCTAATTCGACCTTACAGGTAAGTGTGCAAGATTTGTTACAGAGGCCCCTTACAATATTATCTCATTTCATTTGCTAACACTCTGCCGTGCTTAGCTCCCACCTTTCAGGAAAAGACCATTCTCCAGTAAATGTTATAAATCTGCTACAGGCAGGAAATGTCAGCCTATTTTTAGCTTCGTCTATGGCCGAAAACCAGTTGGAACGGGCTGACTCCATTCGAGCTGGCTTCTAGATTTAGATATCTTTGTCATATTATTCTATCTTTTAAGTAATTTCCAGGGTACCCTTTATTATTGATCATATATTGTGGCATTACGAAAGGCTTTTTAATATGAATTTTGTGAACGTTTCAGAGATGAGTTAATCGAAAGGTAAAACTGTGTATGTTAGGTTGGAAAAGTATGTGTTAATTAGTTTCTTAAATGGCTTCAATAACTTAATAATAAATAAGTGTTAGATCTAATCCAATTGAAGAATCAGGAGTTAAAGAATTTAAGTGTTAAAACCAAAATTTGTCTTCTTATAAAGCTCTGAAAATTCTGAAAGAAATATAAAGAACTTTAAACCATTAAGACCTTCCTAAACAAAATGCAAATTCTGTTACAAAGATTTTGCGCCAAATATAGGGCATAAAGGTTTGACATAAAATCTGACCACACTGAGTATTCTAACCTTAGAAAAATCGCCATACAGTATTTTCCTCATTCTATCTAGATGCAAAAAACTACCAGCTCGAGAGTGCGATGACGATCTAAAACAGACCTAAGTCATACCCAGATAGATTATGATTAGGGTGTCACGCATAAACCTAAATCTGAAAACGAAAAGAACTTGGCGATCCATGGCTTGTGGGCTTCGAAATTTCTCTATTTTTTTTAATGATGAATAATGCTCTAATCTAGATCTGTAATGGAAATGAAACACTCGTCTTTAATTCTCGTTTTTCCGTGTAAAACATATTTCAAGTAAATTTCTATTTATTCAAGTTGAGATTTTATGATATGAAAATTCTTTTCTTTACTACGTTTTTGAAAATGATAATATGGAAACTCAGGCTGATCTACCAGCGTAGCAGTAATGGGAAAAAACTCAAATCAGAAATTACTTTAATTTTGTTGATAGATCGTATGGGAGAAAGATACAGTTAAACCAGCAGAGTATTTCCAACGTAAGATAAATTGAGGAAATAACAAAACCTAAATATATTTTTTGTCCAGACTAGGCAGTATTAATTTAAATCTAATGCAGTGAAATCTCCAGGCTCTTTGATTGATATTACTAAATGAATTAGTTTTAAGGTGGACTTAACATATTCAAAATAGAAAACAATATAAAACACAGAGTGCACTTTGAAAAAATGTTAAACAACAACTTCATGTGTTCATAGTTTAACTCAATATGGAAAGCAATCAAACATAGTCAAGTTGTGACACTTACAATATAAAATGATAAATCAAAATCTTTATTTTAGACTTCATAACACAATGTGCCTCTTGCAAATAATCAATTCCTACCTATAATCTAAGGATTCATAAAATTGCTTAAGAAATCAATACTGTCGAAGACACATATGAAAGTTCGTGAAAACAGTTTTAATTGCCTTGAGACCAAGAGAAATCTGACCGGAAAAACTGTTGAACAAACTATTTCTTTGTAACTTCTGTTGTTCTCGTTGTGTGTCATCGAGGCGTCGAGGACTGAAATGAAACAGCGATATTCTTTGTCAGGTTTGCTAATGTCGCCACTTTCTCCAACTGTAGTAAAGATAGTTTAGTTTTTTGCAGTTTTATTCGATTCTGTTTCTTTCATTCATCTGAGTCGGATTAAAATTAGTTGATCAGCCAATATATACAGAGGCTGGAAATCAATAGTGATTAAATTTTTTGCTTTTGTAACACAAATTCATATGTGATACCCAGTTTTTAGCAATTTCCCCAGTAAACAGTGTCAATGCAATTTTTTTAAATCATAAACCTTGGAAAGGATATCTAAGCTTAGCATTAATTTTTACCCTTATAAGTTTTAACGACGAAGTTGGCTATATTACATGAAGTTAAAAAAAAAACAAAAAACAAAAAACAAAAAAACAAAAACAAACAAACAAACAAAGAAAAAAAATAAAAACAAACAAGCGCCTCATACGCTGCAAGACTTATTTTACTTTCCCACCTTGAAACGCAATATAGATTTTGAAACCATCCTACGAATTCTACGATTTTACTGATAATATCAGTTCGTTAATTTTACAAAGTCCAAAGCTATTTATGGAACCATTCATCATCTTGGCATATAATATTGGACACCTTGTAAGGCAGAACCAACCTTGGCACGTTAGCTTATTTCTGCAGAGCCTTAAAATGATCGTTTTGAAAGATCTTCTATTAGTCGGCTTATAAGAGAACTGTTTTCAGAATTATGTCAAAACGCCTAATGTTTATTTGCTTACACAGTCTGACACAGAGATAGCATGTGACTTTACTTACAGCTGTTACATTTTTATCATTCAAAATACTTTAAAACGTTTTTCATGTCGTATTAAAAAGCGAAAACTTTTTTTTCAAATTCTTCAAAGAGAAAAGAAAAAAAAACAACGATCACAACATAATAAAACGAAAAAAAAACAAAAAAAAAAAAAAACAAAACCAAACCAAACAAAGCAAAAAAAAAAAATTTATGAAACCAATAACATAGGAACAACAGAGTTAATAAATAATTAAATTTATTAGAGAAATACTTTTTTTTTTTCTAAATCCATATGCGGTGCCTAAATATGAAACAAAACAAAAAAGTTAGAAAAAACAGAGTTAGTGGAAAAAGAACTTGAAAAGACAAGCGTGTTTTTTTTTTCTTTTTATTCAACGTGCTATAGATAAAAAAGGAGAGAAATGCAACAAACCCAGTTATTTTTTTTATTTTTCATCTCAAAGGCACCTAGAGAGAAAGGGAGAGAGGCAGAGAGAGAGAGAGAGAGAGAGAGAGAGAGAGAGAGAGAGAGAGAGAGAGAGAACCAGAGTGAGGTAGCTAGCTAGCTAGATAGATAGATAGATAGAAGGAGTGAGAGAGAGAGGAACAGAGAGAGACACACAGAGACACAGAGAGAGAGGAATGAAACAAAAGCATACAAAAAAAAAGCTTAATAACTTCTGATTTTTATAAAGATTTAAAAGTTCAAGTCTTTTTCGCGGATTAACGAACTGTGATAATCATCGTAATTTAAAGATAGTCCTTTATATCCACTCCGTTGGTTTCAAAACTTTAGAAAAATTTGAAATAAATTTTAAAAAAATAAAACATTGCTCATAAATTGCTGGACTTTATCAATCAAACATTTAGATATGGCTTGATTTTTTTAGTTTTTAACAAAAACACTCTGTGGGCATTCAGCATCTGTCATGTGCACTTTAAAATCCAAAGTCGTCTTGATCCCAAGCACACGACAACAAGGAAAGCACCTCAAAAGCTGTTTTTTCCGACACCCAGTCCAAAAAAACACATTTCATAATTTATTTTTCCGAGGTGAAAGTTGCATAAACAAATCAATATTTTCTTATAAATATATTATTTATGCTCTTTAGAATAAGTATAAAAAAGGGGGATTTTATCTACTATCAAAGCTTTTTCTTAGCCCCAGACGTCCGGGTCTAGTGGAATGGCACGGAGACATGTCACCAACGTAACACAAATCTAACAAAACAGGAAAATTAACAATACTTTTTACTGGTTTTTTTCTTCTCCCAGATACTTGAAAGAAAAAAACCACTGAAGGCACAGCAGTCCAGAAAGGGAAAAAAATCGAGAAGTATAAAGTCATCTCTGCACGGCACACATTCATAAATTCCCAGGAAAAGTAGGCAACTTTACAACTTTATTCCCTAAAAAAAAAAAAGGGAAAAAGGGACAAAGAAAAAAACCAAAACCAAAACAAAACTCCAATCATGGCCCATCCGCTTACGGTGGTGAATTTCCCGTCACTGACTCTCTATCTTTTGTTGACCGTTTTCCTGGTCCATGTGACGTCTGCTTTCAAATACCACCAGTTCTGCTCAACTCCAGCTCGAGATATGAAGACCAGGTTTGCTCTGTATCGTCTGGACGTGGACACCAAAGTTCCCGGCATTCCCTGGGCTTACAGACAGAACAACACTCTGACGGGTAAGAAGACTCCATTGAACTGTCGGTCTAAACAAGAATCGTAAAAATAAAAAATTAATGTGTAAAATTTGTTTGTCTTGTGACGCTTTTATCCTGTTTATTACCAACCATATATGCATTCTTAATAGCTTTCAATCTGCTCTATCACTTGAAAAATCAATGAGTGAAATTTTCAAGTTTTCGCGAGTTCCTCACTTAATTTTCTATACACCCCCCCTCCCTAAACCTCCCTTACATTTTTACTTGCACCCATTGATCCCTGCAGTCTTGAGTTAAGAGAAAATAAGAGCTTAAACTCAATGAGAAGTAGAAACATGCTGTTTTATCAGTTAAGTCCATGGTAACATATACATTTTACTGGTTAACACAAGTCAGTCACTCCAAAAATGATTCTTTCACGCGTTCTTTGTCGAAAAAAAAAGAAGAAACAGAGAGAGAGAGAGAGAGAGAGAGAGAGAGAGAGAGAGAGAGAGAGAGAGAGAGAGAGACAGACAGACAGACAGAGAGACAGAGAGAGACAGAGACACAAAGAGAGAGAGAGAGAGAGAGAGAGAGAGAGAGAGAGAGAGAGAGAGAGAGAGAGACTTGCCTAGAGGGAGAGCAAGCAAGATCAAGAGGGTTCGAGGGGAAAAAAGGAAAAGGGAAAAAAACCACACGGAAAAAGATCTGATAGATAGAGAAAGAAACGTACTAGAGACATAATCTTAAGAGAAGTTTAGAATTTTTTCCCAATGAACTTTTCTTTTGTTTGAAATATTTTGAAAAGTACAAGTAAAATTTTGTTTAATTATCTCTATCAATCTATCTGGCGACATATTCATTTCTCTATACATTGTCTTATTTATTTTTCAATATTTACGTTAAACGCCTCCTCATAGAGGAGCAGGGGAAAGAACTCCAATCATTTCTTGTGGTTTCACGATATCTGCAAAAAGACTTGTTACTTTTTAAATTTCCCATGACTATCTATCAAAGACAAGAAATCGAGTGACTTAGTCTAAGACTAGCTACTTTTTAAATTTCCCATGACTATCTATCAAAGACAAGAAATCGAGCGACTTAGTCTAAGACTAGCTACTTTTTAAATTTCCCATGACTATCTATCAAAGACAATAAATCGAGCGACTTAGTCTAAGACTAGTTACTTTTTAAATTTCTCATCACTACCAAAGACAATGAATCGAGCGACTTAGTCTAAGACTAGCTACTTTTTCAATTTCCCATGACTATCAAAAACAATAAATCGAGCGACTTAGTTTAAGACTAGCTACTTTTTAAATTTCCCATGACTATCTATCAAGACAAGAAATCGAGCAACACAGTCTAAGACTATTTAATTTTTAAATTTCCCATGACTATCTATCAAATACAATGAATCGAGCGACTTAGTCTAAGACGCAATTATTGTTGCGGCCTTTCATGTGGCAAGTTTATCGTCTAGTTCGGACTCGTTCTTTTGCTGATGACCTCTTCTCTACATTCGCTGAAGCTTCAGAGGGCCAGATCATATGATTGACAGAGAGACACCAATGGTCCCTACGATTTACACGTAAAAGTGTTTTATCAATATTGTTTTTTTCTTCTTTTTTTAAGTGCTTGTGTGAAACCGTATATCATGATGGAAACTTAAATTTAGCTAAATATTTGGTTTTGAGTGTCTAAATTTACTTCACAAGGAAAATCATAGTGTAGGCTTCCTCAGAATGTACTTTAATGTTTGAAAGTCTATGCGTCCATTTATTTATCTACATGTATTATCTTTCTCACTATTCCTCTCCCTTTTTATCTATTTATCGATCTTTCTATCTATCTATCTATCTATCTATCTATCTGTCTATCTATCTTTCTATCTATCAATCTATCTCATTGTTTATCTGTCTCTCTAACTGTCATCTCTATCTCTTTATCCATGTTTTTTAAATTTCCCTTTTCTTACAAGTGCACGAGTTTTGAAAGTGTTAACAAGGACCGTAAAGACAGAAGCCTGCCGATTTCACAGAAATTCTATCCTAGGTAAACTGGCTGTTTTCTCCCCAGTTTCACACTGCCATAGTTAAGGCACATACACGAACATTGCAAGAAGGAGTGTAGACCTTTTTGTTTACCATTTTCTTAGTTAAAGATACATTGATTTTTGTAGCATATTCTTTCTGCCAGAACATCTCAAAAGGCAGTTTGAGATTACGTTTATCACTACCTGCTTTTCTGTGTTTATTCTTTTTCTTTTCTTTAAATTAGGTTTAATTACATTGTTAAGTAAATCAACATTAAATTGAAAAAAAAAAAACTATCCCCTACCCAAATTTTGGCTCTTGCATGTTCTTTGCTTTTCGCTAGGAGGCAAAATTATTTTTTTCCCTCATTTAAGGGGTTAAGGGGATTCCCCTAACTTTGTTTGCATTCTCGCTCATATCAAAATGTATGACGCAAGAAGGCAAGGACGTCTAGGATTGCTCAGCATTCCTAGAGCAAACGCGAATAACTTTAATGTTAAAAATAGACGTAAAGATCAACATAAATAGTATTTAATGCTACAGACACCTGTTTCTTCTCGAGACGAACATCAAGCGTTCTTAGAGACGTAACTGTGATCCTTTTAGATCAAAAAAAAGGCTAGCGTCATTTTGACGGTGAAGCACTCTGGCATTTCTTTCTCTGACAAGACGAATGCCCTACGACTGTCTGCTTTCTCCGCATACTTAGCCATAAAAATCCACGGTTTCTTTCATGTCTACAGCGTTCTACACCAATGGACTTGTCGGCGTGTCTCAAGACTTCGATTAGATTTATGTTTGATATTTGGCTGTAAATCTAGGTTTAGGTCAACGCTGTTGTTATAAGCGAAAGGTTTTTTGAATAAGAGATTATGGAGCCTTGGTATTTGAGGAAGGCAATATTAGCCCTAATGTGTCTATGTCTTAAGATCTGATAACTATTTTATGTACATATATATGTATACATACTTACATACACACATATACATATATATATATATATATATATGTGTGTGTGTGTGTGTGTACGTAAGTATGTATTAACATATATATATATATATATACATATATATATATATATATATATAAATATATATGTATGTATGTATATATATATGTATATGTATATGTATATGATAATGAAAGTGTCTCTGGAAATGCTACTCATCTGTGTGAACTTGTGAACATTTTGGAAAAAAAATACCCTTCCGTTTTTTTTTTATAAAATTTTTGGGAAGATCCAAACTGATCATTGTCTCCAGATAGATATAGACTATATCTACTGATAGAAAATGAAAATGTGAACAGTCATAATTCTTTTCGAATATTATACAACACATTCAGCTCTTATTTGTATATTTCATGTAAAAAAGTCAAGTTTTCAAAGACTCGAGCTTAAAACAAGTTGTTTTTAATTGTACCTAATTAAAGCATCTCTGAAGTTATATACTCGTTTGCGTTGATCAACGATTCTTGTGTTAGATTGACCCCTTTTGGCCGGGTCATGACCTGCTAACCCCGATCAAGCTGAGTACATGTAATAGTCTAGCAGTCAGCCGTGCACAGACAGTTTGAATAATTATGTCCATTGCTCTAAGTGTAGTTCATGTTTTAGATTTCTAAAATATACTTTTTTTTCATCAATGCAGCTTTTAAATTTTTCTCCTTACAAAATCTCGCTCAGAATATTAAGGAGAGAGGTGGGGTTGGAGTGAGAACACGTCAAGAGGATCGGGTGGAAAATATTGCTGATTTCATTTCCCTTATATGCATATTGCATGGAGAATGACTAAACGAAATGCAATTTTATTTTTTGCAATGACTATCCTCTTTCGGAAACCTTTTACAAATTTCTGTATTTTTTTTTTTAATTTGTGACATTGTGCCCTTTATCTTGGTCTGTGACTTTTTTTTTATTATTTTTCCCGCTTTGTAACGCTCTTTCCAACGCAGCATATGTAGTATACAAGACTATAATAAGATTTAAAAGATTTAAAAGAATTCATAGATGTCCTTAATTCGACCAAGATAGGACCATGTGAATCTGAAAGATGCACCGGTAGTATCTGGAGATAAAACTCTACAAAAATTAATCTTTAAACGAAAAATTAAAAAAGAATTTATCCATTGTGTACTTCATTTGCCAGTACTTTTCAATTAGGGATTGAAAAAATTTCGATCTGAATGCAAAATTCCTGTACCAACCACCACCGATCTAATTGGACGTTCAACTTCTGTTTCATTTTCAAAAGAAGGCCACAAGCCGCCGTATTTACAATGATTCTAATTTAAAAAAAACTAATGCACAATTGTAAGAACTTTACTTTCATTAAAACTTTTTTTCGGCCTACCTTCAGCATTTAACCTAATGATCAGCAAAGGCCCTGGTTGAATTACCTTAAGCGTTGTTTTTTTGTGTAAACGGCTATACATGAATCGGAGATAAAACTTAATAGAGAAACAAAGTACTTTTAATTGTTGGTTTTTTTTTCCACAGCTATAAAATTTTCAGGGAATAGAAAAAATGAGGTAAACTTTAATTTTGATTTAAGTCAGAGCGTTTTAATTAAATCGTATGATTAGATAGGCCACCGCAAGGTGACTCCCTTGTATGCTGCGATCCATCAATACGAAGTTAGGTTAAAGATAGATAGATATATAGAGAGACAGATAGATAGATAGATAGATAGATAGATAGATAGATAGATAGATAGATAGATAGATAGATAGAGAGAAAGAGAGAGATAAAAGTGCAGATATATAAAAAGAGTGAAAGGAAGAGATAAAGAGAGAAAGTAAAAGAGCAAGGAAAAAAAACAGAAGAACAGAGAGAGAGAGAGTGATAGAGTCAGAGGATTTTAGAGAGAGGGAAAAAGGAAATTTATATCACTTTATTTCCTTCATCGTTTCTTGCTGGATTGCAGTTGTGTGCCTTAATCCATAAGGACAGCACTAGCTCTGGATATTTCATGACAAACATGGTTATATATTGGAAATCTAGGAATCACTATCACTTTTTTACATAAAAGAAAACACTTTGTATTGTAGGAAAGTAATTTTCTTTGCATCACGAATTGACGATACAAATAAGGCAAAAAGCAATAACTTCAAAGAATTTAGTTTCAATTATTAAAAGTTCATTTTTTTATATAATCTGGCGCCAAAAATAATTTTTTTTACCATTCATTTCATTCATTTTGATAAAAAAAGAAATATTATTTTCAAGCTTTTGAAACTCATTAATCATTTTTTTTTTTCACTTTATTGCTAATACTAGTCAAAAGTTATTTTTGCAAATGAGAACTAAAAAAGTGTTGAAAGGAATTTAAATTGTAATGGTTTTAATTTGGAAGTTGTTTCTTCCAGTGAAATTTCACCCGTCATCTCCCTTTTCCTTCAGAACTGTCGGCTTTTATCACGGTTAAGAACAGTCTATTAGCATGCCCTAGTACTTGCGCAAGTACATAGACCTAGTCGCAAAATTGATGAAGATAATAATGGATAGAGTTCCAAAACTCCACCACCCTATCAAGGAAAACCACACAAAGCGCGTGCTATTTCAGCAGTTGCTGTTGATCAATGATAAAAATAGAAGACAGAAAAAGGCCAGGTTAACGCTGAAAGTGAAATAAGCGATGCTCTAGCAGGCAGCCATGCACGGCTATTTTAAATAAATATTAACATTGCTTTTCGTGTAACTATACGTCCACCTCAGGATATAGATATCTAAAACGTATTAATTATTCATGTATGCAGCTTTCAATTTTTTCATCAAAATCACGCTCAGAGTATTTAGAGCAGAGGTGCTGAGGAAGTGGGAAATACGTCAAGAGAAAGAGATGGAAAATATTGCTGATCTCATTTCCTTTATATGGATACTGCTTTGAGAAGGATTAAATAACTTTTAATCTAATATTTTTTTCAATAAGTTTCTTCTTCAAAACTTTTTTTTTTGTTTCCAATCTCTGTATCTGTTCTTTTCTTTTTCTTTTTTTTTTTTTAGCTCTGGAGAAGTGTACCCTTTATCTTTGCCTTTCCCTTTTTCCCCCGCATTGCAATGCGATAGTATACAAAACTAAAATGGGACGTGACCATACGAATCTAGAAGACGTGCCGCAAGTACCTAGAGATATTAATCTAAAAAAAAATAAAGAAAGAAATAAAGAATCCCGTCGTGCATTTGGACGTACTTTTCTTAAAGGGATTAAAAATTTCGATAGCAATGAAAACTTACTGTATTACCCATCACTTTTCTAATTGAAACAGCTGTTCCATTTTGAAAAGAAGGGCACAGGGCGCATTATTTGGGGTGGGTTCACTTTACAAAGATAACAATCTATTATTTTAAGAAAATCTTTTTTTTTAAGTCAAATTTCCATGCTTGTTGCCTTAAGCTTTATTTTTTTATGCGTAAAAAAGTCGAAATTTGAATCGGAAATAAATTTAACCAAAAAATATTGTAGTTTTTAGTTATTTTTATAGCTATGAAATTGCAGAGAATAGAAAAATGTGCTGCACATTAATTTTGGTTTTAGTGAGAGCGTTTTAACTAACTCTTAAGCTAAGATAGGGAAACAAAAAGAGACTTTCTCTTCTTGTATGCTGCGACCCATCAAAGACAGAGAGAGAGAGAGAGAGAGAGAGAGAGAGAGAGAGAGAGAGAGAGAGAGAGAGAGAGAGAGAGAGGTAATTAAACTGTGTTGGTCCTAATGTGGAAGTTATTGGTTCCGGTGGAATTTTAATCGTCATGTCCTTTTCCCTTCAGTACTATCGCCATTATATCATGGTTAAGAACATCCCAGTGGCATGTCTTTAGTACTTGGACATATTGAGCAAATATAATTTATACATATAGTCGCGAAAGTGATGAAAATAATATTGATATCGCGCCATACATCAACCACCGTATCAAGTAAATTTACACACAATGTGCCGTTTGCTAAATCAGCAGTTGCCGTTACACACCATTGCATGCATCTTTATAGGCTCCACCAAAAGTTTGACATTTAAAGATAAAAAAAAGGGAAATGATGGAAAATTTTACCAAGATAAGCTTTGCATGGAAAATTTGGTGGACTTGAGTTTTAAGGTAGATGAGCCCCAGTTAAAATAGTGTCCCAAAAAATTAAAAAGGTTTTTTCATTTATGATTAAATTTTTAGGAAGCTGGATAATTATAGTTTTTATTTCCCTTTCTTGATAAGAGTTTAACTTAGGTCTTAAATAAAAAAAAAATGCTTGTGGAAAGTTTCGGCGCGTTTCAGAAAACGTGTTCTGTGGTTTCTTCATTAGCAAAATACCGTAAAAATATTCTTTGATGATAAAGAGTGTTTGGATTACAAGAGAAGAGGAAAATGACGGGTATATAATATTATTCAGTGAACAAAAACTGTAAATTATAGACTTGTCGTGAGAAAGATTGAGTATGCTTGTGGGGTCATGGGTTAAAAGAATGAAAGAGCGAGAAAGAGATAGAGAGAGATAAATAAGGAGTGAAAGTGAGAGAGAGAGAGAAAGAGAGAGATAGATAGATAGAGAGAGGGAGAGAGAGAGAGAGAGAGAGAGAGAGAGAGAGAGAGAGAGTGAGTGAGTGAAAGAGAGAGAAAGATTGACTGAAATAGTAGAAATTGAACTGTGTGAAATCGAACGGACTTTGGTTTGTAATTGATAACAAAATAGATTGTCTGTCCTCTCAGTAATTTAGACATGTAAAAAATCATAAATGAAAATTCTAAATTATGCAAATTTTAAACTCAGTGACACATTCAACACCCTTTGTAACGATTTGTTCCAATAAAGTGTACATATTAAGATTAATTACAAGTGAACTGTTGATCGTACTGAGAATATCAGGAGTGCTCCTTAAACAAACGAAAGCTTACAGATATGTTTCTTTCGCTCTTATCATACAATTTTCTGCATTTACTTGGCAATCAGATGGAACCATCTAATCACTGCCAACGTGATTTAAGGAAGTGGCAAGTAAGCTTTCTCTTGCGTTTCCGATAATCGTTGATTTCCGGGGTGAAATAAAAGATAAAAAGAAAAAAAGACATTCGTGAACGTTTGACTTGTTTCAGAAAACGTGGGCGGTAGGTTTCTCTTTCGTCATAAAAAGATATTGTATGATAAAAATTGGTGTTTGATTTAATAAAAAATATAAATATGTAAATAAGAAAAAAAATCTGGAAAAGGTAAAGAAAAATGTTTTACTAAAAACTTGGTAAAATTAAATGGAAACTCGATCAGTTTTGTAAATAACTGTGAAAGCCGCTAGGGAGCTCAATTAAATTATATTTACTTAAAGAATAAAAGTAAACTCAAAGATTACCTCGAGAAGAGAGCGAATGGTAACATCAATTTTTCAGTAATTACTATGATTGCAGGACAGGTTAGTTCTTGCTTCATAGCCACAAATACTACCTGGCCCAGCCCACAGCAAAGCTAGCAGCGGTGCTGGAAGTTTGGCCGAGTTAAAAAATCTTTTGAATTCAGGGCAGAAACCTTCCAGCTTCGACATTTGTCATTGCAGTCTGGTGGATGTAAATATAAAAAAAAGTGCCAGAAAGCATTCTGGTAGCGGTTAAAGAATGACACCAATTAAATCGACAAAACAAATATTAAATTGAGGGATCAAAAAAGTTTTGTAGAAAACATTGTTATGACATTAATTCTATTAAGACTCAAAAAGATCATTGGCTCCACATGCAATAATGGTGTGTTTCAAAACGACTTTGGCGTTCCATGTTTTACTGTTTTAAGTTCTAGTTCAATACTAAACAAAATAAGCTCACATTACCTTTAAAGCTCTAGAATCTTCACAGCTCCCAGAGTTTGAGACCGCCAAAGCAAACATCTATGGTGGGTGAGTGGTTACATACGTGCTCTGACATCTGAGTGCACATCTTTTACAGCTAAACTCAGTTGCTTAGCTTTGAAGTGCGCTTGTCTGTATTACCTTTGTAGCAGTTAAAACACCATATATTTAAATGTTGATGAAACAATCAAATAATCTATTGCTAAATCAATCTGTCAGTGAGTCAATTAATTAACCAATCCATCTGTCAGATAATCCATTGGAGTAATGCTATTCGCCGTTGATTAAAAGAACGCTAATATCAATGATCGACATACTTACAATCTTATATCATCGGAGAGAATTTGCCTGTCGCGTACAGATCTAAGTGAACGAAACAGATGGCATTAGGCAATATCTTAAAACGTTTTCCCTAAAGCAAAAGACTGTATGGAATTATTACTTTTTGCGAAACCTTCGTTATTTTTTTTTAAGTTCTTTCATATAAGGGACATTTGAATGACTAAATCTAGATTAATTTTGGCACATATCTATAAATTGGTATCTCATTATATCTCTTTCTTTTGAATAATTCCTTTGTTGTCAGAGGAACTGTCTATCTGAATATTTCCATAATTTGTTCGTCTCTTATGCTTTCGTAAAGTGTCTCAATACTTCTGTTTAATGAAAAAAAAAAACTGCCAGACCTCCACACTCCCTCCTTTTCCTTCTCTTCCTCCCCAACACTCAGACCGATACACAAGCTCTGACCCTGAACTCACTTTTGATGTCGTACGATTGTATTGACCTAAATCAACGTATATATATATATATATATATGTATATATAAAACTATATAGTTTGAAGATAAGTTGGAATAATTGATAAGACTGCTCAGCAGTGGGAGCATTTCATAGATATAGAAGATCTTACCTTAAATTCTCTGCATACTACACTTGTGTTTCAAGCGGAGGACAAAGGTGTCGCTTTGGTTATGGGGCGATGCGAAACAAACTCTATGTTGCATAGTTTGAACTGAATAACCAACTACTGCTGTATTTCTGTGATATGGATATGTTTTCCCTGGTAACGATTTGAAGCCACTTCCTTTACAAGAATACCACATTCGATCTTATATTTTCAAAATTATGATTGGTGTGTCTTTAGAATAGTCTAAAAAATATCTGACTATATTTACGAAGAAGTTTTTGTGTAATAAAGACAAAATAAGGAATTAATAAAAGTAAAATAACAAAAACAAACAAAACAAACAAAACAAATAAGGCAAAGGGAAGGGACAAGCAAAACATCTTATGATAGATTAGACCAAAATCTACTTTACATTGATAGGTTTTGGACATCCGACAAGTGAGGAAAAATCACATTTTTCTAAACTCGTCCACCCATAGCTGCTGTGAGGTTGAAACATCCAACTTTGAAATCGTTGAATAATTTATACCCTGATATATATCTCTCGGTTAAACAACTATATATAGATTTCTGTAGGCTGTCTTTTATGATGTGATCCCAGGATCCCTTCAAAATAACTAAAAATTTCATAGGAGATTACATCAATCATATGTAAGATAAATACCCTTTTAACAATGTAAATGTGCTGTCAAGTTTTTTTTTGGTTTTTTTTTTTGTTTTTTTTTTGTTTCTTTTTGTTTTGTTTTTGTTAATCTTCTACAGCGGCGTGTGAAAGGAACTTAACATCTTAATGATAAAGCAATTTTTTACATGTTGGCCGCCTCTTAAAACATCTCTTGAGAGAGGAATAACTCAATTCGGTGACGCATATCACCTGATGCTCTTCAAATGCTGCATTAATTAATTTATGGATTATTTTACCTTTGATTTGTATAACTTGTTGACAAGAGATTTTAACGGCAATATGATAAGACCATTAATCTTACTTAATCGTAAAATTTAATTTTAAAAGATCGTTTGATGTGTCAATTTAACATTATTAATTTGCTGCGGTCTATCGCGTCGTCCGATGTAAATTCTTCAGTCTAAGGTCTGCAAAGGAAGACTTCAGAGATCAAATTTCTTCTCCCTAGTATTTTCTTTTTCTCACTGGAGTATAGCCACAGAGGAATAGAGCCCAATGAAGACCCTCTTAGTGCGCACCCATTATATTTAGGCTTTGCCCTGACGATAACCTGGGCGCTGCGATGCCATTACATGTATGGGGCTGAAACTCCAAATGGCAGGAAAGTATAGACTGGTGTTAGGATTATTGAACGAGTTTTTTTACTTGATGTCTCACAAGTTGCGTGAGGCAATGATTATGGAAGCGCCTGATCAGCATCGACGGCAGACCTTGCTGCTTGGTGTGATTGTCTCCTTTCTCTTCTATTGTCTCACCAATCACCCAACCCCACTTTCTGTACCTCGTTATAATAGAACTACATCGTACTCGTATTTAGCTGTACATGTATCTGTATAGTTTCATACATGTAGTTTCTTTGTGCAAAAGGACCACGCACTTACTCTCTTTGAAAACTTATTTTTCTCCAAGGCTATGACTATTACTGGTCCTTTTATAAACTTTTAGAAACCATGAAACATCTTTAAATAAAGTTGTCACGTTTGAAAAAAGTAAATGTAACTTGTACTTTGCTTTGGCAACAAAAGGTCTATCTACACGCTTTGTTGTGAACTACAATACACTCAGTACAAACATAGATAATCCTCTCTGCCACTTATCCAGTCCAGAGGCTAACTGGCCGTGGCAAAGGTACAGTTTTCGGACCTATCAGCAGGACGAGGGGTACGCC
Organism: Elysia crispata; assembly: GCA_033675545.1. Taxonomy (NCBI): domain Eukaryota; kingdom Metazoa; phylum Mollusca; class Gastropoda; family Plakobranchidae; genus Elysia; species Elysia crispata. The sequence goes on from JAWDGP010005190.1 coordinate 34,532, forward strand.
AACTTGTAATGAATTTGTCCTCTTTTTTGAATACTTGTTGCGTAGCCATTATGTCAAGGATAACTCCCCGCATTCAGCCCTTACTACAAGGTTCTGGTGTGCGTATTATGTTGGATTGAATTAGTTATTCCGTTTTTTAATCATTCTGATTGTTGAACTGTTCTATATAGTTTAACAAATGGTCATACATGAGAAGAGAACAAGCAAATATATGTGAAATAACACATTCTTATGACAGAAGTTAAAAATGATTTTTTTTTTCTGTTTGGTAAATTTATTAATCCACGCAGCCAAAGAAAAGAAAATGATGTTTATTAGAATGGTAAGAACTCAATAGGACTAAAACCAAACCCATCCATACATTTGTATAATTGCGAATTCAAAATCCACAAGGAAAATTATTATATTTTTCATGCCAGGCTGCAGGATGCCTTTTTGATACAACAGTCTTTTTTGACAGATATCGACAAAAAAGCAGAAAACAAAAAGTCATTGTCTTTTATCAAATCAAACATGTAGAGTTATAAACCTTACAACTACAGCATATTCAGCTAAAGAGACCAAAAGACAACAATACAGCATACTATTAACTGCGCTCTCTCTCTCTCTCTCTCTCTCTCTCTCTCTCTCTCTCTCTCTCTCTCTCTCTCTCTCTCTCTCTCTCTCTCTCTCTCTCTCTTTCCACCTCCCTATCTTTCTTTCTCTCTAACCCCTACATTGAAGTATTTTTTTTTCATACAGCAGCATACCAAGAGGCAAAACCAAACAAAGTCACAGTATCAATTACCAAAGAGCCTTCTTCTAAAAAAGTTAGACTAATGTGTAAACCTTTTCAAGCAGAAGACTACGCTTACTAAAAAAATTACACCTACCCATGAGGATTTTCAAGCTCTTACAATACATTTGGTTTGCTTAAAAAAAATCCGTCTTCAAGCTACAAGATTTGAACAAAGCTAGAACGAAACTTATAATTATATGTATATATATATATATATATATATATATATATATATATATATATATATATATATATATAGACAGAGACACAGAGACAGAGAGAGCTCGATATTTTTTCTTTTGTGTCGAAGTTCTTTAGTTGTGTTGGGGCATAGTTTCGCCACAGCCAATACACGCGTGTGCGAGCGTGTCAATCACAGGACAGGATACGAGACCGGGTGATCATCCGATGTCTGATGCTGTCCTACACAGCCTCACCTGGCTGATCATAACGTTGTCTGGCCCTTGTCAACCAGAAACACATAAAGACTTGGATGTCACCGCTGATAGCGCTTACGTAATAGGCTAGGCAACCTAGGGAATTTTTATGCAAGGAACAAGAGTGTAGACCCATGTAAGTAGGCCTACTATGGTAAAGAATGAGAAAAAAATATTATAATGGAGATAATCATAGTCTGAATAGAGAAAAAAAAGCAATAAACCACAGAAAAAGAATAATAATAACAACAACAAGAATAAGAAGAACTAAAAAAAAAGAAAAAAAACAACAACAACAACAACAACAAGATAAAGATAAACAAGAAAAAGAAAAGAAGATGGAGAAGAAGAAGAAGAAGAAGAAGAAGAAGAAGAAGAAGAAGAAGAAGAAGAAGAAGAAGAAGAAGAAGAAGAAGAAGAAGAAGAAGAAGAAGAAGAAGAAGAAGAAGAAGAAGAAGAAGAAGAAGAAGAAGAAGAAGAAGAAGAAGAAGAAGAAGAAGAAGAAGAAGAAAAAAAAAAGAAGAAGAAGATGAAGAAGAAGAAGACGACGACGAAAAAAAGAAGCAGGACAAGGAGAACAAGAAGAAAAAGAAATGTAAATACATAGAGGAAAATGAACAAGAAAGCGCGTAAAAGGCATACAGGCCAGAAAGAGGAGAAACAAAATAGAAATAGACCAATTAATCATTGTCGGTTTGTTTGTCATGCAGTAAAGCTGCGCATATAAAAATGCTAATTATGGTCAGACAACAATTATCTTGTGAGCCCATGCTGTTCTGACACAGCTGTCTTCTCACACCTTCTTTCCATAGGTCTAGATCTAGATCCGTTTCAAGATTCTGAAATAACACGATAGCGCATGCCAATCTCCGAGGCCATGAATATTCAAATCCTGACTTTGCAGAAAAAGGTGTAACTTATCTTTCTTCATAAATATCGTATGATCTATCTTCCGTTTGACTTATGATATTTTTATCCTGATAGTTCCTGATATCATTTAAAAAGGAATTTGAAACAATTTATATAAAGCTGTAAGAAATTCTTTTAGAGTTGTGAATTGATTTTTTTACTCTTTTTTTTTTTAATTCACTGAAGCGCTTCCTATCAGTTACTCTTGAAGGACAGATATGCAGCCTCTAATGAAATAATTCACAAGAAAAAGAAAAGAGTACCGCTGCTAGTTTATTGCCAAAAATTATTGACCTTTTATATTGCAATCATATAGTCCTAGTTTCCCGATAAGTTAAAAATAAAAAAAAACAAAAAAAAAAAAACAAGGCTCTTTTTCTTACAGCATCATCATTCTCCAAGAGTTAACCATGGAATATTTCTCTTATAGATGTATCCTTCATCGTTAGATTTGCCAATATTTCATTTTTCAAGCATTAAAATAGTCCTAAAAGTGAAATTTTTACAACGACATGTATTAAAAAAGAGTAATGATTTTGTTACACATAAATACACATTTACATAAGTCGGTCAAAGAAGAAAAAGAATTAATTTAATTTTTTTTTCGGTCAAAAGAGCCTGCGTCTGGGAATTCTGGTACACTGAAAGAGACAAATTTAGACAATTTGATCTACCCTGCATTTATCTGTGAATGCTAGAGTACTAAAGGAACAAAACTAGACAATTTCCTATACTATGCCCACGTGCTTGAAAACACTGGTGCACTATAAGAACCAATTTAGAAAGTTTGTTCAAGCATGTCTGTATCTGTAAACGCTGGAGCACTATCAGAACCAAACAAGACAATTTGTTCTAGAATGCCTGAGAACTCTGGTGCACTGAAAACCAATTTAGACACTTTGTTCTTCCATGCATTTATTTGTGGATGCTGGAGCAATTATAATAACAAAAATAGAAAATCTGCTCTACCATGCATTTATCTGTTAACACTTGTGCACGGAAAGAGTCAAATTATCCACTTTTACCATGCCTGAGAGCGCTGGAGTACTATAAGAATCGAATAAGTCACTTTGTTCTATCATGTCTGTATCTGTGAATGTTGGTGCACTATAAGAACCCATTTAGACAAGTTGCTCCACCGTGCCTGAAACTGTGAACCAAACTACACAATTTCTTCTGTCAAGTCTGTATCTGTGATAGCTGGAGCACCTAAAAGAAAGAAAATTGGCTATTGTTATACAAAGACAACACTTCATACACACTTTTTTGTTTTACGACGTTGATATTCAAAAGTGGTTACCAGACTAAGAGACCAGCAACCCCCCCCCACACACACACACACATTTATTTATATACATATTTATACACATAGGTATATGATTGTGTATATATCATATTATCTCAAACCATGGGGGTATATCTTTGAAACCTATTAATTTTCAAAGGAGGAGACCAAAGGCATAGCTGATAGGGTCTAGGATCAATCATTGAAAGCTCTTGACCGAAAGTTAAAATCTCAAATATATATACTTTGCAATTGTCTCTTATTTCATCTGTAACAAATGCAGAGGAAACAAAATATTAATTTCCACTACTCCAACTTTGTATGCAAAGTTCACAATGGTTATTTTTTTTCTACTATTGAAGAAAAAAAAACGCTCTGTAAACATGAAGACTTGTATCGACCCGTTTGTTTTATTCTTATTCCCACATTGTTCATGAAAGCTATGTTTTAAAATTAAATTAAAAAAAAATTAATTTATTTTTCGATATGAAAGTAAGTGTGTATGAGAAGCAAGTTTGATTTGAGTAGAAAAGAAGATTCTTATATCTTGTCTTTTTTTTCTGACAGTGTCTGTGAAAGCTCTGTACCAAAACTACAAAATAAAGCAAATCTTTATGTCGGTGCCGACCATGACAAAAGGCACACCAGAAGTCCCTGCCAAGAAGCTGCACTCTGGAGAGTGGGAGTGGAACATGAAGGTAAAGCTTTTATCCTTCTCTCTACTTACATTGCTTTTGACCCCACAGAATGACGATGGTAAAACTTGGTAGTACTAACCGTCTTAGAGAGGCGGAGCAGTGAGAATATGGTATAAGGAAGAATTAGATAAAGCTGAAATTGTAAGTTGTGCTTACTGATGGTTGACAAACGGCTTTCAGTGAAAAATCATCGAAATTCGAATTACACTTAAAACTTGAGCTCCATTTACCTTTTAATTTAAAGCAGTTGCGATTGTAATATAGCAGTTTTAATAGTAGTAGCAGTAGTTGTAGCGGCAGCAGATGCAGCAACAGCAGCAGCAGCAGCAGCAGCAGTAGTAGTAGTAGTAGTAGTAGTAGTAGTAGTAGTAGTAGTAGTAGTAGTAGTAGTAGTAGTAGTAGTAGTAGTAGTAGTAGTAGTAGTAGTAGTAGTAGTAGTAGTGGTAGTAGTAGTTGTTGTTGTTGTTAATGTTGTTTTTGATGTTGAGTTGCAGTAGATACCTGTCAAAAACTGAAATACTGCGAAAATATTAGTTTTGATAATGATAAAGATGATTGTAGTGATAATTCTTGTGATTATTGCTTTCATTGATGATCGTGAAGATTTAAATAAAACCGCTGACTCGACGTTGCTGTTTACACACTTTTGGTGAAAAAACAAAATGAAGATGGCAGAAACACCCACGTATACACCATTTTAATGTAAATTTCTGTCTTAGGGTGGTCTGATCCCACTGGACTGCTCCAAGGTGAATGGCGGATTTGGGAGCGCGGCCAATGCTGTTAGGAACCTCTGGTGGTTCAAAGACGGTTTCTACAACGTGACAGGAGAATGGGATCCCCAAAATACCATATACAATGCTTACACCACGGACATGATACAATTTGAGTAAGACTAATTTAGATTTATCGAGAAGTGGTGATATATAGGTCACATTCATGATTTTGTCCACCTTCTTTGAAGAATGATTTGTGGAATTTTAAGTGACTTGTCCAGAAAATAGTGATGATTATGAGTCTTGCATGACGATCTGCCTCGTTTCGCTTTATCTAGAAGGGTATGCTTGCTATACCAGTGCAAACCCTCATGCACAATGGTCTTTCCCTATTGTTACTTTTATCTCTATTTGAATAATGATATGTCCTTGTGTTGCGATTTGAATTTTTTAGAATGATATTTCATTAAACGTGGTTTATCTTCTTAATGACAATTTGTCTTCTTGGTTGTGGTTCTCATCCCTTTAAAGTGATTTGTCCTCTAGAAGAAAAATTTGAGTTAAAATCAAGTTCCTAAGGTATGTAATAATCTTTTGCTTTTATAGTGGAAATTAGGTATTTACTCTACTCCAGTATGAAATGATAAGTGTCTAAAAATATCTACAGATACCTCGTTTCAAATCAGCTATGGCAAGTCAAACATATTTCAATTAAAATCGCATTTCAATGGCGATCAATTGTTAAAGTATGTGACACTACTTTGGTCGTAATTTCAATAAAACAGATCTTCTGAAAAATATTAGAAGAAAAAAAAAATATTTCTCGTAAAAAAGTGTATGTGCTGCTAACATGAAGATCTACATTTCACAAAGCAGATTTGCAGATGACGGTAGCTCTCATTACTTATCTACCTCTATCATCTGAATCTGACTCGGGATTTTAAATTGTAGGCGGAATCTATACAAAGCAAAACAATCTTAAGTGTATTGCTAGACTAAAGTTGTTTTTTTTTTATTCATTCCTTATTTAGGTTTGGTGTGACCCTTATTCTCTCCGATATGTTCTTCTTTGCCAGAGTGTTTGTTTCTCCTGACGAAGAGGACAAGCCGCTACCAACAGGAACTTTTGGTCCGATGAAAGAGCCTGCGCGATGGGTAAAACTTCTCTCTGACAAATTCATCAACCTGGACTATATTGATCTACACAGATGTAAGTTTATGCATAAAGACAATAGTAAAAAAATGTGTTCCCTAAATTTGGTAGTTAGATAAGGACTGTGATATTTCTTGATCTGGTCTCGAATGAGAAAAAGAAGAAGAGGAGGAGAAGGAAGAAGGAGGAGGAGGAGGAGGAGGAGAAGAAGAAGAAGAAGAAGAAGAAGAAGAAGAAGAAGAAGAAGAAGAAGAAGAAGAAGAAGAAGAAGAAGAAGAAGAAGAAGAAGAAGAAGAAGAAGAAGAAGAAGAAGAAGAAGAAGAAGAAATGCGACAAAAATGATAATAGAAACCAATAATTGTTTTTTTGGTGATACTAATAAGAATATGACAGGAATGAAAGAATCAGGGCAACAACAGCAGCAGCAGAAACAATAGAACGTTAAAAAAAAATTATTATTATTATTATTATTATTATTATTATTATTATTATTATTATTATTATTATTATTATTATTATTATTATTATTATTATTATTATTATTATTATTATTATTATTATTATTATTATTATTATTATTATTATTATTATTATTATTATTATTATTATATTAAAATAAATAATGCAAAAGTGGGTTTATAAAGGTCTGCCGAAATAACAACGAGTAAGCTCTAAGTCTCCATGATGATCCATACGATTATCGTATCTTCATTATTTCCTTTCATATTTATCTTAGAGAAAAATGTTTATTGTGATAAACACTGAGAAAAAAATTCATTCTCTTTTCTTCTTTCTTCCTCTCTCTCTCTCTCTCTCTCTCTCTCTCTCTCTCTCTCTCTCTCTCTCTCTCTCTCTCTCTCTCTCTCTCTCTCTCTCTCTCTCTCTCTCTCTCTCTCTCTCTCTCTCTCTTTCTCTCTCGCTGCCTCTCTGTCTCTCTCTTTCTCTTTCTCAGAAAGTCTAAATAATAAATGGATAAAATGGTTTGAAAAAAAAAAAAAGTTGAGGTATAGAGTAAATTTTTATAGTTTGTGGTATCGCACCCTTATATCAGGTTTTCACTTTCTTAATCGAGTAATTCTACCTTCTCTTCAAATGAAACAATGAATGAACGAATCTGCACCTCGTAAAAATGTCTTAGTTTATTGCAAATAATTACAGTAAATTCGTTTTCATCTTTCATATGATCTTTTTTTTTACCCGTTTTGTTTCTTGACTTGTCGCGGTGAATACTTTTATCGTGGGAATGAGAGCAGACTGCAAAACGCATTATGATGCCAAGATCAGGAGCATTCTGGCGTCAACACTTTTATATACCGTATTTAAATGCACCATAAAAACTACTAGAGAAGGTTTTCAATTTTTTTACACCCAAGAGGTGTCTGTGGTATGATTCTCTACCTTCGATAGTTATGCATTTTAAAATGTGTTTTCATGAAAAGCTACCATATCGATTCAATGTTTAATGGATGTGAATTGTCTACAATAGAATAATTAACTTTTTCCGACAAAGATTTATATATTTTTAAAAATTTTATGAATAATTATTCACACATCTTTAAGTCATTACCCTACCTAAAAACGCCTTCAACAATTTAAAATAAAGACTAGTTACTGCAGCTGTGCGTGTCAACAACACCGAAACTGGTGAACATTAAGGTCAATGCCTGGCTGAACTAGTGTTCACCAGTAACTGTAGTGGACATGATCCGAGCTGTCGGTCCAGGAGAAGTGGACATCTCACATGTCATGTTTAACAGTAATTTATGATGTGTCTTGCATACGCTACAGTCGCGCGGATACACTAGGTTTTAGGAAGAGTGGTAAGTTCTGAGCTAAAACCGGTGCACCTCTCAGCTGAGTTTTGATTGTCGCCGTTGAAAGTAGCTGCTGTTAACATCAATGTAATTCTTAGGTGATCATCATATTGCATAAGCACTAAGGTTCATCAAAGGTTAAATATTCCACTTAAGGCTTTGTGGAATAATGATATATAAAGCCTACGGGCTTTGTCCGACAAACATAATTATGTTACAAATATATGTTATTTTATCTTCTTTGTTGTAGGATACCTTTTTCAGATTTTTACGGCTCTCAATGCGATCTTTTTGTTTCCTTGGATATGCGATTTTCTTAGTATAGACTTCAGCGTAAGAATATTTGATCAGTAAGGTTTCTTGGTGCAATGGGAAAATCTTGATGAGAAAATAAAGATAAAATATACATCTTGATTTTTGCTGAGCCTAACATGATGAGACTTTGCTAAGTCTAAAGGAGCATCAGCTTTTACGCTCCTTTTACTTACATATTACTCTGCATATACAAGAATTAAATGAACCTTCGAGGTTAAGTAAAGCATAACTTATGTTTTTTATTGTGCATCACACTTGAATCATTCTTTATTGTCGCAATGACAAGCATCTGTACAAGGAGAGGTCGCAATCTATGAGATTTTAAGGAGAAAAACAGCTTTAATAAATAATTGATTGTATTGCATGTACGAGTCAAAGCCAAAGACTCGCCACATAACTTACACCACATCAGCAGAATGGAACAAGTCAACTTCACTGAGCTTCTTATTAAACACAGCCAAAGTCATTAGCTACGTTAAGCTGACCCTTTAAATACATACGCAATCAATCAAAGAATCAAGGACTGTAAAAAAGATTACTCTCACCTTTTCAAAAATCTATTTTATTAAAGGCCCGCCTACACGCTCATTAGAATGCTATGAATTACAGCAATAAGTGGATTGACTTGCAACAATATCACAGCTTGCCTTTCTTTCCAACCGTGTTGAAAGTTTGCGTCTAAAAGGATCTATCACTTATTAGAACTTACTTAAAACTTACTTTTACAAAATTAGCTAACTCTTCTTTTTCAGTGCTGACTTTTTAAAATCTAGTTTATCATGATTATTTAAAAGGTCTTCATAAAGATTGGCATATTCCCAAAATTTGCTTGATTTTCGTATTAAAAAATTTGTTTCACATATAATTTATTTATGAATAAAGGTATCAAAAGAATTCTTTTGAAGCGCATCGTTTTAACATCTTGACACCAAAGTGTCATTGCTTTGAACAAGTTTAATTCTTATATTAAACTAAAAAAGGATATTGAATTTTAGCTTTTTCGATCGAATGAGTATATAGGTTCTCTCGATTCACTTTGAGAGGCTCGCCTAATGAGATCAGACTGTAAGCAACACTTTTACCAGGCATATAATCTTCACATTTAAGCGTATCAATTACTTAATTGTGCATTTACCCAGTACCTGACCATTACATGCAATGGACCAGTTTGTTACCTTTAACCTTTGAACCAATACATACTCGTAGACCTGCACGTTTGTATTATATTCAAATCTTACCAGTAGGAGCAATACAACATTAACCCTAACTAGGAAACTGACACGCTCACTTCTCAAATATAATAAGCGCATTACACGAAAATCAGGCAAGACATTTGCTTTCAGACAGGGAGTCATTCAATTTTTGCACCACGCTAGACTCTTACTTGTCCATTGGCAGGAGATGTTCCATCTATACAACCACAGCAACCTCCAGGCATTTCCAGTCATACTGATATTTGACCTCTAAGCTTCTCTCAGATTCATTTACATGGCAACCTATTTTATAAGCCAAACACGAATCTTTCAACCTACATTGGTGGAAGATTTGCAACCAGGGCCAAAAACCTTTAGCTCTTGAATTCTGAAATAAACTTACAGGATAGATCAGGCTTTGAATGGACTCTGAAGCAGTTTCCACAGAGCAAGATGTTGCGAATGTTCTGAATAAAACACGCGATTGTACTCTATATCGCTAGTTTCTTATTGACTGGTGTATAATTTAGCCCAAGAAAAAACAAGTCATTTTACTCTGTAACGCTGGTTTTTTATTGAGTGGTGAATAATTTAGCTCGAGAAAAAACAACAAGTCATTGTACTCTGTATCGCTGATTTCTTATTGACTGGTGAATAATTTAGCTCAAGAAAAAACAAGTCATTGTAGTCTGTATCGCTGGTTTTTTATTGATTGGTGTATAATTTATTCTTTCTATTTTATGGTGCTATTTTTTATTGGACACTGGGTCGGTACCTTTCTCGTAGACTGGCTTAGAAGCTTGCTGTCTTTTATGTGTAAATGTTACTCCCAATAAATAGTAATGATACTGAAAGCTTATTTAATCTTTATTGATCAGGTTGATAACTCAACTTGGGTGTGATTTGATAAAGTTTATCTGAATTAATATCATCAAACCAAGTCTTAAACCAAGCGCCCCCCCCCACACACACACACACACATACTTTTTCCTCCTCAAAAATACTTTAAAAAACTGGAATCAAGTTACTCGTCCCTTTTACCCCTTCAATTTCATGTATGCTTTCTCCCAATGTTACCTTCCCCTCTTCCCTCCCTTCTGTCTAGACCTTCGCCAAAACCCGTATGCCACCTGGCTTCTAGGAGGGATGATAGGCAGCTGAAAATCACACAGGACGAGGTTTGAAGTTGGCCACAAATTTTAGCCAGTAGTAAAAAGCGCATTGAAACTAATGTCTTTACGATCTATCGTGAACTATTCCAAAGGCATTAACTTACGATCGTCGGGACGAATTTTTAATTTTTTTTTTTTAACCCCGCATGTTAATACGCGCCTTTGATTTTCGTAGTTCGTAGAATCCTTCTCTTTAAATGTGGCAAATCTAGGCTGTGTTTTACGATTCTGGTGTTTGTCTTCTCAGCCTGATTAACTTTTATCGAAATGGTTGCGAGGGTTTTATTTAAAAAAAAAAGCAAATCGTAGACATTAACAGCGGGAAATAACTGGTTGGTTGATGAAGTAGATATAACCTGAGTGGAGGCACAAAGATTTTATTGCAACGCTGGATTCGAAGGAGTCAAGGGACGTAACTATTAACCAACTTTCACAAATGGTTCTTGCGTTCAATTAGATATGCCATATTTTTGTAATTAGAAGATATTACTATACATAAAATGTAATATTGAATGAAAACTACAATTTATCTTTATCTATCTAAATCTACAACAATTAGGGAAAAAAAGAGATGTTGGTTTGTCCTATAGAAAAACGAGATAAAACTGGATTTTGCAGTTTGTGAACTCTCTGCTCAACGAATAGTTTACGGTCTAACTAGGAACATTAACTTCGTAAAATTCTATCGCTTTTATTTATTTAATCGGGTTTATCTGATTATGTTTTGGTTTTCGTTTATTGTTACCTCTTGAACTCTGATTCTTTAGCTAATATAATGGAGAGTTTCTAACACAACTTTTTAGACTGAATGGGAAATTTGCACCTGACTTTTCTTTTACTTTTATCTTCAAAAAGATTTTTTTTAATCCTCGTTTTTCCTCTTCAACTTCTTTCGCGCCTCAGCACGTGCTTCCTATGTGCGCGCTCTAGCCCTCTCAATTTCCGAAACTCTCAACTCTCTATGTAACTGTCCTATTGACTGTAGCTGTGCCCCTGTTTGTATGGAGTCTATGCCTACCTATCCTTTTTTGCTGTTTTAACACTACTAATAGTCTAACAAAATGCTTCGGCTAACAAAGCATCCACAACGTTTTTCTACACTGTTTCTTTTTGTGCCATGCTTTACGGTTGTTTTTTTCTTTAACAGCTTTACCAACTATCTAAAGTAGAATACTGATAAAAGTATGTTAAAAAATAGGATTTGCAAAAAAATTAGAAAGGTGTATTGTTAGGCAATTTCATAAATATGTTATCCACAATTTTGGCTAAAACCGACTTTTCAAAAGTTAATGTGCCACGCTAGGTACCAGCCAGCGTTTTATTTATTTCTGATTTTTTTATGAATAAAAAAAGCAGTTACTGCAAGATATCATACCTTGTATAAGATATACACTACTTTCTGTTGTTTTTTTCTTTTAAAGATATCATTATCTAAGTTTGTTTTTACATTTTAGTTTATATCTTCCAAAATCTCTTTTGATTATACTTTTAAGAAGAATTTAGTCAAAAAAAACAACAACCAAAAAACAAAAGAAATTTAATCACATTATAGCTTGGCGTCTTTTCAAAAGGTAAACCGAGCTTGTAAAAATGACCTATTAGTACATTAATTCTGATGTTCTTTATTTGAATTTTAGCTGTAAGATCCCTCCACAAATTTTTATGAGAAATCTGTGATGAGATTCATTGAAAATTAACGGCATTCTTCCTAAAAATAAAACATACACAGTTATCACCAATGCAATTCAGAAGAATGCCCTCCAAATACAAAATTGAAATTTTCGTATTTGAGAAAACGTTAATTTCAATTTTCATTTTTTTCCCCCAGGGATCAGGACTATATATGGACCATTTGATCCGTTCGCAATTTTAATGAACAGCAACAGTAAGAAGGGATCGGAACAAGAGCTCTAGCGAAAGGCATCTTCTTTAGCACAAGGAATCTTGATTAGAAAAAGGCATCTTCTTTAGCACAAGGAATCTTGATTAGAAAAAGGCATCTTCTTTAGCACAAGGAATCTTGATTAGAAACAGGCACCTTCTTTAGCACAAGGAATCTTGATTAGAAAAAGGCACCTTCTTTAGCACAAGGAATCTTGATTAGAAACACAAGGAATCTTGATTAGAAACAGGCACCTTCTTTAGCACAAGGAATCTTGATTAGAAACAGGCACCTTCTTTAGCACAAGGAATCTTGATTAGAAAAAGGCATCTTCTTTAGCACAAGGAATCTTGATTAGAAAAAGGCATCTTCTTTAGCACAAGGAATCTTGATTAGAAAAAGGCATCTTCTTTAGCACAAGGAATCTTGATTAGAAACAGGCACCTTCTTTAGCACAAGGAATCTTGATTAGAAAAAGGCATCTTCTTTAGCACAAGGAATCTTGATTAGAAAAAGGCATCTTCTTTAGCACAAGGAATCTTGATTAGAAAAAGGCATCTTCTTTAGCACAAGGAATCTTGATTAGAAAAAGGCATCTTCTTTAGCACAAGGAATCTTGATTAGAAAATAGGAATCTTCTTTAGCACAAGGAATCTTGATTAGAAACAGGCACCTTCTTTAGCACAAGGAATCTTGATTAGAAAAAGGCATCTTCTTTAGCACAAGGAATCTTGATTAGAAAAAGGCATCTTCTTTAGCACAAGGAATCTTGATTAGAAAAAGGCATCTTCTTTAGAACAAGGAATCTTGATTAGAAAAAGGCATCTTCTTTTGCAAAAGACGCCTTCTCTTGCTTTCCAACCTGGATGTTTTTCAAAATTAGCTTGTCTGCATGATGTGACTTTGGTATTTAATAAATTTTATAGCAAAGCTATAGAGTGTTTATGTGTTATATATTATTGTTTGACGAAATGATTATCACTACAGTATACTCCAAATTATAAGGGTTAAAAATCGAAATTCAATAATAATCTCACATGAAATAAATTCTCAAAACACAAACATAATAAATCATCCTAAACAACTAAGATCTTCATTCAAAATTTTAGAGATTAGAAGCAGAAAATAAACATAGTTAACTCTATTTCTTGAGTATAAAAGATAAAACAAGTGTTTACCTAAATTTTCTGTTAACGTTGAAAATTAATTGTCTTTAATCTTAACTTTCCATTCAATGTAAGTCCGAGAGGATAAAAACATACATAAAATGGCTAGAGGTACATTTCCGTGCAACAAATCATTGCCTCTCCTTTATTTTATCTATCATCATTAGGACTGAGATTTTACAACATTTGCGGACTATTATGTTTCACTTTAAAAAGAGCAAAGAAAACAATGATATCAACATTTAAAAAATGGCTTTTATTTATTGTAAAAGGCTTATGATCAGAGAAAATAGTGTATCTAGACACAATTTATCTCTGCATTCTGCGCTATATTTGTAGACGGTGTATACTTAACTTCCGATAAATAGATAGTCATGCAGTTTATGATGAAAATTGCTTAACATCAATGAAAAAAAAATCGTACGGGAAAAAAATTAATAAACCAAGTATTGTTCAGAGATTTATTATCTACATATTTCAAGAAACGCCTTGTTTTATATCATGGTTAAAAGTAAAGTAATTTGAGAGGAAATGACAATACAAAAAAAAAAAATATATATATATATATATATATATATATATATATATATATTTAAAAGGATGCAAGCTAATAAACACACCGAGAAAGGTTTAAAAAACTATTACCTATGTCAAAAAAGAGAAGCAAAAGCATAAACACTAGTCGTAGTAGTAGTAGTAGTAGTAGTAGTAGTAGTAGTAGTAGTAGTAGTAGTAGTAGTAGTAGTAGTAGTAGTAGTAGTAGTAGTAGTAGTAGTAGTAGTAGTAGTAGTAGTAGTAGTAGTAGTAGTAGTAGTAGTAGTAGTAGTAGTAGTAGTAGTAGTAGTAGTAGTAGTAGTAGTAGTAATAGTAGTAGCTGCAGTTACGTAGTAATTGTAGTATTAGTAGAAGTAGTAGTGGTAGTAGTAGTAGTAGTAGTAGTAGTAGTAGTAGTAGTAGTAGTAGTAGTAGTAGTAGTAGTAGAAGCAGCAGCAGCATAGCAGCAGCAGCATAGCAGCAGCAGCAGCAGTAGCAGCAGTTAGTTAATAGTCGTAGTACTGGTAGTAGTAGTTTTCTATAGATTGTCAGAAAGATAGAGGGAGTGAAAGGAAAAGAGAAACGCGAGAAAGAGAGACACGCAGACACATAGACAAAGACAAAGACAAAGAATCAGCAACAAAAGAAAGTAGAATCGAAAATGCAACCAGTTAGAGAAACAGAAAGATACTATGAAGAGTACATAACAAGAAAGTAAACATGCAAAGGAGTTGAAAGAATAAGGAAAGCTAAAGAAAAAATAAAAAAAAGAATATTTTTTTCCATAGCTGCTATTTTGTTAAGGGAAACTATTCATCATTCTTTTTTCGGCAAAGTTCTTAAAGTATAGCTTCCCTTTGAATGCGCCTATTTCAATACGGTACAACAGGGACCAAAATCCTGTGGGGGGAAGGGGGGTATGACGATAACAGCTGAATTACAAGAACTCTGAGTTGACACTGAGAACACGGGTTCGAATTTCATCTGAACAATCTGATGCTAAGGCATGGCTGGAGACAGACAATAAATGGTCTCTTTTACTATATAGGTTACAATGACGTTATGTTCAGTAGCTGCCCATTGAGGTGGAAATAAACAGTTGCATTGCATGCCCTGCACCATTAGCCCACAGAGGATGCAGGATGAGAAACTAAACAACTTAGCTTCTGCAACTGTAGAACGGCTTTATTCGTTTTTTCTTTGGATATTGACCAAATCATGGGGTTAATGGGTTACAAACGATCATTGAATTTTATGCCTTGAGTTATTTTGTCTCTCTTTCTCTCTCTCTCTCTCTCTCTCTCTCTCTCTCTCTCTCTCTCTCTCTCTCTCTCTCTCTCTCTCTCTCTCTCTCTCTCTCTCTCTCTCCTTTTCTCTGGACAAGGTACATTATGCAAGACGAGACCGTAAACTCACAACTAAAAAAACGTGCTTGTATGTTTATCGTATGATATGCGCCTTCTACAAGGCCTGTTTTCATATCAAAGCCCCCGTCGGTCGAGGCTGAAGTAAAAGAAGAGGCTATCTTAACTATGGGATTCAGACCTGATTTTTTGGCTTTAAAGCGGCCACTGCAACCCCAGAATACATTTTAGTTGGTGCAAGTAAATACATACCGAACAACAAAGATCATAGTGGATTTAAAAAAATAATGGCTCTAAAGTTTTATCATTGGCCGCTTTAAAAATAACATTACTTACATATTACAGTTATAACAATTTTAGCTTTAGGCTCAAACATAAGTTGAAAACATTTAGATCTATTGAACTAAGGACAAGCGTTAAAAGTTTATAATTTATTTTCATCAGAATGCTGCTTTGAGGAAAGTTGCATCAACTAAAGACAGCAGCTGAATTTAACAAAACATTTGATTCAGACACTAAAGAATGTTATACACTAGAACGTCTGTGGTGGGTTTCGATTGAAAAAAAAAAAACAAAAAAAATTTTGTTCTTTTTTTTTAAACGTCTTTTAATTGTTTTCTGTTTCATTTAGTTTAAAAGACATTCAAGTACGATAAAACAATCGTGACACATTTTAGAGCAAAAATATAATCCAAAACCAGTTTTTAAAACGACAGAAACATCAAGCAAAGTATTAGAAATAAAGTCAACTCTTATCTGTTACTTGGTTGATATATCTCTTACACACCATGCCGAACGTAAGCTTTTTTTTTTGCATATCAAGAAAAGCCCCAGCCAAGCAGAATGGTAATAAGAAGATGAGCCCTTAACCATGAACCAATGGTGTGGGGCTCGAACCCACGAGCTAATTTCCAAAGAATGCCTCAGGCGACACTTATAACATAATTATGATCTTAAAACTAAGTGATCAACTAAGACCTTCTTTCATGTCAACTTAAGCCCATCTTGAGGGGACGGAACTGACGTGATGAGGCCAAAATCTTAGCTATCGACGGTATAGATTTCGGTTCCGAGCCCCCGTGGAGCAGTGCACAGATAAAAAAAATAGCCTTTCCTTAGATGATCGGGCAGTGAAGAGGTGAATTGATAAGATAAGCCTCCGTCGAGCATTAAAAAAGCTGAACATGTAAACTGGTTTGATGGTTTAATTTTCTCTTTTTGGCAATACACAACAAATGCCTCAACAAATTGTCACTCATATACCAGTATAAGAGGATATTTATTAAGCAGAGTCATTGATAAAAGATTGGAAAAGGCTAAATGCAAGTTAAAAGAGTAACTTATAGAACCTAGGATACAAGTTGGGATATTGAAAAAGATAAAAAGATTAAAAGGAAGATCGAAATTTCCTTTACGTCACAAACTCAATGATGATATACATTTAACCAATGCTCAGTTTGTAGATAATCTACAGAATATTTTATCATTATAATATGATTGCCACTAAATATAGCTTTTTTCACTCGTTGGACCTTATGAAACAAATTAATTTCACTGAAAGTCAATTCAAACATATATTGTTAACATATGGAGAATGATCTTCAATATAAATAATTTTTTTTTTTTTAATCAGTGCGATATGAGAATATTTTTAATTATTCTTGGTCCAATAATGTATAAGTAAAAATGCCGTCAAAGTATGAATCCAGGATCCAGAGGAAATTCACTAAAATTATCAATCAAATTTCACGGTGCAACATGAATAGTTAAGAAAAAAGAGGGAATTTGTTTAGGTTATACGTTGACGAAAAGATCAATAGTGTCAGATGATTGAGGTAAGAAGTGTGTAGACGATAATTCGGCGAAACGTATTTAAAGTTTCTCTATCAGTCTCACAGTATGAAAGCGTTTTTTAAACGTATTCAAAGTTTCTCTATCAGTCTCTTAGTATGAAAGCGTCTTTAGCACGAAATAATCACAGACTGATATCCCTCCTATATAAAAAGAATTGCACTTTAAACACGGGCAACCCCCACCCCCCACTGGCTACTGGCGAAACATACCAGAGCGGGGACTTAAAATTTTTGCGGATAAGGTATAAACTTATCACAAAACTTCTTCTGTCACTCCAATTTCTGATGAGAAGTGAGAATGAAAAAATGAAAAGACTTAAACATATCAAACTCATCAATTTATTCATATCTTTAAGGAAGCGCTTTCCTTATACTTAGGTTCGACCTCTGTGCCAGCAACAAGGTAAATGGCCATTCTTTCATTGATTTTACGTTCCTCCAGAGTCCTGAAGAATCTTACACGGAGACGGTTGCTCTCCGTCAAACACATATGGCGATAAGGTGAGATCATACGCTCACCACCAGTTGACTCAGCCAGGAATCAAACCTTGATCTTCCATAATAATGTACATCGAATTGTCTTCCGACGGAGCTATTCGATGCGTTTAACAAGCTAAAAGTATCGTAACATTAGGTTTATATGCTTTTTACTCGTTTTATTCACATTGGGATGAAAACCACATAAAAGAGAGAGACTATTGGCCATGATTTGTTCTAACCAACGTTAAGAATCGGCCAAAAAATGTATATTCGCTTCGACATCCCACAGTCCCTCAAAGTGCACCACAAGATATCCCACCTTGCTAACATCCATGGAATCCCCCAAAGTTGGTCCGGGTCATGAATATCAAATCAGGCCTGACGGAGGCAACAATGATTGACATGTTTTAAGGAAGTGCGCCGCAAAAATTGAAATCCAAAAGAGCAAGGCAGCTCAAAACTTAGACTTAAATCTGGACGCACAAATTGTTCTCGCCTTTATTTTCAAACCTTGATTTTTCTACTATTACACAAAAGTGCAAACGATAGGAAAGCTGGAGAGAAACGCTGTTAAAATCTCGATCAGAAAAAAGAACGTGTAAACTGGCAAATCATTCTACTTCCGGACACAGTAGCAATGTCGCATAGAAATAAACCTTGAAATTAGAACAAGGACGTGGAACTGACAAAACTGGGCCGACTAGCTCCACGCAAACCACTTAGGATTCGTAAGATGAAAAGCTAATGAAATTGACTTTTAAAAAAAAAACTATACTGACTTAATGTCTTTTACGCATTCTACCTGACCCCCCCCCCCCAACACACACACACACCCATCTTTTGTCCACTTATTCGCTCACTCACCCTTCTACTAACACATTATTAAAATCAAAGTAAATAAACTTAAACAGGCGCAAGTTTCCAGGTTCACTATTGTATCAATGCAAGTTGAGGTGCAGGTTACACGTGTACGCGAGCAACGTGCAAAAAAAAATAAAAAAGAAAGTAAATCCAATACAATGGTGAAACTTCCAAATGCGCACAATTTGTCGGAGATCAATATTTTCTTGCTTTTAACTTTCAATAGGAATGCATGTGTCTATGAAACAAATGATTGTTTCAAGTATTTTGCGTAACGGTGTCCAAATTTGGCCTTTAACTGAAAAGTTGTAGGTGAAAGCTCTCCCCCACCACGCCCCCCTCCCCTGCCACACACAATAAATTTTGTAAAGCATTGTTTTCCAAATAACATTTAAAATAGGAAATGAGCCTAATTTACACAGAGTGAGAAGATCAAATTTCGCAAGAACTGCGACCTTGAGAGACAGAAGTGACTGACTCAAGGTTCGAATAATTCAACATGAAAAGTTGCAGAAAAATAAAAGTTGGCTAAAAAAGGGGAACTTTTGGCTTAAGGAAATCTATAGCCAAATGCTCAAATATAGCTGAAAGAAAAAAAAAAGAACCGACAGAAAGAAACCTTGTTTGACATAGTGTAAAAACTTCAAAGCCTTCGCAGATTTTCTTCCATAATTCAAACTGCACTTGCCAAGGCAAACCTTCATAGAAAAAGCATGTTATTGAACTCAGAAATATAAGATTTATAATATTTATAAACATATAACATTGTGCTGTGAAAGAAATTTTCCACGAAAACTATGTATTGATTTCTTTACACTGATAGCAAACAGATCATAAAAAAAATCGGGGAAAAAGCAACTGGTAAATGGTCTTACATAATGTAACGTAATAAAGACATTTCTATATCGGCCATCTTAATACACTGTGCCCATTAAAAGAACACAAAAGTACAACTGAGTTGATACTAAAAAAAACAATTATGATAGTGCACCATTTTCATTATTCATAATACTTTTTCTTTGCCCAAACCAATCTTCTCATAACTATTGATATATACGCTCTGTACAGAATGAGAACAAGAAGTGCTCAAAATCTGTGACAACCGAATATTTTTTTTCTGAAAAATCGATTTTCTTCCATTCTTTTCATGCTTCTATATACCACATAAGTTTCTCTACATGTTATACACAGGTGCTTTTCTTTAATGAAGAAGGTTAGTTTAATAATGAAGAGAACAATCGATGACACAGCTTTCCTGATACGTTGAAACATTTCTTTTAGTCCAAACTTGTTTAAATTCAGTCTGTCAAACGAACAGCAATCTTGAAAAAAAATGCGATTCTAAACTTTCAGTTATCATGAAGACAAATATAATGATATATATTTACGAACAGAATAAAATGTCTGGGAGAGAAAAAATAATTTTGTTTAGTTTTGAGGACTGTTCACGCAAATTTCTTTTAGGTATAACATGTAGAGAAACTTATGTGGTATATAGAAGCATGAAAAGAATGGAAGAAAATCGATTTTTCAGAACAAAAATATTCGGTTGTCACAGATTTTGAGTTGAAATTCAACAAGTTTATCTGCCGCACACCTTGGTGTAATTCCTCACGAAAACAACAGGTTGTAGATTTATCCCTCGACAAGCATATTGTTTCATGAGGCAGTGGTGATTACCACAAGGAGGGTTTTTATTAAACGCAAAAGAACATCATTCTTGTTTCAGGTCTTTCTCCATGCTAGAAACAGATGTAGGAGTGTAGTGGACTCTTCCAACATACGTTTGAGCTATTATATAGTGGACCACAGTAGTTTTTTTCACCATAGAGGGTTTGCTAAATCTATATAACTGTTTATGAATTTTGATGTTACAATGCAACCTGTATTTTGAAACTATTGCCGGCCGTTACTGCGAAAATATTTCTTTTTTAACAAAAAAAAATTGCCTCGAATCCCCTTGTTTTCTTTCTCAAACATTTATGTAGTATATTAAAAAAAAAAAAACGATTAAAAAAAATATGTTTTAGCATTGCTAAATGTGCCTTGAGGTAGGTTAATGGGTGAAATTGAAATAATGAGAAATGTCTGATTTCTTTTTATCCTAACAGGCTCAATACTGTCCTCGGTTGCCTAACTAGATCTTATATGGAGCCCGGACTTGAGCTCCCATCGAGCAGTGAAGGCCTTAACTGATTGGACTCCGTCAAGCGTGAAAAAATCTTCCCCCGTCGGGAATTACAATTGATAAAAAGTACATTCCTCAAAGATTGCAAACGAGAGCACTTGTTGGCCAGTTCAAAGGTGAACATATTAGCGATCGCTAGACATTGCAAATCGAAACAGATTAGCCTCCCGTTGGCATGACAAGCTTGAGCCTCCTTCGACCAGTATAGACCAGAACAGATGAGCCACAGTCAGCCAAATCTGAGATGAACAAACTGATCTATTTATCATTTATCACTTACAAATCTATTCAACATTAAATAAAGAATCCACATCTGAGCACAGCCTATACACTCGGAAAGATCCATCCTAATTGAAACGTCATTCCCTATTGCAGCTCGAGGGTAAGTGTTGTGGGGAATTTTTCACTGAAAACTTGACAACATCTGCCTTGCTTTACTTGAGGGGAAAAATGTTTGAAACGATTCTCACTAAACATTTGATGATTTATTGACAATTCGACAAATGGCTTTAAAGCAGCAGTTTTGTTATGCAGAATTTTGATTTTGCCTTGATCATCCTCTGCGTCTGATAAAACGAAAGGTGAAGAAACGGGCTGCAAGCGACAAGAGAGATAAGAAGGAAAACAAAGACTGAAAGACTGGATTGCACGAACAATGAGAAGACAGAGAGTCACCAGAGAGATGGACAGGAAAAGAAATACTGTAGAGGACGAAAGACGAGGAGGAGGGCTAAAAGTCACCGCAGAGAAAAGCAGGAAAAGGAAAAACTTGGTAGGAGAAAAGATGAGATGGGCTGAAAGCTACTGAAAAGAAAGATTGGATAGGGACAGGAAAAGAAAGATTGGATAGGGACAGGAAAAGAAAGACTGGATAGGGACAGGAAAAGAAAGATTGGATAGGGACAGGAAAAGAAAAAGACTGGATAGGGACAGGAAAAGAAAGATTGGATAGAGACAAGAAAAGAAAAAGACTGGATAGGGACAGGAAAAGAAAGATAGGATAGGGACAAGAAAAGAAAAAGACTGGATAGGGACAGGAAAAGAAAAAGACTGGATAGGGACAAGAAAAGAAAAAGACTGGATAGGGACAGGAAAAGAAAAAGACTGGATAGGGACAGGAAAAGAAAAAGACTGGATAGGGACAGGAAAAGAAAAAGACTGGATAGGGACAGGAAAAGAAAAAGACTGGATAGGGACAGGAAAAGAAAGATAAGATAGGAGGAAAGATACAAAGAAGGACTGTAAGATACCGGAGATATAGACAGGCAAAAATAGGCTGGTTGAAAGGAAAGATGAAAAGAAGGACTGTTAGCCTCTAGAGAGATAGAAAAAATTAGAAGAATGATGGATAAAAGGAATGGTGTAGAGAAAGGCTGAAATCCCCTGAAGAGTTGCAAAGAGAGAAAAAATAGTTAGGAGGAAATTAAAATTTTCATGGAATTGAAAAGATAATCCTTAGAGAACCACTAAATGAATTTGAGGGGGCAAAACAGGTTTCTGAGTTTAAGTTAGATATATTTTTGAAAGTGCAAGAATAAAAAATTAACAACATAAAAAACAAGGGAGAAAAAACAAGACCAAAATAAAAAAAAAGATTGAATCTAATTTAAAAACCCTGAGAAAAGCATCGTCAAAGAGACAGGGAAGCAGTAAAAGGTGTCTGGTGACTCAAAGTATATAAAAATATCAGGAAAACTACACCCTTAAACTTTTATCCTTTGTTGAAGAAAAGGAATCTGCTTAGGAAATTGCTCTAATTATGGTGTATCACCGGCAAGAGAAGACATAAAAATTATCTAATAAATAGGCATGGATTTAAAAAAAAAGACGATACATAATGGTTCAATTCAGAGAAAGACAGAGAGAAGGAAGGGCTCAAACAATAAACCGATTGGTACAATGGACAGGGGAGAGACCAGTTTAAACATTAAACAAGCGGATGGTAACTTGTCACTTGCAATGTTTCGGTGGCAAAATAAAACAAAAGCACTCGACACTGAAACTAAATTCAATACGGCCTTTTCTTATCACAAATGAGAAGTATAGAACAAAGCTTAGCTTCGTTCAGACAGCTTTAGGATTCACATGCTTGGCAATATCTTTGGGTCATCCAGGAGAACATTCTCAGGTCCATCCATTTTAGTCGAAGCACAGGATATGGCTCTTGTCGC
>JAWDGP010005190.1:60000-120000 GCA_033675545.1 Elysia crispata
AGAGTTTGTACAAAGCGAAATTATGTCTTGATTCAATTAATGTTTTACTAGTTTAAGAAATTTGAGATGAAAGTCGTTTTTCAACTTACATATTACATTGGCTTTATATAAGTAAAGTATTATTCAAAATGCCATCCTTATTTTTGTTGTTGTTTTTTTATTTTCATTATTATTATAATGTTCATGGCAAATCATATTCTCAATGTGCTTAAAAAGTACGAAAATTGTTTTACAATTGATGAGGATGGGGTTGGCAATGGGTTCTTTTTATGTTTTTGTTTATATATTTTACAATAATAATACGGTCTAATTACGCGTTGAAACATTTTCTTTAAATGAAAAAAAGAACCAACATTTAGACGTTTATTTATTCTTTAATGTCATTTGAAAATATATTTTAATACGAATGTATTTCCTAATGATGAGACTTAAAATATCAGTTTTCATCTTTTCCTCTCAAATTACTATTTCTTTTTCTTTTTTTTTTTTTAATATGTCTGCATTCTTTTCTTATTTAGTCAAGACTGTCGTTGCCTCTTCTCACCACAATCGACAGTAAAGATCTATATAAAACTGTTGCTTCAGATTGGAACTCCGCATCTTAACCCAAAGACTCACTCCTTTTCCTCTCTGTAAGAAGTTTTCTGTTAAAATGAATAGTTGAGTTTTTTCTGAACAATATTTCTGTTACAATTTTCCTCACCATATTTGTTTGCTTCATTAATATTCAAATTTGTTACATTTTTTTAATTACGTTAACAAACAGTAGGAAAGTGAATCACTGTTTTCTTTACAGTCTTTCCATGTACAGTATAACGTTTACTATTGTCAAAGAAAACTTTAACACCATTTGCATATGATTTCTATACATTTGATATGTCGTGATGTCCTTCTCTATGATTGTTCATGATTCTTCATACTTTTTGTTTTGTGTCTGTGCAAAAGGTCCTGTAGTAAATAATAATGGCAGCCTTAAAGATGTTTCATAATTTAGGCATAATAAAACCACTATACAGCATCTCATATACAACATATTCCCAGAAACATCTATTTTACATATATAAATTTTGTGGGGCTGTGGATACTATAAAAGTTTTGTGTGCAAACATATGTAGTGATGTTCCAAGCTAAGAAAATTTTCACACATTTCCTTACATATTTTTATCTAACGGACGCAATGGAGCCTACTTACCAAATATGAAATCCCTACAACCCCGCCCCTACCCTCCAGGGATCTGGATCCTGACAGGTTCCCATTAACATTGTTTTGTGTGTTTATATATATATATATATATATATATATATATATATATATATATATATATATATATATATATATATATATATATATATTCCTCCTTTTGAAATTATGACCCTTGTTTTTGCTGCTAAGAGTGAAAAAAGATTATGTTTAACCATCTCTATGTCGAATACAAAAAAAAAAAAAAAGAACTATTAATCCTTAACTTCAATACATAAAGACTACGGTTTCGAGACATGAAAGGTTGTGTGTTTTGCAGTGTAATAAAGCAAAACTAGTGCTCCCAATATTTGATGTCTGGTTCGTATTACATCAAAACAGTAGCCTATGTAATACTTTCGTCCATTCCAGGCATCAGATGTATCAAAGTCATAGAACCTTCAAATATCTCACTCATCTGTTGTGTTCGGGAAGTCTGTTACACTGCCTGGCTTTCATGGCCCACTGATGCCACTACAGAGGTGAGTTAAACCATCTCTTCTCATCGACTCCTACATTATACACAACTTGTTAGAATTCCCTTTGTTAGCACACATCCCGTATCTTACTGCAGCAAATGTCTTGCTAGCAATATATATATAATATATAAAGGTCAAAACCTTTACCATATTTACATGGGCCGAACACATTTATACTGAGCTTATTATAATATCACAAAAGCGATTATCGATCGACGGATATCCGAAGTCATCTTAACCAGCAATTGGGCACGGCCCTAGCAGACGTTCAACTCCACCTGAGTCTCATCGGCAAGGTAGGACGAGATAATTCGAAGAATGGAAAAGACAGGGATCGAACCCACACTTCTGTCATGTATCTAATAGCCTACTAGGCAAGATCAAAAGGGGGAGTCGATCATAAGTTTTGCAAAAATAGCATAAAAATGAGTGTCTAGCTGTGACAAAATAGAAAAAAATAGTATAACCTCTAATGCTATTTATTTAAAGACATGAATAATGTTAACGTCTTAAACCGTTTGTTTGAAGAAATAAAATACTATACACTCCAAAGCCGTTTTCCTTGAATGATACATCATGCAAGACATATCGATATCGTTGCAACCTTAATTGAATCTGAATACACCTGTACATGGTAAATGAAGTTGTTACTTTCCTTAGATTGTTCGATCTGCCTTTACCATGATTCTCTTGCACGCTCATGTTTTGTTTTATCTGTCGATTTAAACCCCGAAAGCTTACTTAGTGATTCTTTTCTATTTCTTCACTTGCATATTTTAGCTTTGTCTATCAAAGTCTCTGAGGCTTTATGCTTACTATCTAACATTTATGGAAATCGATATATCAAGTTTTCTTCCTCTTATTTTCTTTAAAAATTAATTTAGATAAAAAGAAAAAAAAGAATTTTTTCGTTTTGTTATGAGGATATCAATTCAAATATAAAATGAACTATCACTAAAATGAAAAATTACTATCAACTGCAATACGATTTATTTTTCCTTGATATGACAGGGTTGTTTGTTTTGAGTTGTTTTTTTTTTTTTTGTACTTTCGAAAACTATCCTTTAATCACAACTGTGAAGTTCTTAATCCATTTACGCATATAACGTTCTTTGTTCTTTTGCTTTCAAATCATTTGTGTCATTGTTCTCTCTCTCTCTCTTTCGCTCTCTCTCTCTCTCTCTCTCTCTCTCTCTCTCTCTCTCTCTCTCTCTCTCTCTCTGTCTATGCGTGACTAAATATATGTACCGTTATTATCTCTTTCGTTAAATCTGTACCTATCTATATCTTTTTGAAAGTCTCTTTCCTCCTTTGCCTCTAATTTTATTTTCAAATAAATTTTGTATGGTTCACTCTTTAATTTTTTTTCTGTTTTCCTCTCTTCCGAGTTTCTCTCTCTCTCTCTCTCTCTCTCTCTCTCTCTCTCTCTCTCTCTCTCTCTCTCTCTGTCTCTCTCTCTCTCTCTGTCTCTCTCTCTCTCTCTCTGTCTATGCGTGACTAAATATATGTACCGTTATTATCTCTTTCGTTAAATCTGTACCTATCTATATCTTTTTGAAAGTCTCTTTCCTCCTTTGCCTCTAATTTTATTATAAATTTTGTATGGTTCACTCTTTAATTTTTTTTTCTGTTTTCCTCTATTCCGAGTCTCTCTCTCTCTCTCTCTCTCTCTCTCTCTCTCTCTCTCTCTCTCTCTCTCTCTCTCTCTCTCTCTCTCTCTCTCTCTCTCTCTCTCTCTCTCCCCATCTCTCGTTTTCTCTCCCTTTCACGCCCCTCTATCTTTCTATAATTTATCCTATATCTATGTGCATATAATCTCTTTCTCTCACTTTTTGCTATAGATACAAATACTGACTCGATCAGTTTCCCAGCCCCCCCCCCCCCCCTCTCTCTCTCTCTTTCTCCCCCTCACACAGACCCCCCTACTTTCTCCTCTCTTTTCTTTCTCGCTTCCCCTCCTCTCTCCCCTCGCTGGTCAGTCGGGTCGCCTAACATCTCTACGAGACTAAAAATTACACAGTTCAACGAAATTAACCGCGCGGCCAACACCATAATCTGATTCCCCGTGCGCTGAAGCATCGAAGCAACACAACCTAGGAACAGACAGTCACTGATTCCGTTTCAAATTCAGATCTTAATTGTGTTTTCAATGCTTCTACAACAAGTGAAAGCAACAAGCTAAAGGAAGAAGGGAAAAAAAAATGATTCTGACAAACTGACGTCTATTTCTTCTTTGATTTTGCTGGTATGCTAAAAGCTTTCCCTAATGTTGCAATTTTCTCTCGAGGATTGTACGTGGTAGAGTCAGACACACTGTAAGATGTTTTCAAGATTAAGTCTGTTTTTCTTTTTCCTAATAAACATTTTAAAAAATGCGCCTGGTTTGTTTTTTTTTAATTTCATCGGAAAGGTAACTATGTAAAACGTGGACAGCTCATTTTTACTGCCTTCGATTTCCTGAAGCAAAGAAGACAAAGGTAAGTAACTCGCAAAAATTTACGGAAAAAGAACCAAAGAGAAGCAAAAATTACAGCTAAGAAGGTTTTTCGGCATGAACTTTTTCTAAACTGAAATAACGATTTACGTCATTACCGTTTGTTGCAGGTTATTTATTTTTTTCGCTAAGCAGCTGGTTAAAATTTATTTTTGCTTCATTTTGTTTGGGTTTTACGTTTTTTTTTATTGATTTAATTAAGGAAAAAGTTCTCCCGAATGCAATAGATCTTACTTTATATCAATGGAAATAGGCGAAATTATATGTTTGATTTTAATTTTTGTTGTAATTAAAGAAGAGAAAAGAGCTGACAAGAGAAACTTTTAAGTACACGCTCATGCACCACATCATATTGATGATAATTAAATGTCAGTAGTGAAACTTCTTCCGCTCACCTCGGTCGCTCTTTCTTCAGTCCTGTGTTTCATACTTATTTAATTTCTCTTCTTTTCAACCCGATGAACTTTTCCTTCTAGTTTAACACCAAAGGCCCTGAAAACAAAGGGGTCATGTTCAATCACCTGTCATTATTCAGTCGCAATTGTTACAAAAAGTGTTTTTGAATACTAAGATTTGATATTTTTAATAGTGTTTTGCACCATAGAAAGCAAATTATCATTGATCTTCAGGGCTGATACTCTTTAGTGTGATCAGAACAAATGGTCAGATATTATCAGAACAATTGACGGCATTACTTTCCTTTCTTATTTTGATATCACACCACCTTTTTTCAGGCCACGTTCCATTTAAAGATTACTCAAAATTCATGGTTCCATTGAAGTTTTTCAACTACCTCTGCCTGAAATGGAACCGACTTCCGAAAAAATAAAACATGTGGAAATCTCATACAGGACGTGATAAAGATAATAACAGATTAAGATTGATACAGACTGTCCAAAATAATATTATTTACTGAGACAAAATCTTTTTGCACATGAAACTGGCCTATTCAATTCCTTGTGGATCCTAAAATGAAAGGCCATTAAGTTTTTTACCAGTGGCGTAGATTCGTGTAAGTTTTGCAACTATCCATGCCTGAAAAGGAACAAAATAAAAAAAAAAGAAAAACATGTGTATATCTCGAACAGGACATGATAAAAACAATAACAGTTTTGAATTGTTAGCCTGATACAATATACTTCAATTATACATAGGGACCCAGTCTTTTTGCACATTAAACAGGCATACTTAATGCCAAGTGGATCCTTAAATGAAAGGTCATTAAGCTTAGATACCAACATAGTAAGTTTTCTCTACACGACTTTACGTTATTAATAGCAGACATTCATATCCAAAACCATTTTGTAGAATCTTTGTGGTAATCCTCTTTGAGAAGAGACTAGCTACACACAATCATAGACTCTAGACCCATAAGTGATTTATGTAAGAAAATTTAGCTAATTTTTCAAAATCCAAACCCATACATAGATTCTTTCAAATACTCATATCATGAAGGTTTAAATATATGCGAAGCCGTGCACCTGACGAACTTTTTGCGGGAATCCATACCATTCTAACAAATGTTTCAAAGAGCCATACATTAGATTCGGAAATAACATAAATCGCTGATTACCGATATTGACATATCTAAATAGTCTAATCTCTTGGAAGCGTCCATGTGATAAATATCATTGTTTTGTACGTTTTTATTTATATTTGATAGTGTGGCCCTTGTGGAGATGTTACATGTTTTATTGAACGCAGTAATAATTCTCTAGTAAGCAGAACTGCTCTTTTATGGGTCAGAACACAGAAATTGATGTTCCAGCCGAAAATATGTATACGGTTTTATCTACAGAGACTAACAGGACTGAGGGCGAGAAGTGATAGTTCTTCCATCTCTTTGGAAATCGCAATAGAGTAAATATATTATAAGGTGTTTTTCACCGTAAGCAATACCAATTATTTGACATATTACTTACGGTGGATCAAAAGTTACAAAGCCTGAACTCTAATGTTCTCGAGTCGTAGCCTTATTGCCCACCGGGCTATGTTGACGATATTTCTGTTTATTTTAAATGTGTTTATTTAAGGTAATATCACACAATTTCCTCCTAAATGCTTCTTATCGAAAATATTGGCACTTGAAACAACTATTATCCTAAGTCCTTTTAAGAATTAAAAAATAAACTACTTTATTGGTCCTCAGATCTGTCCTCCTTTCTGATTCCAAGGAACTCCACATTTCTTATTCTGCTTTGTCCTAGCCTGATTTACAGAGACCATCAGCAAGGCTTACAGGCAAGTTGTAGTGTTTCCTAGAAACGGTCCGTGTTCCATTTGGCACGTCTTAATGCATGTGGATTTCGTAATCCTTGCGGCATTGTGTAGAGAGATGTTAATACGGGATAGAGTTATTTGTTGATTGAAAGATTGCAGAGTGGATAGATCCATTACGAGGTATCTCTTGCCAAAACTATTCCTTCTTTTCTGGCTTACCAAGGTTGGCGAAAATAATAGCCAAAAAAAATAGAGGTTTGAAAAAGTGAAGAAGATGAAAAAATGCACAGATAGAAAATACATGTAAAGAAGGAAAATAAGAAAATCATGACTATTTGCTAACAATGAACAATTTAACACTTGTTACAGATGTGGAAAAGAGTGGACAAAAAAAAGAGAGAATTGTCCGAGACTGAAAAAAAATGAAAAAGCTTACCGATAATTAGCAGAGAGTAGGACTGAATAGAAGCATGTTATCCAAGCCAAAATGTTCGTTATAAATATTCATAAAGAGAACAGAGGAGAATAAAAGCATTCCCTGGTGCGCTGATATAACATAAAAGGATTCTTAAAGCAAACATTTAAATGAGAAAGAATATAGTAATGAAAGGTGAAACATCCGAAATATCCCCCCTTCCCATAAAAAACCCACAAAAACATGTTTCTGTCCTAAAAACACGACACAACCGGTGGATGGCATTTGTTACCATCCACGTGAGGTTGTCAGACATAGACGGGTACTTTTCTACAGGAACAAAATAATTTTGAAACAAAATAGATTCCAGGAAGCATCTCGGGGAAACATTAGAAAGTCTGGACAGAATATTTTCTACTTTCGATAAACACCAGAGCAAGTCTCCGGAGAATGTCTTCACATTTATGGGGATTTTCTGCTTTTCGAGACAAACCTTCAGTATTTTCATTTTAAAGGTAAAAGTAATAAAAACACAGCCAACAGGATGCTGTCTCGTGGGTTTATGCTTTTCTCCACTGGCGTACAGTTTTTGTTTTAGAAGAGTTTCGAAAAAAAATCAAAGTTGCTCACTTCAGATTAAAATGGGATGAATGTTTTTGTACTGAACTATAAAAACCTGCATCTATTTGTTTAAACCATTTCGGAAAAGAAATATCTTTCTCATTTTTTGAAATTGTGAGAGAAAGGTATGTTAATCAAATTATTTTTTTTTTTGTCTTATTTTTTGGAATTTCTAATTCAAATACCCGCAATTTGACCTTTTTTGGACTGGCTCCGGACACAAAGGTGTCAGTGCCATTATCTCTGGCGGCTAATCAAACCTTACTTCAGGGATAAAACAGAGGGGAACGGGTAAATGGATGATGCTAACTCACAACAACCCCTCCAGTGAAGCTTGGGATTGATAGTTGACAGCTCTTGTTGTGGTGGCCTAGTGAATGAAGGTTGATTTACATGACAGGTAGATCAATGCGAAATGTCAAACCAGATGATGTTCTACTTTAAAGCGAGTCTTGGGTGAGAAATGCTTGGGAGCCGAAGATGGTTTCCTCCACCCAACACCCCCCCCCCCAACCCCCCTTCCCCAACCCCTACCAAATTGATTAGGAACGACCGGTCTGGATTAGCACTTAGATTGTTTTTGGTGAAAGTCTTTCCTGAGGCGTCATGTATAGATTGGAACAATATGATGGGCGATTTAGAACCAGGATTCTATCTGGATTAGCACCTAGATTGTTTATCATGAGCGGCTTAAATCAAGAACGACATGCACATGTTAGCACCTAGATTGTTTATCATGAGCGGCTTACATCAAGAACAACATGCACATATTAGCACCTAGATTGTTTATGATAAGTGCTTCACAATGAGGAACACCTGCCTGGAATAGCACTTAAATTGTTTATGATGAGCGCCTTACAATAAGTTCGGCCTGTGTGGATCAAAACTTAGATTATTACACCAAGGCAGCTAACGCCAATGCAGCTACGGGAACTGTTTAATCACCGCAGACTGATGGACAGAAAGAAGTAGTTAATGAAGACAATAAATAAGTTTTATAAAGAAAAAGTTACTAAATAAGGTAATCCCCTGAAGTCAAAAGAACAAGTGGGTTAATATGACAAACAAATGGACACAAAGACGTAGGTTGTAAATAAAAAAAAGACAGGGTGAATGACTTAAAATGAATAACTCATGAACATAAAAAGTATTGTGTTAACATTTTGAACAGCAATTATGCCAAAACATGTCAAACAAAAGAACACTTTTAAATAGAATATAAGTTCAGAAAACTAAAGGAATATTTTAAAAATTAAAAGAAGAGAAACGACACGGCAGAAAGGAAAAAAATATACAAAAATATTTTTAAACACATCAACTAATGAAAAAAAAGCAAGCCTTGGGTCGACACAAAAAGAAAGAGAAAAATATGGAAAACAACCAAATACATCGTTGTAGAGACTAAATTGTATCATATAAATTTTCTAAACCAGTCCAAAAAGACTAGGCTGAAGCAAGTTCATACCAAAATGAGGACATACGTTGTGAGCAAACATAAATTGCTTTGGAAACTGTAGTACGCTGTCGGAGTTTTAAAAATATAATAGTGTTGAAAAGTAAATATATTTCTCTTTTTTTTTTTTTTTGTTATTTTTTTGAAAATCGATTAAAATAAAATCTAGTCCCAGATTTTTTTATAATCTAATGGAGTTTCTCATCAATTAGGAGTTCAAAATCTGGTATAAGCTATTTATATGACCTTATGCGTGAGACAATGGTATTATTTATTGATGCTGTTTTCACACGATCACTTCTGCTGCTGGTGGCTGTTTCCTTGAGCCGCATCTTCGAAATGTGAGGTAATTGTTTTCAACCCAAGATAAACTTACCGTGATGAGTGAGATAAGATCACAATAAAGTTAATCTATCGCCAAGTTAGCCAACCCATCTTACAGTGAATCCTGCAATCAAGCAATAGAACAGAAAATTGGGAATCTAATAAACACGTCTAATTTCTGGAAAAAGTACTTAATGTAGAACCTTAATGAGTAAAGGAGCGTGGCAGAGTGGTTAGAAAAAAATCCCTGGTTATTTGTGCTTCTCGTTCAATGCCAATCAAAAACTACGTTTCGTTTTTGGGGTTTTTTTTTTGCTCTAACTGATCTATCTAATATATACGGAAATTGATAAAGACGGTGCGTGCAACAAACACCTGATATATGATAAAAGGTGCCAGTCAGATCTTGATACTTTGAATGAAATGTCAAACTTGTCTTTAAAATTAAACGTAAATGGGAATGTTAAATCATTAGCTTTTGGTTTAGAAATATATTGCTGTTAGTCCCGGGTCACAGAAAGCAAATGTCAGAAGCCTTGGTTCCTGAGACGAGAACTGCTTTCATACACCTGTGATCTTTAACTAGTGCCATAAACCGCTTCTCTTTGGAAAGTGCATCATGCGAGCTTATTAGCAAATTTAAAAAATCACTCTCTTCTCCCTCTCTCTTTCTCTCTCTGTCTCTCTCTCTCTTTCTCTCTTAGTCTCTCTCTCTCTCTATCTATCTCTCTGTCTGTCTGCCTGTCTCTCTCTCTTTCTCTATCTTTCTTTCTCTCTCCCTTTCTCTCTGTCTCTCTCTCGCTTTCTCTTTCTGTCTCTGTCTGTCTCTCTCTTTGTCTCCCTGTCTTTCTCTCTCTCTCTGCCTCTCTCTCTCTCTCTCTCTCTCGCTCTCTCTCCCCCCTCTTACTTATCTGTTTCCTCACCTTCGTCCTCCAGCTGTCTCCCCATTTAATTCTCTCTCTTTCCGCTCTCCTTGTACTCTCCACAATGGACATGATTTATCAAACATTCAATCTCTCTTAATATTCTGCCTTGAAGAAAGGTAACCGACAAGACGAAACAACCAACTATCTCATTAGTCTTTCTTGATTAATAATAATGCTAACCATTAGTATTGAGTTCCGAACTAGAAATCTTTGCGCACTCTTTTTGATTGTACTCGTCCTCTGTTGAGGCTCGCAAGTTAGTGCTCTGATACACTCATTCTCTTTTATTTTTTGTATTCTTTTAATTTTGGATGAGGAACAAGGATGGAAAAAAAGCAACCGAAGAGCCTTGTCAAGGATAAAGTTTTATTTATTTTTTTTTTTTTTTTTTTTTTTTTGAAAGGGCGTAACAAAAGAATCCGAGGGACTCGTGTCACCGTGTAGAGCATGAAGGCGTTTGATAAAAGAATCCTCCACCTTAACACGCCACACTGGCCCTGCACAGTTAAGTGCTAAAGGGTAAAACGAACTAGAAAACCTTACGGATTCGCCGCCATTATGACAGGGGTTGTCAAACGCTTAGCACGAAATTACAAGTTGACCAAGGGCAAAAAAAAAAAAAAATAAAGAAAATGAAAGAAAAACTTTCAAACTATGTGCTACTGCTCCATGTTCTGTAATATAGATTACAGCATCTTTGGCGACTATCACCCTGTTATCTGTGACCCCCACTGGATAACTATCCATAACGGATACAGCTGGGGGTTAGGCGTTAAGTGCTACATCTACCTCGGGGACTAGAAATAGAGAACCCAGGAAGGTGAATGATATTCCGGTATTCGAGTTGTCAACAGTCGGGTTGGTGTTAATGTCCTCGACAGAAAATGACTTCCTCGGGTTGGGAAGCCTTACAGGTTTTTTTCTCGAAGTACGGGTTGTGAGGTCAGTTTTGAGGGTCGCGATATGCATGGTTCTATGTTACATTGTAGACACTCTTTATAACATTGACCTGATTTGTAAACAGGCAACATAGTGAGGAACTTGGCAAGGCCAGGAAAAATAGTTCAGACTAACAGCGGGCAAAACCCCTTAGAATAATGTAGTTATGATTCTCAACTGCTGCATTTGTACACTGTTATCGAAATTAATCTGTCAAAAATATTGGGAAGTTTCCACTAAAAATTACATTTAATGAAATATGTGAGTTTGCTATATCACAAAATCAAGAGTTTGAAGAGTTTGAAGATATCCGCGGTGCTTCTTTCCGTAAATCAGTTTTTATTGTTTTGTGGGTTTTCTTTTCAGATACTGTTCAACACAATTTGTAGGACACATTGAGATAGTTTATATCACCTTAAATTATTATTTCCAAACGCTTTTTCTAAAATATCTATAATTTAGAGAGATTGTGGTGTGTTTACACACAGATTTATCCTAATGTTTTGCAGAGGACTCCTATTTTGACGTGAGTCACTTTGTATCCCTTCATCCGTTGAATCCTTTTATAAGAAGACATCATACAAAAGACGCAGTAACCACTTAATCCTCAGAAAATCAGGACTGAGTGTTAGATCTGCATTATCATCCAGATTTATTCTATAACTGTTGCTTAGTGCTGATAATTTTTTCAAAGTCTAGCTGAAATAATTGTATTTAGTATATAGAAGCACATTTTTGAAAAAGCAAGAATGATTAAACTCTGCCCGCTGGCATTGATTGCTTTATCACACCATACTCAATGCTGCAAAGGGTTTGAAAGTTTTCTTTCTTTTCCTATTTGTTAACATTAAAATCGAAAT
Source organism: Elysia crispata (assembly GCA_033675545.1). Lineage (NCBI taxonomy): Eukaryota > Metazoa > Mollusca > Gastropoda > Plakobranchidae > Elysia > Elysia crispata. The sequence continues at coordinate 71,972 of JAWDGP010005190.1, forward strand.
GTTATCATCATTGATTATATATATGGCGCGCTCCCTAGCTTAAAGTTGACAAAAAAGGAAGCAATGAACCACCAGAAATTCAGGAATTTGTATCTCTGCCTACCTCGCCATGTTTATTTAGAGCATCCCTGGAGTACTTCTTAACTTTCTATCATATGGCAAGGAGTTATCTGTCTTTGTAAGCTTTACAAGCATTATTTTTTACTTATTCATGTGCACTGCACACACATAGTGAAATGGCAGGGAAGGATGACAGGGGCTGAATCGCTCTGCATGCATGGGATGAGCGATAGACCTTATGGTACGCACTAAAGGGGAAGGGGGTTAGGGCAGGGCGTATGCAAGATGATGTAAATTCACTGCGATAGAGATATAGTGGAATCCACGTGAAGTCAACTTGCTTTAAGTGAACATCACTTTCCAGATGATTTTCTGATAATGTCAACAGCTTGGGGATATTTTTTCATAAAGTCAACACCTTGTGGTGGATGGAAAAAGGTGAAACCCATTTAATCGGGGATGCATGGGCCGGATAAACATCTAGTTCTTTGTTTGTAAACTCAATACAGTCAGAAGTCACTGTGTATTAATACTAGCTAGCATTTGTAACGAGGCCTAGCCAAGTCAGATCTAGTGTGGTCTTGCACGGTTGTGACAGTAAAGAGAAAGGTGTGTAGGGCGTGGGCGGGTTGGAGGCTGTGTGTGTCTACATCTAGATCTAACTTATCAGGGGCTCCCATCATTTGAGGCAACCAGTGCAGCTTTCTCCTCAAAAGCATCCTTTTTCAAAACTGGACTATAAATATGCAGGTCCAATTGATATGAGTGCAGTTTAGATAAATATTGTTATCGATAGTATGATAGCGGGTAGATTAAAGAACAGTTTAGACTATTATTGCCTGTAATAGTATATAGATCGACCTCTCTCACATGAAACTCTAGCTATGTTCCATAAAATCGTTTCATGAAAATTGTAGATTGTTTAAATAAGTCAGGTTGTTTAAAAAGATTGAGTTATCTCTAGGCACAAGTTAACAAAAATAACAACTGTGAAAAAGCACGAAAAAAAGAAAGGAGATAGAGGAAAAGTATCCATTGACGATGTAAATATGTCGATGACCTTGTCAAAGAAGAAAGAGAAGAAAGCTAGTAGTGGTAGTAGTAGTAGTAGTAGTAATAGTAGTAGTAGTAGTAGTAGTAGTAGTAGTAGTAGTAGTAGTAGTAGTAGTAGTAGTAGCAGCAGCAGCAGCAGCAGTAGTTGTAATAGTAGCAGTATTGGTAGTGATAGCAATGACTAAGAGAGAGGGAGTAGAAAAAATGGGGAGAAGGAAGAGAATTGAGATAAAAAATGTGTTATTAAAATATAAAAGAAGTTCAATGAAGACAAAGCAAATTTATATCTTTTTTTACGCAGAGCTGTACGATAAAAGTTGTTTTGAAGGTGTGTTTTGTGCTAGTTTCATTTGCAACGATCTCAAAGACTTCAAAGAGAATCTAAATAACAAAATAATTCAGCATTCAAACAGGGAAATTCAACTAGACCAGACTGCATCCAATCTTGAACATTCTATCTATATTTTTTTTTACTTTTCGCATGTTTTTGGGTACTCTGGTAAAAGGATAGATGCAATTGAAATGAAACAAATCAATCTAGATTAATAGGTTACGTCGGCACAAATAAACCGATATTCAGTCTAAATTAAATCTATTTACTCAGCGAAAAAGTTTCGTTTTTAACAACACGAAATCTTTCCCTGTCGAGTTTCAATTTATATGAAAATGAGTTTGGTTCGTCTTAGATACTTTTAAAAATATCTCTTTAGACATGTAAAGAAGTACCCCATGGGACTAGAATGTTAGTAATTCAAAGTAATTGATTTCTCTAGCAACTGCTCTTTTAATTGTGAAAACTGCTTGCTATGTATTTATTTTTCAAGCCAGGCGGGTTTTTTTTTTGTTCAATTTTAAGTTAATTTTGTAGCGATTTATGAAATAAAAACGGTTTTAAAGCCATGAGTAAAATATAGTCTTTATAGTTTTTGAAGTTTAATTCTTTATACCATATTTTGGCTAAAGATGAAGTGTTGGTTGACGAAATGTATTATTTTCAAACTTTCCCTTTAGAAATAAAATCTTTCATTTTTGCAGTCTTATTTAAAATAAAAATCTTTCTTTCTGTGCCATCTATGGTTCTAAAAGATATTTCATATTTTTAAAGTTCTTCCAATTGTTATCCTTTAAAAAAATGGCGTGTAATGCGATCTGTCATTGACCCTGTCCTGGTGCTTTTAAGAAAGTAGGAGATCCATTGCAATTTAATCTAGCCTGGTCTTAAAGACAGACTTGAAAAAAGATGGAAACCCTGGTACGGTTTAATTCGGTTCCATTGTGCTCGGTGAGGAACTTCAATCCTTGTGGTAACAAGGTGGAGCTATGTATCAAATGAGAGGAATTTGTGCTAGTGGTTCAATGAGAATTCTTCTTACAATTCTGTCTTATTTTGTTTGTAATTTTAATGTCTTCGCTCAAATCAGTTCTTTCACAGCGTCTCTCTTTCCTCCATAGTTTAATCCTTCACACTAGGTTTCTTCTCGTACTCTGACTGTCTTCTTTTTTTTTTTGGTTGTATCTTTCTCTCTAAGTCATTCTCTTTCTCCTTCTTTCTCCTTCTTTCTCTTTCTCTCTCTCTCTCTCTCTCTCTCTCTCTCTCTCTCTCTCTCTCTTTCTCTCTCTCTCTCTCGCTCGCTCGCTCTCTCTCTCTCGCTCTCTGCATTCGTCGCTATTTGCATTCGTATTCGTATCTGTCTCTTTTGATTCCTTTCTTTTCTCCTCTTTCACATATAACTGTTTTTTTGCCATTTCTCTCTCTCTCTCTCTCTCTCTCTCTCTCTCTCTCTCTCTCTCTCTCTCTCTCTCTCTCTCTCTCTCTCTCTCTCTCTCTCTCTCTCTCTCTCTCTCTCTCTCTCTCTGTCTGTCTGTCTCTCTCTCTCTGTCTCTCTCTCTCTCTCTCTGTCTGTCTGTCTGTCTGTCTGTCTCTCTCTCTCTCTCTCTCTCTCTCTCTCTCTCTCTCTCTCTCTCTCTCTCTCTCTCTCTCTCTCTGTCTCGCTGCCTGTTTTCTCCCCTTCTCATTTGATTAATAACCATTGTCTTCTGGCTGTCTATGAGCAGTATGCTGGTTTTTGCCTGGTTTACCATTAAAGCCAGGGGCACAAAATGGGTAGCGAATTTCCAAATCCATTACGAGTTCAATGCTACATTAAAGTTTTCTGTTATACGATCAGTTAGAGGATGTGTTGAAACCCAAACAACATTAGCATTATGTGATAAGAAGCTGTTGATTGATAGCTGGATGGAAAACATTTACTAGAAAATCTGCTCATCGTTTATTGAATTAGATACACGACCCCTGGTCTTCATGGAGGAGCGGAAATAAAATGTTTTGCACTCAAATCAATCATCAGAAGGACTACGTTGGAGAAAAAGAATTTTTTTTCTCCATTCCATGGTATTGATTTCCCTTAAATATGACTTTTAAAAAATACAGATGCTTTTTGGATCGTGGAATTTGCTTGCTTTTTTTTTTTTAAAAAGAGCAAAATATTAGCTTTTCATGTGAGCTTTTAAAATCTAATGCTATTTGCATCCTATCAAGATTCGGGGAATGTCCTATGCTCGCATAATTCTCTCAAGGAGCGTGCACACAAACAGAATATTTTAACATCTTTTTGTCCTGTCACATTTTGTTACACTGAAGAAAACCGCAAGCTTTACTAACGCGTGCAAGAAGGACAAAAGAGTTTGAGATCATAGCTCTCTTAATATTAATTTATACAGACCGTATTTTTAAATGATTAAACTAAATGCACCAACACATCAAAAAGCTGTTGTGTAGCCACTTCGACCATAGCGAAAAAGTCATTTATTTGATGAAAGCTAGAAACACTGGTTGCTTGTCAACCAGATCACCGGCGTAAGATGAAACGATGTGTTTGGTTGGCGAGATTCCCTTAAGTCTTATGGATTTTTACAAAGAATCCGATTACAATCAAATCATATTCACAAATCATCCGTAATTTAATTCCTTTATGGCGCTGGTTTCTTTCACGTGCTAAATAATCTTCATTAGCTTCGTGATGAGTTCAGATACGGTATATGACTACCATTTCTCATAAAGTATAAAAGTTTCGAAGTATAAATATTGATGGACACTGTGGTCATCGCTGTTACTATAAACTTGCTTGTAATATCGTTGAACTAGATTGAAATAATTCACCTTCTGTAACTGCTTTGAGGGACCATGACCTTATCAAATCTTTGCTTTCTAATATAATTATTCTTCACCACATAATATTGAGGTAGTATAGAGGTTGGGTGGGGGGAGGGGAGGAGGAGGAGCTGTATCAGCGCTGGATGGAATAAAATCATTTTAGAACAATATTTCCTTTCCTTTATCAGACCGATATGTGTATGCGGGAGCCACGGTTCTAAGATTTCATGGAAATCGAAATCTATCCGAACTCTTTCCCAACTGCTCAATCTAAACAGTGTGATGGCAGTAGGTAGCCCTTGTTAAGCGACTGGTTGGTTAGTTCTTGATCCTTCACCTTCAAAGTAATTATCCTTTTTGGCTCCCGTCAAGCCTCAGATTAGCGCTGGTCAGATGATATCCGTTATCACAACCAGAACAAGTTCACACCAAAACAATTTCTTGCTGAATTTGAGACTTTCTTGGATGAATTCTCACTAAATGTCCACCTTCCCATTATTATTGGAGATTTCAATCTACACTTTGACAATCAAACTGAGACCTATGTTTGTCAAATGAGAGACATACTACGAACCCACCTCTTAACACAAGTTGTGAACTTACCTACACAAAAGAAAAACCATATTCTTGACTGGGTAGTCACTCCTGATATTAGCCTCATCAGCAATCTGCAGGTTATGGACAAATGTATATCAGACCATAAAGTAATTGTTTTCGATCTGCCCTTTTGCAAACCTAAACCAGTGAAACGCAAAATCACATGCAGGAATAAGAACATTGACAATCAAAAACTCGGTACAGCCATTCAGGGTGTAGCGGAAGAGATGAAAAAGGACTATAACAAGAACCTAGTAGACATTTACAACAGAAAATTGAAAGAATTGCTGGACATCTACGCCCCATTAAAGACCCGTATAGTTACCGATCGGCCATCCGCACCTTGGATGACATCACACATCAAGAACTTGAAAACTGAACGAAGGAGAGCAGAAAGAAAGTGGCACTCAACAAGCTTGTGTGTCCATAGAGACATTTATAGAGACTTAAATAGAAAATTGAAAAATGCCATCGAAACAGCAAAGAAATATTACTATTGCCATAAGATAGAGGAGTGTCTCACATCTAAAGCTCTTTATAATGTTGCAAACACATTGTCTGGAAAAGGAGGTAACAGCCAGGGTTCTATTCCTAAAACAATTCCAGCAGACAAACTTGCTGAGAGATTTGGTAATTTCTTCATTGAAAAGATTGCAAAAATTAGGAAACCCATGGATGCTGCATCCTCTTCCCTTCCCTCTTTTGATTGTTTTGATGGAGATTGTATGATGATGTTTGAACCTGTGACAAAAGAAGATGTTATGAAAATCATTAAGGCGTCACCACCCAAATCTTGCTGTTTAGATCCCATCCCCACACCATTGTTAGTTATCCACCTTGAACACCTTATTGAGCCACTAACTGCCATTAAAAATCAGTCAATTCTTTCTGGGATAGTGCCTGTCTCATTCAAACATTCTGTCGTTTTACCTCTGTTAAAAAAGCCAAATTTATCCCCTGAAGAGCTGAGCAATTTTAGACCTGTGTCAAATCTCCCTTTCCTTTCCAAGATTTTAGAAAAAGTGGTCCTTTTGCAATTGAAAAAACACTTGACAAAGAACAACCTTTTAGATAACTTTCAGTCTGCATATAGAGAATTTCACAACACAGAAACTGCTCTTCTAAAAGTTCAAAATGACCTCATATGTGCTGCAGACAAAGGCCATACATCTATTCTTGCTTTGTTAGACCTAAGCGCAGCATTTGACACAATTGATCACAGTATTTTGTTAGAAAGATTGTCTAAAACGTTTGGATTATCAGGGGTTGTCTTAAAGTGGTTTTCGTCTTATGTCAGTGGGCGTACTCAGTGTATAATGATAAACAACCAAACTTCTCCTGTATTTGACCTTAACTATGGAGTTCCCCAAGGATCTGTATTAGGACCTGTCCTCTACACCATATATACAAAACCATTAGGCACACTAATTCAAAGTTTTGATTTATGTTATCACATGTACGCTGACGACACCCAAGTGTACTCCTCTTCTCGTCCAGAAAACTTTACTACCTTAGTAAAGAAATATGAGAGTTGTATATCACATGTTAAAAATTGGATGATTGTTAACAAACTTAAGATGAATGAAGACAAAACAGAGCTTCTAGCATGTAGCATTGATAGAATAGCTTCTCCATATGTTGTTGACCACATGTACATTGATAGTGATCAGATACTGTTCTCTTCAAAAGCTAAAAATCTTGGTGTTTATTTTGATTCAAAGTTGTCAATGACCCCTCATATCAATCATTTGGCCCAAATTATGTTCTTAGAGCTACGCAGAATTAAACAGATTAGATCTTTTTTAAATGAAGGGGCTGTGAAAATTCTTGTGTCCTCTTTCATTCTATCAAGACTAGACTACTGTAATTCCTTACTATATGGCTTACCCATGGACACACTAAAGAGGCTTCAATTGATTCAGAACAACGCTGCTCGTCTCATTTTGAAAAAACGTAAAAGAGATCACTTAACACCCATGTTTAGGCATTTACACTGGCTTCCTGTACAAACTAGGATAAAATATAAGATTGCTGTCTTATGCTTCAAATGTGTTCACGGCTATGCCCCTAATTATCTTGTAGATCTTGTCGGTATGTACGTCCCCACTCGTAGCTTACGATCAGGTAACAAAGCTTTGCTGTCAGTTCCATGCAAACCATCAAGAAAAGACGGCCATAGAGCATTTGTACAATGTGCACCAGTTGTCTGGAATGCCCTTCCCCTTTCCATCAGGGAGGCGAGTTCTATAAGTCAGTTTAAGACCCTATTGAAAACCCATTTGTTTACTGCACATGAAGACCTTAATTAGTCTGAGAAATTTGTCTTATTGTCAATGTCTTTTCTTATTTTCTTTGTACATGTAACTTATTCATTTTTTCCTCTTCTGTTTGTTTGAATTGTTAATGGACTATGTTTTAGACTATAGACTAGTGTCACTATGTTAAACGTTTGTAAATAGACTATTGTAAAGAGCTTCGAGCCTACAAGTAGGAAGAGGCGCTAGGAAATAACTTCATTATTATTATTATTATTATAGGCAAGACCAGGAATCGAACCCGGGACTTCTGTGCTGTCGACCTGGCACCCTACCGACTTAGCTATATCGACCCACAATAAAAACTTGATGAGCCTCGTATTTTTAATTCAACTGGGACACATTTGCTGCTAGAGGCGGCAAATTATAGATTGTTTCGTAAGTAAGTGCTATTAAGGTGAATGACATCACAATTTTGTTCCCTAATGTACTATTAATGTTCAATTACGCCTTGAATTTCATTCAGCTACAGCCTCAACAGAAGGCTGGGTCTGAAAGTATTGATTGCCTCAAGCAGCCTAATGAAAAACAAGACTTCTAGTTGTCTGCTGCACATAGCAGTTAAGTTTCTTCTTTGTAGGTCGTAGCTGCTTTATGTTGCTCATAATCAATGCACATAAACTATGGGGTTAAAAGCTAGTAAATCTCAGGTTCAACTAGTTTTACAGTTTAGGTATGTAAACTAACTTCTTTGCTAACAGTTATTCGTTTAGCGCCTCTCATAGTATTAAATTCATCAGTATTAACCATGTTGATAAGATACAGTTTAGATACAGTTATGTCCAAATAATATTGTTACACAGTTTTCCACAAACTAGAGCGATTGGTATATTGCATAAGAAGAGAATTTAAAAATCGATGACTTATTTTAGTCTCAGAGGGATATACCAATTTTTCTTTGTTCACATCAATGAAAGGTTCTGCCAAATCCACGTATCTCAAACCAATTCATCTCCAGCCCTTGAGGCTTTGGTTCAATTTTTCTGTCTTTATATTAACAGATACAAAGATTCCCCCTCTTAACCTAGTTCTTTCTGGGAAAGAGAGACTTAACTGATTGAGACTCAGCTATGTGAGATGTTGGATGTCCCCTCAGTGTCCAGAGAAACGTTATACTATCACACAGTCCAAACACAGCGCTCTAGCTCTGCATAGTTTCCCTTTGGATGTGTGCGCCAGTCAATCGTATTTTGAGATAAATCTATCCTTTGGCAATCAACGAATCAATAAAAATCATTCTCTTTTATACACAACGCTAATTCCCTGACCTGAAAACCTTAAAGTCTTTACTGAAGGTATATAATATCTTTGTGCTTTGCTTGATAACACTCTTAAGTTATTGATCTTTTCATTTTTTGTTTGCTGCTTTTTCCTTCCTTTCTTGGTTTAGAACGTGTTCCTGTTCTTATACCTTTCCCAACCAAAATCGAACGTTGTTTAATTATTTGGCCTAGATAGTACATCTTCTTCTTTCGACCTTATCGAGTCCCATTTTCTAATACACATATGGCTAAAAAAGCAAGTATTATTTTCTAACTCGTATCAGTCCTTAACTGTCAGAATATTTTGGTAAATAAGACAGAACAGACTGCTCTTCACCATGCGGTTGGAAGGATTAATATTGCTATTGCATTAGCTTTGACCAAACCGAATCAATCAAGTCACCGATCCTGAGCTCCTTATTCTCATGACGCCAATATTTTAAGCTCGTCAACTAGAGTCAAAACTTCCAGTTAGAGATAGTAGGATTATATTTGTATAACGACTTAATACCGTTTCAAAGTCCACCCGTTTCGGAAGCAATCCATCACCCACTCGTAAGATTAAATTATGGCATGATAGTGTCTAACTCGACTTTACCTAGCTCGGGTAAACGCCACGATGCTCGAACGTCACTGCTATGCTCACGCAGTTGTCAAGATGTCGAGTTTCCCAGATGCCTGGATGTCGTGTTTGAAGGGTCCAGATCAGAGACCCCTTCCTATCCTGTCGAGATGATAGTCAGGCCGTAAATAATATGATGCCGGAATTTGAGTCTGTAAATCGTATCTGTTTGAAAGAAATGATTGGCCTCATTCAGAGTTGATTTTCAGTCTTGATGTTAAAGGGCACTTCCGTTCTATCAATCATCTCTGTCTGTTCTTTTGTCTTTGTAGGCCGTTGTCTTTTTCATTTCTTTAATCCTCTCTTTATTTCGCCTCCTCCCTCCCCCACCCCTAACCGATGGCCATCTGTCTGTCTCCCTTTATAACTTGTTTAACCTGTTTAATTTATATAAGATCTAAAAAGAACTATTATTGGCTGAAACTATTTATTGCCACCAATTTTTTATTTCCTTTCAACTCACTTTCGTCATTCATCGCCTGGAGGGAAATGCTACTTCCTTTATCACGATTGCGTCATGCTCTTCCATTAAAATTCAAATAGTTTGGGGCAAAAAATGACTTTCTCATAAGAACTCAATATTGATTATCTTATTCTGTTAGATCTGTTTTTCTTTGACATATTCAAAATGTGCATCTTTAAACAGTCGAGTTGTTCTGCTCGATAATGAAAGAATTAAGAAATATTCATTGAATCAAATCATGGTCCTGTTTACGAATATGAGATTTCTTCTCATTTTTGTATTTCAACATTTGTGTTACACAGCATTTTGATCATTATGAAGATAGAAGATCGAAAGACTAGAGAAAACAAAGTATTTTATATAAATGGAAGAAAAAGCTATGAAAGCAGTGAAGAGGAAAAAAACGGAGAACAAGAGTTTTTATATATAAAACCACGAAACGCAGTAACATTTGTAACATATGCGAAACTATGAGATAAAGATAAACAGACAGAAGAGGAGAGGGGTAGAACGAGAAAAAATACGAGGAGGGAGACAAAAACTCGGAGATTCGCAAATAAATAGAGAGAAAGAGAGAGAAAGACAAAGCAAGATTTTTTAATATAGGCTGCCTTCCCTTTCATTTCTAATTTTCCGAAATTGACTTAGCAAAGCTCACCTTAAAATTAGTTGATTAGTTCTCCGTGATCGTCTTCAATCTCATCTCTTTCAACTAAGAACAAATTGCCTCAAAGGCGCTGTTACTGTTAAACCGATTCTAATCTTTTGTTTCTAAGTGTGAAATGTACTTTGTGCCATTTTAGTCCGTTTCTTTTTCCACTCGTTTCACCTTGTTTTAGCAGTGTGTTGCGCACCGTTTGTCAGCGAGCTCGCTCAAAATGTTGCCACGGATATCTCTCAGATTTTATTTAGTGGCTAATGGTAAGATCTCACACTAACAGTTTTAGTGTGACTGAGAGACTCTGGTTCTTTGCACATTGATCGGTATTCAAACTGTAGCAGTCAGACTATCTAAATCTTTCAATACAAATGTGGTTCAAGTCATTCATTAATCACTCGATCAATCAAACAAGCATAACACTGTCGTCTAGTCTATTTTGTAACACACCCTATTGTACTAAAAGTTAATCTAACTAATAGTGGGACAGGAGAAAAGTGGATTCGAGTCCAATCTGAACGGCCCTATTCCTGGCTTGGCAAAATAAAATAATAAAGAATCCATCTTACTATATCTGGCCATTCGATAAACTTTGGGGTTATAAAAGGATCTAAGAACCAAAAACTCAATTATACACATTTGACTGTTTCTTGCTGGTAAAGTTTAGAATCACTTAACATAATTCTCTAAGGAACCAACAGCTCAACCCATCAGTGTAACTGAATCCAACTTTTTTTATCTGAGATTTCTCTCTCGTCTACGCATTAATTTCTTTAGTTTCTGTAAAAGCTCAGACTTTACTCTCTAAACAAAGATTGTTGAGGCAGAGACTGGCCTCGAAATCCGATGAAGGTGGTGGGTAACAATGATTCTTTAGAAAATTGACTTGAAATGATTAGGGAGGGGGGGTCCTCTTCCTTATGTTTCTGTCCTTTCTTATATTTTGGTTTTACGTGTGGCGAATTTATGTAGCCTATTATTTATTGGCTAAGCTAGTCCATTGTGGTATATTAACGGAATGGAATGGGATGTTGAATATTGGCACATATTATGATTATGCTAAACATTACTTTTTTTATTTCTTTTAAAATCAGCACTCATAAAGATTTCATATATACATGTATTTCTTTGATATTATAAGGTAATTACCAGTAATAAAGAGATCAGCACAATGTGCAGTTTGTTACCAGTTATCTTAGTATCAGCCTTTTTTTTTCGACTTAAATCTGGGCCCAAATAAACTCATTTTGAGAGGCAGCTACACAATAAAATAAATATCATTGTCACCTTCCACAACCAGCCAAATTCAAAACACTACAACATAAAATGTAATGTATTTTTTTGTTGTTTCAAGTGCATGAAATTCTGAACAAAATTTTTAAAAAATGCAATGAATTGAAATATCTAGTCAGCCATTCTGTGTCGCTGCCATCAGACTCTTCATGCAGAGTTCTGGGATGCTTCCATCCTGAGGAAACTGCCCGTAATAGTTGAGAGTTGCTGGACTGCAAAACCTTTTTCAGCGCTTGCAGATCTTTGTGGTTTGCTTCAGAAATGGGCAATGGCTGAAGGAAATGCTGCTTGGGATGGGATGTTGCTGCGCGTATGAACTCTCTTGAGCTTTAGAGCTGTGAGGTACCAAAACCATTGACTGCAGAGGATCGTTCCATATATAAATGTGCGTGTATGTGTTTCAGGTTTGTTTGTGTGTGTGTGTGTGTGTGTAGAAAACGCGGAAACCTCACATTTTTGGAATACGTTTGTTTTCTGTTTTTTGTTTGTAAATAAGTGAGAAATCATTCATTTTGTATCACTCGGGGAAAAAAAATTATTTCAAAGAAAAAAAAATTAGAATTTAAAAAAAAACCGGAACTGCCTGCAGCTATAATTCGTTCTTCGGTGGGTATGAAAGAGAAGACAAGAAGGCTAGAAAAAGATACGAAGATAATAATTATCAAAAGCCAATTTTAGAGAGATGGACAGACAGATAATAGAGAGAGAGTGTATATGTGTTTTTGTCTATGTGCGTGAGACAGAGAGAGAAAAAAAGAGAGAGATGTCCTTCTCTCTCTCTCTCTTTCTCTCTATCTCTCGCTCGCTCGCTCGCTCTCTCTTTACACTGAGGAGCAAAAAAAGAGATGGAGATGAGCTAATAAAGATCTTCCAATAACGTAGACGGATAAAGAAAGATAGAAAGAAAGAGACAAAATAAGAGATAAAGCAAAGAAAAAAAAAAGAAAGAAATAATCCGTCAACAGTGTTTCTCATTCTCCCTAAGAAAGCCTAGCCTCGCCTACAATAAGATTAGAATCAATAGGTCCCGACCACATATTGTTGATTACAACACCCTCAAACCCCCCACTTTCGGTTCTTCGATTTCTGAAAACACTTACAGGAAGAAACCGATCCTTTTATCCAAGGCCGGTTTTACTTCTTCTTTCGGCGAAATCCTATACAAAGACACATATATATCCTACTGTAGACATCTTTGATACTCGGATTACGACGCCTCTGTTAGGGAGAGAGAGAAGTGTCCGGCTGGCTAACTGAATTATAATAGATTGCTTCTCTGACATCTGTGTGCGCCTGACTGTGTTTTGTATCCGTTTTCTATTGTCAAAAAATCTGGGTCCCAACACTTCCTGTCCCAACCCTCTCTCTCTCTCTCTCTCTCTCTCTCTCTCTCTCTCTCTCTCTCTCTCTCTCTCTCTCTCTCTCTCTCTCTCTCTCTCTCTCTCTCTTTCTCTCTCTCTCTCTTTCTCTCTCTCTTTCTCTTTCTCTCTCGCTCTCTCTCTCTCTCGTTCTCTCTCTCTTTCTCTTTCTCTCTCTCTTTCTCTCTCTTATCTTTCTTTCTTCCTTTCTCTCTATCTTTCTATTTTCTTTGTTTTTGTCTTTTTTTCTGCTTTGTCTCTCGGTCTATCGCTTTATCCCTCATTCTGCCGATCTATCTATGTCATGGTCAGTCATACTTTCATCTCTTTCTGCCTCGACTTTGAATATCCTCCCCCTTCCCTCTCTGAAATCATTTATATGTCAACAAGTAATTATCTCTTCTTGATTCCGCCTGCATTTCCATCTATATTTTCATCAAAAATCCTCTACTTTAACTTTCTCTCTCTCTCTCTCTCTCTCTCTCTCTCTCTCTCTCTCTCTCTCTCTCTCTCTCTCTCTCTCTCTCTCTCTCTCTCTCTCTCTCTCTCTCTCTCTCTCTCTCTTCCTGTCCCCTCCTTCCGAAATCTCTAGTGAGGAATATTTTGTTTTCTCTGTAAGCTCTGCTATTTCCGACCGATTGCCTCCTCTTAGGGGATGACCTGAACAATCACCGAACGATACACAGTCACATATTAAGCAGCGTTTTCTTTACTCTATGAAATGTTTACTTTTCTCTAACAGTATGGCAATTCTTTACGTTTTCTTCCCAGTGCGTTTATTTCTTACAAAGACACTCGTCTTTGGCAAAATTAGGACAGTTGAGCATCTGAGTAAACTTGCAACGTTATAAGAGACATAATGGCTTAAAATAATCGCTTGCTGTATTGTATCGCTTGAGGTCTCTTTTAAAATTGTGAACAACTAATCGGCTATCACGAAGATAAATAATAATCTCCATGGTAATATTTGAAGTATTCGCTAGAGAGAGATAACCATAAAGTTTCTCCCTTGAGAACACTTAATTATCGGTTCTTAATAATTCATCGTTCGTCAACTATTAGAGCGAAATTGTCTCAAGAGGAACTAAAAATCATTATCGAGCAGGGTCCTCTTGCTGTCAGTGGGCTCTATGGCTATGCTGTGAGTAAAAACTGCTAACTGGTCTTGATAGAAAACATTTGTGGGGAGTTAAAGAGATAAGGAGCAGCACCTGGTGCTCTCAGAATGTTTAGGCCCAGGAGGAACATAATACTTGTTCTCTCTCGTGCCTCTGCGCTTCATTTCTATCCAACGGTGTAAAGAGAATCACAAATGCTTCCTGAAGTCGGTGAAACCATGAATTCATTGAAATACTTAAAGTCTCTCCTGTAGAACAAATTAATAATAATCGAAACATATTCTACATTTACCACGACTTCCCTCTCCCCCTTTTCTCTCTCCCCCCCCCTCCCCCCCCCCCACCAAAAAAAATAGAAATAAAAGAAAAATTAAATATAAAAAACAAAACAAAAAACTAACATAGCCCCTTTTATTTTAATTTCAAGGTATTTCTGTGTTATGAAGCTGCTTTGACAGTCAACAAACTATTTCATTCTAAAAATCAAATGTAAAAATTATAAATTACCATCTTGATAATAGCGTGCTGGAGGAAGTTTTCAAGTATTCAGAGAGTTCAAGTAAATATTAAAGTTAGATTTTAAGTTTATTAAACCTTTAAATACATAGTAAAACTAAACTGCAAGTTGACTACTGTCCTAGGTAGACCTTGCTGTCGTCATGTTTAGTTCGGTGAGCTTAGGCGAATGTTTAAGAAGGTAAAACTCCCTGGTACAGTAAATTATTAGACCCGTGTGTAGTTATTTCAGGTGCAATTAAGAACAACCGAGTTTTTTAGCACTTTTCCAAGCCACAATTAAAGATCCTTCTAAAAGCTCATTACGTTTGTACAAACATAAGGGCGCACTGCCTTGCGGGAATTCATATCTGCTGATTTAATTTTTTTTTACCTACGTAAGAATGAGCCTTTTCATGGCTTTATGATTGAACTGGATTTCACACATTATTACCAAACTGTTCTTTTTTTTTTGTGCGTAGGTTGGTGATTTCTCTTACCACGCCTAATGGAGGCTATTTGATTAAGAAATAATGTTTATTTTCTTTACATAGGAATAGAGCATCTAACTCAAACATTCACTGAAACAAACCTCCTACGAGAGAAATACAATATTGATGGAAAAATTTAGTTTATTAACCGATTCATTATCTCTGTGAGTTGCACAATCACAACCCATTATATCATATCTTATACTGAGGATTAAAGAGAAAATTAATTTAAAAAACCTAGGGGATTTTTTCCATGGGGAGAGTGCCATTTTATGCCTTTCTAGAAATGAAAGATTGACAACTGATTCGCAGTAGTTTCTGTCATAATTAGATTTAGATATGGTCACGGCTTCTAGATAATATTCTATATCTAAATACTAAATATAGATGTCACCACGTAATCACGGTAGACTTGAAGCAGAAACGTTAAACCTAGGAGCATGATGCTCAGTTGAAAGAAGAGGGCTGTGGTGAGCGCGTTTGGAGCCAAGTCTTTTTTAAACCCGAACGGACAAAATAAATGCAAGATGTTATGAAATTTGATTAATAGTTTATACAAATTATATAAAATAGAATTAACTGGCCTTTGTATCACTAAGAGAAAAATCAACTTTAATATATGATTTAACCTTCAGTTTGTTTCCACAATATTTCATCTGTTTATTCTTATTTTATATCAATGTATTAATCTGAAATATGAGACTTACACGCTCAGTGTTTTAAGACATTAATCTAAAATTCTGAAATTTAAATATTAAGTAGAACATATACACGTGACTGTCAAAAATCTCTTTTTTTTTCATCATGGCTGCAATCTATATTATTGGTTAATAAATTTAAATTTCAATCAACAATATTTCAGGAGAAGAACATCTCTTCAATGCATAAAAAAACAACTGAGCTATTTAGCATTAATTTGAAAGGTAGAGAAAAGTTAATATGTATTATTCAATTTTTTATAAGAAAACAAAATTAATTTTCACAATAGATAGAATTGCTAATTTGAATTAATCAAGTGAAAGCCAAAATATTTTACATTCAAATTTACAACGCCTTCATTTGAGTCTGTCTCATCATTTCCTTTCTTTTTGCACCGGTGCTAGCATCTTTGTCATTATCACGCAGAACTTTTTTATAAAGTGCTGTTTGTTCCCAGCAGTCTCTTTCCTTTTCTCTTATGCTGTTTGTGCTATCTCCGTCTTCCGCATTTGCTTTCCTTTACACCTCATCCCATCTTCCATCTTTGCCGACTATATTTTGTTCTCCTCTGGCTGTCCCAAACCTTTCCTGCTCTTTCAAACCCTGTATTGATTTCATGCTCCTTTGGAGCTCTGGTTTCTACCTCATCTCCACCGCCAAATTCAACTCTGGAGTCGTTTTAATTTTTTTTTTTTTTTTTTTTTTTTTTTTGCATTTTAATTTTATTTGCCATGTCTCCTTTTTCTTCCTTTTTTGCCTCTTCTTTCGAGACAGTCACAAGATGTAAATGACGATGAGAAAAGTTATTTCACGGAATCCTGTGGTTCTGAGACTCACAGAGACTTCCCTTAAATATCGAGAAGAACAAAAAATTTGGCCCTTCAAGTATTGAGAAGATCCTTACAGCAATCTTTACCACTATGTCAACACCAGCTCTCGCACTGCGCCTGAAAGAGGCATGAATAATTCAGATACTTTTCCTTTAACTATGTCTTAAAATAAAGATCCAATCATTTAGTTCCAGAAAACGTGGATTGTACAAAAAACCCGCCAGTTTTAAAAGCTTTGATTGAAATAAGCCCGGTCTGTGCACTGTACAAATTAAATGTTGATCAAGCCGTCTGACATGGACAAGAAAAAAAAATAAATTGCGCATATTCTCTGCTACATTTCTAATCAAAATCAATAATTTTTTTATAACTTCATTTCTTTCCCTCACTGCCAGCACGTGTCAATCTCTTAATGCTGATTTCTAAATAGCTTCCGCGGGAAACGTCCCAAAGGCCCTGCGATATTTTATTTGTACTGGATAGGAAGGAGATAGACGGTCTAGTCGATAGAGCGTATGGCTGACAATACTCAAGTCGCGGTTTCGATCCCTGAGGTAAGGCAATCTGGTAAGGATAGGAGCCAGTTACTCTTAGTGATTGTAACGGCTACAAATACATCGGAAATTGGCTTTGAGGCACGAGAAAAGAATCATATCATATAAGACTATCGTATGTAGACAGTCGAGCTATTAAACAAAAACTACGCTGAAAATCAATGGGTTTTTTTTTTTCAATTCTATCCACATCACTTGCAGTCATTAAAAAAGGCAGTATCCTGTAAAGGTCGCATAGAGCTACATTTTCCCTATCTCTCTCTCTCTCTCTCTCTCTCTCTCTCTCTCTCTCTCTCTCTCTCTCTCTCTCTCTCTCTCTCTTTCTCTCTGTCTGTCTCTCTCTATGTGTCTCTCTATTTCTGTCTCTCTGTCTCTGTCTCTCTCTGTTTCTCTCTCTCTCTCTCTCTCTCTCTCTCTCTCTCTCTCTCTCTCTCTCTCTCTCTCTCTCTCTCTCTCTCTTTAGTGCTCTCAAACGTGTTGCCAAGCAGTGGTGCGACAGTAATTCCTTCACAAACATGAATATGGCTGCCCTCGACCAAGCGTCTAGGGGAGTGGATAGCTTGATAGAAGTTTACTGAGCTTTTTATTTGTGATTCCATAATAAGCTCTATCTATGTCTTTAAAAACAGTACGGAAAAAAATTGGAAAGAGAGATCATTTAAAAAAATGATTGTTGCTATTTTTCCATTCCCATGAACTTTTCATCTGAAAATATCAGTGCTTTTTGTCAAATAGAGACACATTCTTTTTTTTTTCCTTTTATTATTGTTTCGTTCAAATCCTTACATAATTTAAAAAGAAAAACGTTTGGATTGTTGTTTTTGCGACCCCATTTTTTCTTTTTTTAAGTTTTTCTAATCCTACACAGTTTATAGAATATACTTAAACGGTATTAATTTCAAGCTTGAATGAACCACACGCGATTTTCCTCCCAAGTGAAACAAAAATGGTCTTGTCTACAACAATAAAAACCCTACCAGCTTGTAGTCATAGGGTTTTCAACAGTTGTTTTTGTTTTTTCTTCAGGATCTTAACGATGAGGTAGTAATGTGTGTGTGTGTGGAGGGGGGAGTGGCGGGGTTTAGGATAGTGCTCATAGCCACAGGAAAAACTTAAAGAACCAATAAAACCCAATGAATTACTGTTAAATCCTTGAGAGTGGATGTGATACTCTCAGTACTACCCTCAAAAATTGGATAATTTAAATTTTTTTTTTCTCTATGCTCTCCACCCTAAGGTTAAAAAGTACTTGAAGTTGTAAAATGGCCCTCTATAGGCACTCCTTCGGATTTCCTCTTTTCGTTAAAATTGATTTTTAGACTTATAGTAACCTTGAGACAAAATTGAGATGGTTCATTTTTTAAGAGATACATTCCATCAAGATTTGTGTTTGGGTTGTTGTTTCTTACTCCCTTGGTGTCTGTCTCTTTTTTGTTTTCCGACTTCTTTGTATGTCTTTGTCTACCTCTCTCACAAATGACAACTCTAACGCTCTGTCTCTGTCTGTCTGTCTGTCTGTCTGTCTGTCTGTCTGTCTGTCTGTCTGTCTGTCTGTCTGTCTCTCTCTCTCTCTCTCTCTCTCTCTCTCTCTCTCTCTCTCTCTCTCTCTCTCTCTCTCTCTCTCTCTCTGTCTTGTTCTCTATCACTGTTTTTCTCTCTTTTCTTTTTGCCTCTCACTCACTCTCTTTTTAAATATATATATATATATATATATATCGTCTGACACCCCCCCTCCCTCTAAAATTTTCCTTCTTCGAGATATTCAGCAATGGTGTCAAAGATTTATAAAGTGCAGGTTTTTTTTTATATATAATATTGGATAAAGAACTAGCCCATTAAGTACCTTAAAATCGGACAGTATTTTATTGCCTTGTCTAAAACTAAAGCTTATAAACAGACAAAATTTCAAGGAGCAGAGAAAAATTCTATTTCTCCATTTAGGAAACATTCAAGCAAGTCATAGACTTCTATCAACCTGCTAGCATTTGATTTGAGTTTTTAAAAAAATTGAAATTGAAATGCTATAATGAGTTTTTTTACGTAAAAAATGACTTCTGTTCTTTCTGTATTACTGCGAAATAAAAACCCGAGAGCATATTACGAAAAAGTAGACAGCGAAAAGTAATTGACCCCCTTCCTCCCCAGGCAATTTTGTAGTAAAATTGCTCTTCTTCAGCTCTCTAATAAAAATCATGCGTTGCTCCACGTGGTGAACAAATTTTTAAAAAAAGAAGTAAATAAAACGAAGAAGAAAGGATTATGCAAACGTTCGTTTGTTACTATACAAGAAAGGGCTTTTAGAAAAGGAATTTGTATTCAAACTTGACAAGCTTTAGACTCAGATTATCCCTATAAGCTTAAAGAGTCCTATTGGAAAAGAAGTTATCCTCAACTTACAATCTAGTGGATCTTCACGCATCGTTTTCTGAAGTCTTTCCACGGAAGGTAGTCATCGTTTTCCAAGGTTTTCAGATGGTTTAGCTCCTCAAACACTTTTTTTTCTAACCTGTTGTCTTTTCAAAGACTTTCTTAGACACTTAGAACACGTTAAACGAGTTAAAATTATTTGCTAAATCTTTCTTAGATTCATTATGGGGGAAAAGTTTTTTCACCTGTATAATAAAATAAAATCAAATAACAAATATGGTGTAACGAGATATTTTTTAAAACCATTTTGCAGAAAGCTCAAACAACAATGTCATAGCTGAAATGAAGAAAATAGATCTACCGTTTTTAAGTTCCAAATTTTCATCATTTATGTTCTCTTCTTGAGCTGCCTACCTGTTGTTTTTTTTTTGTTTTTTTGTTTTTTTGTTTTTTTTTTTTTAATTTGTCCTAAAATAATGGTAAAGACTCTATTTAAAATACGTTTAATTTCGTTGCTAGACCACGCTACTCTTAGCAAATTACATTATTACAAGATAAAAAAAAATATGTGCGTTGTTCAATAAAGAAGTTACAGTGCTTGTCTCCCAAAGATTTGTCTCATCGATTCTTTTTGTCCTCTAATAACTTCTTTAAGTGCACAAGCTTGACAGTTTTTTAGCTGTCATTTCATGTTTAGGGAATTTTTTAAAAACGCAAAAAATGTGACGAGCGGTAAAAAAAAAGGAATAAACAGGTTATTGAAGACTCAAAAAGAGTAGGGGAGAACAGAAAGCAGATAGGAGATTAAAAAATGAACAAGGAAAAGAAATCATTAAAAGGGAGTCGAAGAAAGACGGAAATGAAGATATTATAGAAAAAAGAGGCAAAGAGAAAAAACGAGAAAAAGAGAGCAGAGAGCAGAGAGAGAGAGAGAGAAATAGAAAGATAGAGAGAGAAATAAAACGGACTAACTAATAAAATACAGTCTTTTAATTTTAATGTTTTCAACGTGAAACAAAGAAGCACCATTTCTTTTCCTTTATCAGTTTATTGTTTTCTTTTTGTTTTCTTTTTGGGAAAACTCAAGATTATCAATATATTGAGACTTAGTGTTTAAAGAACCATATACCATGGAGAAAAAATAATAGAGAAAAACAGCAGTTATGGCCGAAAAATGAAATGTAGAGATAGAAGATCGAATATAAAAATCTTAAAGACAAACATAAGTCACGGTTAGTACACAAAACTGGAAACATTGGAAATAAAAAAAGTAAGAGTTGCTTTAATTGAAAACAAAAAAACATATTTCTGTACTGTTGACGTCCAAATGTTTCATGATTTGTACTTAACACGATGGCTGTCTACGAGGATAATAGTTTGAGGAACGTATGTTATTATTATTTTACAACACCAAGCTTTATATTTAGTGTCTTCGCCTCAGAAAAATCTTCTAGTGGTGAATAGATATCCAGCAGGTCAAATCTCAAGGATTGGCCAAAGCACAATACTTATTATTTCAGTAAACTCACGACTGATAATTGTCGTGCGAGGACTTTCAATAATTATATATAGTAATCAATTGCAAAAATTGCAGCTTTGAATGTACGCTAACATCTAGAAAAAAAATTATTATAAAAACAGTATAGAACTTATGACAATTATAGGGCATATTTAAGTTTTAAAAATCTTGAATAAACTTTCTCAGTAAGTTCTCACAATAACATCTTTCACACATTAGTGTTTTTTTTTAAATCACCAATGACGTGGGATGGCACAGCAATCTTTCTCAATCAATAGATTTAAAATTTGTATCATTATTATATTCAGACCGCTGTCTCTCAAACTCTGTCTGGGTTACGATTGGAGTAAACCGCTAGCGTCTTTGCTTGTAGGAACTTTTTTACCGACAGCCATGAAGGCAGAGGTGAGATTCCACTGACCAAGGTTATTTAAATCACTTTAACTCGTTTGGTCTAAAAATTCAAAATGAAACAGATTTGGACCGTATTAACGAATGAAAGATAACTTTCCGACAATTGTAAGCTACCGATTTTGGACCGTATTAATAAAAGTAAAATTTCATTCCGACGATCGTAAGCTATCGGTTTTGGGTCGTATTAATCATACGTGAATTTCAGTTCCCGACGATCGCAAGCTAATGCATTTGGATGGAGGACTATGTACCATAAAGTTTCTTCGCTTTTATGATTACAATCCTTTGACATGGGCTTCAAAGTATCCTAAAATTCCAGAATTCAATCAAATCAGGTCGAAGTCTTTAGTTTTTTTTTCCATTTTATATTTATTGTCATGTCATAATTATAGTGTTTGATGCACTAAGTTCCGAAAATATTGTAAACAGTTTTATGCTAGGAATGTCGAATGTAATAGCCTTACTGCGAAAGTGGCGGAACGTTCAAATAGAACAGCATCTTTTGCGCTGTATGTTGTCGGAATACTCTTTTAAATCTATTTTTCTAAATCACTTTTACCCTTGTTTTTTCTTTTTTTCAGTCTTTAAAATTTGCCGATTTGTTCCTCCATTTATAGAGTCACTCTATGAGCAAACTGAAGTGAGTGAGTGTGACAGGAGAAAGAGGAATTGGAGACTCAACAAGATGAACAACACTTCTCTATCAGAGGAGCGTGGATCGGCTCCATCCACAGAACAAACGGTGAGTGAGATGTGAAGTTCTTGGTAAATCAGTTCTGGTAACAAACACTTACACACATTTATGAGGCAGGGTCTAAAAAGAGACAGGCACACAACTTTATAACTACGGGACTAAAAAGAGAAACAACACAAGTATAGATTTAACCTATAAACGTTTCGTCTTTATTTTGTCCCGTCTGAGCCCAGCTCTCCCAATGTTTTGTATAACTTGTTAAAGTCATTATTTTTCTACACACAATCTGATGAAGCCACAATAAATAATAATAACTATTGTACAAATAGTTCGATGGAACCAAGCGCTAAAAAACTGGTTTATGAAGATTAACAAGCATCTGTCGCATTTACCTCTTATGTCTCCAGCAGAGTATTACAATTAAAGGTTCTACCAAAGGCCTTTCAAAATACAATAAGAAAAACACAAATACTTCTAGACTATTCAAGTTCGTGATAAGTCTACATATAGTCTTTAACTGCCTGATTTATTCAGCCGCGTTTAGAAAAAATTCATCTCTCTTTAAATGAAAAAAAAAACTTATTATCCTTTACGATCTTTAATTGAAAAAAAAAAAAAATCAATAACTCCCTCGCAGAGTAACTCCCATTTTGTTCACTTCAATGAAACTAGTCTATTGTTTTCTTTTTACTACAAAATTTAATTAAAGTTTTTTTTTCTGATTTCTATAATAATTGCTCCATTACATCGATACATTTAATTTTTCTTGATTCCCATGACAGTTTCTTTTTTTTAAATGAATTTCCTTATCTAAATCCATAATTCGTATTTACATGACCTGTCTGGAGGTGGAGGAGAAATGTGGTAATTATGTCGTTCTCCGTCTATCTCTCTTTAACCACCCACTACATTCTTCGTTTCCATGGCAATTAATTATTGTCATCCGCAATTACTTATCAACTAATAATGCTTTGGTGGAGTTTCTTCATAGAGAGAGAAATAGAGTGATATAAAGAGAGAGAGAGAGAGAGAGAGAGAGAGAGAGAGAGACAGGCAGAGACAGAGATAGAGAGACAGAGAGTTACAGAGTGACCCACAAATAGACCTAGTCAGAGAGATAGAGAACAGAGATGCACAGATAAAAAAAGAGGCGAACATAAAGCGAAATGCGGCGAAAAGGAAACATTAGGACTGAGAAAAGGTATCGAAAGAATAAATGATATACAGGGTTATCATGTAGAAAGAATAAATGATATACAGGGTTATCATGTAGAAAGAATAAATGATATACAGGGTTATCATGTAGAAAGAATAAATGATATACAGGGTTATCATGTAGAAAGAATAAATGATATACAGGGTTATCATGTAGAAAGAATAAATGATATACAGGGTTATCATGTAGAAAGAATAAATGATATACAGGGTTATCATGTAGAAAGAATAAATGATATACAGGGTTATCATGTAGAAAGAATAAATGATATACAGGGTTATCATGTAGAAAGAATAAATGATATACAGGGTTATCATGTAGAAAGAATAAATGATATACAGGGTTATCATGTAGAAAGAATAAATGATATACAGGGTTATCATGTAGAAAGAATAAATGATATACAGGGTTATCATGTAGAAATAAAAAGGAAATAAAGTAAAAGAGGGAAGGGACATAATTTTAATTTAAGCAGAAAGATGGATATTCTTCTTCTCCTACACCTCCTCCTCCTCCTCCTCCTCCTCTCCTCCTCCTCCTTCTCCTCCTTCTCCTCCCCCTCCCCCTCCTCCTCCTTCTTCTTCTTCTTCTTCTTCTTCTTCTTCTTCTTCTTCTTCTTCTTCTTCTTCTTCTTCTTCTTCTTCTTCTTCTTCTTCTTCTTCTTCTTCTTCTTCTTCTTCTTCTTCTTCTTCTTCTTCTTCTTCTTCTTCTTCTTCTTCTTCTCCTTCTTCTTCTCATTCTTCTTCTCCTTCTTCTTCATTTTCTACTTCTTCTTGTTCTGTTCTTGTGCTTCTTGTATTTATACCTACCGCATCGTACTAATTTGGCCTACTTTCAGTTTCATTCCTGCCATCTCTCCACTTCAACATATTGAATTCTATTTCATGTTGACATTTAATTATCAGACTTATTTGATCTCTTTCTTGGCGAAGTTTGAATA
Source organism: Elysia crispata (assembly GCA_033675545.1). Classification (NCBI taxonomy): domain Eukaryota; kingdom Metazoa; phylum Mollusca; class Gastropoda; family Plakobranchidae; genus Elysia; species Elysia crispata. The sequence goes on from JAWDGP010005190.1 coordinate 96,144, forward strand.
CTTGTCACTTATTTCTTTTATTAAGTGTTTTAAGAGAATTCTTTGAGGCGCTTGTTTAGGACTACGTATATATTGAAAAATGTATTATTACCATTTTAGAGAGATTTCTTTTCATGTCAATATTTAAAGCCTTAGGTAAAAAAAAAAAAAGGCCTAAGTCTGTAGCTGATTTAGTTTTAAATTGATTTTCCTCTTTAGTTTCAACAATTTTTTTTTATTTCATACGCTTTATATGCTCTGGTGCTCATAATTTTCTTTTGAGCTCAAAACTGATTGATCTTGTCATAGAAACAAGGCAAATCTGCCTGGAGAATCTAGCGAGTGCAAAGCAATTTTTTCACGAAAGTGCAAGGTTGTTTTGAAATTCAGCAGTTTAAAAGGAATGTGATGAATCCCCTTGGGAATTCTGGTATTAAGTTGTCAAAAACTTTCCCAGCTCTCACAGTTCGGAAGCAAAGAGTGTCTTAATAATCCTTTTTGTCTTCGAACAAGGGGGATAATAAGAGTATAATTTTCGGTGAGATGGATCGAAATGACAAACGAATCTTTTAAAATCCAGATTAAAGTGAATCATATACCCAACATGTCCAGTTTCATCATATTAGGAGAGCAAGTAATGAACAATATTTTAACGTGCTGCAACTTGCTGAAAGAATCTGATACGGGACTTTGCATATACATTCTGATAGTCTTATAACTCGAGCAAAATTGAGTAATTTGAGGTTCTTAATTATTATTTTTTCCTTCAAATGAAAGCAAAAGTCACTGTGTTCTTAAGATTGTTAAATCTGAGAAAAGTAAAGAAAAGCAAAATGTATACGTCAAAAGACTTGCTTAGGGAAATTTCTGAAATTTAAAGAAAAAATTAAAAACAAAACAAGCAAACAAGCAAGCGAAAGAAAACCAAATAAAAAAGAAGAATAAGGAACAAATTGAGTATCAGACATAAAGGGCATAAACTCAAATAGGCCTATTCCCACCTATTTTCTGTTTCTTTTTTTAAAGGAATGTGTTTCACTTTTAAAAACGACAGATTGTCTAAGCAAGAGTATTATTCTTCCTCTACTGTTTAAATTGCTTCGTGATGTCAAAGGATACATTAAATAGTATAGCTTATAATATCAATGTAATTCTTTTAATGCTTAATTAAGACGGGTGTAGAAAGAGTACGGGAGGTAGTAGGGTCCATAGTCAGACAGAAAGACAATTAGAGCGAAAGAAATAGGATAATCAAATAGCGAGAATGAAAGAAAGTAGGCAAAATAAAGAGGAGGATATACATTTTTTTTAAGGAACGAAGAAGAGAGAGAAGGGAGATACGAGAAAGAAATTAGATGCGTAAGAAAATATAGAAAAGGAGGGAGATGTAGAGATGTTGAGGAAAGTAAAGGGAAAACATGACAGATAAACTAGAGAGAGAGATAAGATTACACAGCGGGGAAAAAGAGAATGATTAATATTCGGGAGGAAGAGTGAGTGAGTGAGGTAGAAAGATAGACATGGACTTAAAGAGAGAAAAGTGATACAGTATAAAATATAAAAATAGTAAATTAACACCATAGAGGGAAAGAGGAAGAAAAAAAATAGATAGATAGATAGATAGATAGATAAATAGACAGATGGAGAAAAAAAGAAAAAGGGAGGAGACGGACCTAAATATCATTAAGTAAAAGATCTTTTGTTACGGCAGAAAAAATATAAGTGAAACCTTTGCAACGATTTTTACGAGTCATTAAGAACAGAACATTTCAACAAAAAAAAGAAGAAAAAAGAGAGACGTTACAGAGCGATCAGAAGGTAAACAAGTAGACTTATTTCAATCTATCTTTATTACAATTAAAAAAAAATCTGTATTCCAAAGGTCATTCACACTGGACTGAGCAATCATGTCTGTTCCAGGATCTAATACAAAATTATCAAAAGGTCGTTGGTCTTATCTCACATCCCTCTATAGAAAGCTTGTCACAAAGGTCGTTGGTCTTATCTCACATCCCTCTATAGGAAGCTTGTCACAAAGGCCAATGGTCTTCAGTCAGCTTAGAGTCGTTGCTATGGAAGCATTTCCGTGGTATTAAGGTATTTCAAGAGAAAGATTTAACGTAAAACGCAAATCGAAGAAAGAATGCGGTGACGCAATTGAGACATTCAGCGTATCGTTCTGCGTTTACGTCATAAAATAGGAGGCAGGGGCAAGAACTAGACTTATGGAATACAAAAGGAGTTATGAAACATGATGTCAACCATCTTTATACACTTCTAACTTTACCTTCGTAACCACAGATTATTTAATAATGTTAATGGCTTTAGCTGATGGCTTTTATTTGATGAATCGAATAAACGTCCGTGAAAATGGCAGAAACGTATCAACAATGGAATTTTAATCTTGCATACTGTTATAATATATAAACACACGCACGCATATGTATATATATATATACATGATTACCCGATCCAATAAACATGTTAGTAAGACAAATTATAAGCTTAAGAAGAGCAAAGTTATTAAATATAACATACTTATATCCTCGGAATCTCTTCTGGAGTCACACAACTACATGAAAATGAAAAATTACAACGTTAACTCTCCACAGCCAAACAGCTACATTAACTGATAAAAAAATGAATAGAAAAAAGAAAACAAAAGAAAACTTTACAACAAAGGCAGACTAAATCCAGAGCCACAGAGTTACATAAAGAAAAAAAAATCTATAATTTAAAAGAATTGTAAGAACCCTGAAACATTGGAACTCTTCTCATGTTGTAATGAAGACTTTCTTTACATAAAGAAAAGATCTTGAGCAAAAAAGTAAACCAAATCTGGATGCACTTGTTTAAGCAACTCTGGTTTTAGTGTATATATCCATTGAGACCGTATGTGGTGCTGATTTGACCCACTACAAAAAAAAAAAAAGAGTAATGTGTTCCAAACACATGGTGTAAAACTGGTACAGTTTTCGAATTATAGAACTTTGAAACAATGGAATTCTTCTAATGCTGTCATGTACAAATTATTTAAATGAAGCCAAAGTCTGAAGTAAAAAAGGTAAACCAAGTCTGAGTGCACTCGTTTAACCCTAGTTTTAGTTTATCTCTCCACCAAGACCATAGTATGTGGTGCTGATGTGACACGCAGCAGATACAATGCTTTTTGTTTGATGCAAGTCTCGAGAAAAAATTATCTCCAATTAAAAAAAAAACACCCAAAGGTATATACTTATTTTTATATAAATACAGACTTAAAAATAAATAATCGAAAATCCTGTCCAGATTTTTTTTTAATTTCACATTGTAACGGAACATTGATCAGATTTTCATATAATTATATTGAAAGGAATAATAAAAACTTATTGCATCCAAAAATATTTCAAAATGTTTCGAGAAAGAAAAAAAAACTTGCACAATCAAGTAGCTCTAGATCTAGAAACCGCAATAAAAGTTTTACTTTTCGAAACAATTGTTGAAACGGAGTGTGAAAAATGTCATTAACTTCAATGTGTAGATTTTAAGTTGTAGATAAGGATTTCATATAAACAAAAATAATTGATGAAATCTTGCAACCGATATTAAATCTCAAAGCTTTGAAAACGTTATAGATCAAGATCTAATTTATCTTACTAAGCTTACTTTTCTTTTCTTATTGATATATCGAAAAAACAATTATATAATCTAATCTAGATCTGAGAAAATTTAATGTGTAGATAACTCTACATAAAGATTGCGATTCAACAAAAACTATAGATGAAATCTTGTGATCAATTTTTAATCTCAGAGCTTTGAAAACTTTCTGTTTCTTAGCAAGCCATTGAGAGAAAAGTCAGAAAAGAGTGTTTTGCTTTTAGAATTTTAGAATTAAAGAACTTTGAAACATTGAAATTCTTCTCACGTTGTCATATATACATTCTTTAAATGAAACAAAGGTCTCAAGCAAAAAAGTAAATCAAGTCTGAGTGCAATCGTTTAAGCAGCCATAGTTTAAGTTTATCTCTCCACCAAGACCATAGTATGCGGTACTGATGTGACACACAATAGATACCGTGCCATTTGTTCCAAAAATATCTGGAGAAAAACTGGTCTCCAATATAAAATAGGTGAGTTCTTATTTTTCATATACAGACTTATTTCAGAGCCACAGAACTACATAAAAAATCAATAAAAAACAATTCTATATATATATGTGTGTGTGTATATATATATATATATATATGTGTGTATATATATATATATATATATATATATACATATATATGAGTGGCTGTGGAGGATACAATTCTGTTACATATTATTGGAATATATACATATAGATACAATTCTGTTACATATTATTGGATTATATATATATATTCCAATAATATGTAACAGAATTGTATCCTCCACAGCCACTCATAGTACAGTTCTGAAAGATGAAGAACCCTCAAACATTGGAATTCTTCTAATGAGGACTTCTTTAAATGAAGTAAAGGTCTCAAGCAAAAAAGTAAACTAAATCTTGATGCAACTGTTTAAAGCAGCCCTCGATTTAGTTTATCTCTCCACTGAGACTGTATGCTCTTTCTCCATCATAACGAAGACTGTTAAGATACTAAGTGTCGTTTCCTCTGTCATCACCACCGATACTCTTAAATATATAATCAGATTTTTTCTTTTGGGTTTGTGGTGTTAAAGCGCCAAGTCCAAATTCTTTTTTTCCTCTTCGGATAGATAATCTTGTTTTCATTTTTTTAAAACTTTTACGTTATGGAACATGGCAACAGATTTTCATAAATTTGTCAAAAGGAACTATAAAAACTTTCAGCATCCAAAAATTTTTCAAAATGTTTCGCGAAAGAAAAAAAAAACTCAAAACATTGTCATGGCGAAAAACTGGTACAGATTTCGCATAATATAGAACTTTGAAACATTGGAATTCTTTTCACGATGAGCCACTCATAGTACGGTGTGAAAAATGTGGAATTCAATGTGTAGATGTTTCTAGATAAAGAAAAAACATTTGATGAAATCTTGCAATCAATATTAAATTTCAGAGCTTTTAAAACATTCTGTTTCAAAGCAAGCCATCGACAGAAGGAGAGCGCGGAAGTAACAAATGATAATGAGGAAGTTTTTTCAATTCTATAGAAGAAATTTGTCACAAAAAAGTATAAAAAGGGTCTTAGAGTACTTTGGCTTCATCTACATAAAGTTTGTCGAAGTAATAAAATGTGTGTAGATTTCCAAACAGTATTAAAAATCAGTATTAAAAAATATATATGCAATTTAGATCTAATAAAATTCAATGCGTAGATCTTTCTACATAAAAATAGCATTTGAATAAATACAATTGATAAAATCTTGCATTCAATATTAATTAATCTCATAGCTTTGAAAATTTTCTGATTCATCTAGATTATGCAAGCCATTAGGGGGAAAAGTCAAATAGAGTGCCATTACCGAAAGTAACCACATAGTATGACGCTTGTTCTCAACCTGCAAGAGGCCAAATTTTGTTTAAATTTAATTTTCTTTTAGTTTTTCACTCCTTTGAAAAAAAAACACATTTATGGTTAGAAAGTAATGATAGGTTGTTTTAAAAAAAGTTATCGAAATAAAATATTCGAAAACACTGGAAACATTGTTTTATATGTTATTTGGTTCTTTATAGCAAATTTGGCAATTAAAATTGAGGAATTAATTACAATAACAATAAAGTGAACTTTCAAAGGCAGTTTTTAGCCTAAATCCAAAACTTTTAAATTTTTTTTTCACCGATACACACACTGAACTTGGCAGATCTTAAATGTTGATCAGTTAATCACTGTACGTTGAGTGGTTTAGGAGAAGATAAGGAACAAAGAAATTAAATTTGCCCTATATATATATATATAAGCTAAATTTTAAAGTCAACATTTTATCGACTTTTCTTTTTTACAGTTTTTGTTAGATCAAAGAGTAAAATATGTCTGTGATAATTCTTTTTCCGTGAATCTTCAATTTAAGAACGTCTCCACCAAGCGCTTGCGGTCAAATCGTTGTGGATTCTCACATAAGCTAAAAATTCTTTAAATTGACGTCAAAAGCTGATTATAGTTAATCTTATTCAGGAATTCAAACCAGGACAATAAGTTTTGGTAGTGGATCTGCGTGGGCCTGATTCTCTACTCAGGAAAGCAAGAATAGACAGTGACATTTACTTGTTCCTCGAGGTTTTTAAATGGAACGGAAAATGTACGATGTATCAAAAAAAGGTTCCTTTGCGTCCAGTGTGCCTTTGTGTGAACAGGAAATAATAAACAGCCGCGACAGGTCAGGACAAGTAAGCTATATCGGCAACTTGAAAGAACATTAGTTGTGAAGACTAAATTGAAAACATTTTCAATTTTACAAGTAATATGAAAATCAGTACTTCTAGTATCTTTTTGAGTGATGAATCAAACGGGGCGATGGAATCTTATCAAAATAATATTCAAACAGAAATGTTAGTTTATCCTCGCTAATCCGTCCGTTCTAACAACCGAAATGACTATAATTCAGTAATTTTGAAGCTGCGTATGAGGGCGCCAGGATAATTTTGATCTACTGAGGAGGCTTCTACTCAAAAATCTTGGTGTTGAATAGAAAAAAAAAGAAAGAAAAGACCTCAATCAAACAACTAACTCTAACAATCTGGAACCATTATATTCCCATTAAAACCGACCGCTATTCAAATATTTTTCTTATAAGAATGAATGTTTTGCCATTAGTTTCGTGTGCTGTCACATGAAGCTCTCAATATAATTATTGGGCTGAAACTCTGAAAAAGAGGGAAACGATAGCTAAACAAAGTAATTTCCAAATTATACTTGAAATAATGTCGCAATACTGGCACTTCTAACCTCCCACTGGTTGCTCAGTATATTTCACGCAAGAAAAAAACTAACTGGACCATATTAAACTAAAATGTTAAAATGGTAGCAAAGAAACGGTGGCCGATATTTTTGGAATCACAGCTTCATAGAACATACAATACTGAGATATACTTTCTATACTCACAATACTATTTCATGAAGAATTGCTCATGTTATTTTGGTATTGTTCTCTATAACTCAAAGCTTATGAAACCGTGTAGCTTAGACATTATCAAGTCAAAACCAAATTTAACTTACCATCTCCTGAAGATGCACAAAGAGAATAATGAGCTCTGTCCAAGGAAAATCCTCCGCAGTCCTTTTTTTTTTTTTATTGATAAATATCTTTTTTCCCTGTTGTGCGATATATAAATAGACCCAAAAATGCTTTATGTTCCAGTAAAAAAAAAGAATAGTGAAGCTGTGTTCAGCATAACTCTTTGTAGAACGTTTCTTTCTCAAATTAGATGGACTTTAATTTAAAAATTTTAAATCATGATCAAAAACACGTTGATATCCTCCTTCACATCCCACATCCCCCCCCCCCCAAAAAAAAAAAAAAAAAAAAAAAAAAAAAAAAAAAAAAAAGACCAAAGTCGGCCTTTCTTTGGAAGACAGACCCAAACTAAAACAAGATTTATAGTATAAGAGTAGGCTTGCTGAATTTCTGTACAAGGGCTAAAATTCATGTTTGCAAAGTTGAAGAAACACTTGATTTAATTCTGAGAATTGAGGAAAAAAAGCTTTTTGAGCATGGGTTATAAAAGTTAATTAAGACGTCGGTTGAATGAAGAGGGAGCAACAATCGTGGCAAAAATTAAGCTGCCTCGAGGTAAAGCGTACGCCAAAATAAAAAAAAAATGTAAAAGTAACTTGCATAGACAAGCTTTGACCTGTCCATAAGGCTTTGCAAAGTTTTGAAAGTGGAACGATCAATTACAACAGCGAGGGTTAAGGTTTCTCCACGTTTCACCTTTATTTTATTAGATATAGGAACATTAGACAAAAAAATACACCATATAAGATGACTTTCTACATATTGTAAATTGCAGATTAATGATTAACCTGCTACTATGATTCGCGTAACATTGAATGATAATGGTGAACATGTCCTGCTGGTCATTCTTACTAAAAAAAAATATTTTACCGTCAATATAAAAAGAGAGTTCTGCAGTGAGATTCAGTACCTTCCATTTAAAAAAAAATACAAGGTCAACTTAAATGGTACATGAATACTCAAGGGTTTTGTTTGTAAGTTTTTAAGACATGAGTGTTTTTAATGGAAATATATACATGGGTGGCCTTTATGATGCTTGAAGAGGTGCTTTTATTCAATGTAACTATTTTCGAAATTGCACTCAAGGGCATCTCTCTCTCTCTCTCTCTCTCTCTCTCTCTCTCTCTCTCTCTCTCTCTCTCTCTCTCTCTCTCTCTCTCTCTCTCTCTCTCTATCTCTATCTCTCTCTCTCTTTCTCTCTCTATTTCTCTCTCTCTCTCTTTTCCTCCCTCTCTATCTATATATCTGTCTATCTATCTATCTATCTATTTCTCTCTCTAGTCGTCTCTGTCTTATCTATCTATCTTTTATAAGTATCATATATCTAAATATTTATCTCACTTCCTATCTTTCTATAAATCGATCTATCTATTTGTCTCTCTGTCCCTCTCCCTCTATCTCTCTCTCTCTCTCTCTCTCTCTCTCTCTCTCTCTCTCTCTCTCTCTCTCTCTCTCTCTCTCTCTCTCTCTCTCTCTCTCTCTCTCTCTCGCTGCATATTTCTTTTTCCATACATGTAACGTATATACCTTCCCTTTTTGTGCCTGCCGTTTCTTTTCACTCTCTCTCTCTCTCTCTGTCTCTCTCTTTCTCTCTCTCATTCTCTCTCTCTATCTCTCTCTCTTTCTTTATCTACCTGTCCCTCTCTTTCTCTCCTACTCTCTTCTCCTAACATTATATCTTACTTTATCCCATTCAAACTCTGCTAAATCTAGCAAAGCTGGAAAGTCTTGTCATCCTGCTAAATAGTTTATAACTCAAAGTAGCTCCTAGGCTACACAAAACCTGAAGGAACTTAAATTGTTCTCTCTAATTCCTTAGAAAACTTAATGGCGCTATCTTTCATTGATCTCAGTGCTTTGTCCTGCCTGGGAGTTTACCACTGTAATGCCAGTGATTATTTAAGCATGAACATTCAGCCTGGTATTTCTACGATATATTGATCTCCACAGAGTAAATAATTATGAGTGGCTCAGCGACATAGCAAAATTGTGAACAAGATGTCTCGTTATATCAGAGGTTATGTTCTTGTTGGAAAGCATAATTATTGATAGAGTGATAGATTCACTGTGTACATCCGCGTCGCTTTGAGAATTCTTAAAGACAGCCTATTAAATGAAGTGGATAAATAACCTGTTAAAGATATTCTTTTTTTGTTTCATTTCTTAGTCATCTCTTTCCCCTTCCCTCTAAAATTTCCTCGCACTATGCTCCTTAAATCTTTCTTTTCTTTCCCTCTCTTTTTCTGGCGCGAGAATTGACATGCTTGCCATTTAATAATTTTTATCTAAAGAAAATACGGTTTTTATTAATCTTAGAAGCACAGAGTGTGCGATTTTTTTAATTGGAAACTGAAATACAGAAAACATAGTTGTATAAATTTTTTTTCGTAAACAGGCTTGATCCCATTTTCTCTAAAGACACATTTTGATTTTATTTTTCTACGCGAACAAAATCTTATTTTGATCCTCTTTGTATTCAAAAACGACATCATTTGGTTTTGAAAATGTTATTTTAATTTTTTTTTTTATTTTATTGAAACATTCTCTTGGTTTCATAATGTATAATAATAAAACTGCAAAGAGTGCAATATCGACATTGCTTAATTTGTTTGTCTTGTCTAAATAAATGGATTTAATTAAATCAAAAAAGTCATTTTAAAACAACAACAAAAAATCTTTTTAAATGGGATTATTTTAATCACATACAAATTGAAACTCTAGTGAAAACAATTTGGGTTTCTTCTCTTATGCAAAAATCAATTTTGTAAATGGATCGCAGTTTCTTTGAAATTTGCTTCAGTAAGATTTGAAACAGTGAAGGTAATAGTGTCAAACTTACAACAGCAATAAAACGCATAAAACACCAAGAATAGAAACAACAAGAGCAATAGTGTTAAACATAGAGCACCAATAAATACACATAAACATAAACATAAAAAAGAAACAATAACAAGACCAAGATAAGCAGTTAAAAAAGAATATTATAATACAACTATTCTTCCATTTTAATCACATTCTTTCAACTCTGTGATCTAGCCCCGTTACTCATATTGACTGCATAAAATTTTCAGTCTTTTGTCTCTTATACTAGATCTTCATAGCAATACCCTAATTCCGAGAGTGCAAATACTGAAACTGTTTAGTCAAAGCGAATATAGCGTTAGAAAACAATCAGGTTATTGAAATAGAGAAGCGTTATCACATAAATTATAAATTTTTATGCACTGTTGAGTCAGAAATAAGGGAAACAAAAGAAGTCTCCGGTTGCGTCCAAATAAACTAGAACCATAGTTTGGTACTGACAAACTTAAAACTATTGCTTTTTGCGTGTATTACGACGTATCGCAAAGTTTCTAAACGGCTTATAACACTGGTCACTTTCGTTACTTGTAACTTCAAACATGTCAAGAAAAGTTCATTCACATTGGAAATTTTGTGCTCGAAAGTACTATTTCTGAATTTTGGAATGTGAGCCAAAAAGAAAAAAAAAAGATAAATAGTTTGAAGTTTCGTTTTATTTATAATCTTATAAAAATTGAACCTTGCCGAGCAAAGTCTTTCAAAAAAGTAAAAGAAAGAAAAGATAAGACTTTCATTGACAGAATTTTAACTGTTTGGAAAAATCAATGGTATTAGAGCTCTGTCGGTGTAGCCCAAGGCCGGCAAGATCTAGACCTTAATAGCACGCAGAGAAGAGGTGTAATCACAGTCGATAACTGGACAGATGATTCAGCGCTGTCCTGTAAATAGTTCTTTTGGCTCATTCTTAAATTTTGTTTCTTCGGTTCGAAAAAGACCCAATGGACTTGAAATGTGAACTGGATCTAGTCCACCATAACTCTGTTAGCCGTTATGATAGATTTCATTTTATGATATTGATAATAATTTTTTCTGCAGAATGGGAAGTAATATTAGGGTATTATAAAAAAATCCACTTCCTCTTAAACTTTGCAATGACATGTACATTGTCTGCTTAAAAAAATTATTTCATGACTGTGGAGGCTTAGCTCAAGAAAGTTATAGCGTGTAAAATCAGTCAAAAATAACATAGTTATAAGTATGTCTCAATTTTTACACCATTCCCACCATCAAACACTAATAGACTAGAGTTTATTGTCGGTTTTATCTCCAAAACTATTGGAAAGCAAAACAAGTGCAGTTTAGAGCCAATATTTAAGTGTCGTGGTACGAAATTAATAATTGGTAGTTATTTGTGAAACAATTTTGGTAGTAGTCCCAGGTCGTCTAACTATGCTCGCATCATAAATGTAGATGTCTTGGTGCTTAAATTATAATTCATGGATACTGATTTTATCTGCCTAGATATATGAAGATCCACAGTAGGAAAGAAAAACAAACTGTAAAAGCTGGAATAAGATTATGTTTTAACGCACGAATCCGTTGCTAAGGCCATTATTGATATAACAGTGTAGGCTTCCTCCTAAGAATAAAGGCATAAAACTATAAAAAAAATATTATTATGAACATTCGTAAGGATAGTTCAACTAAGATTCTTTGTCTCTCATTTATTTTGTTCTGTCCCCTAAGTTTTTCAGCGACCATAGATTTGGCTCACGACAGAAAAAATGTTAAATGCAGATCTCGCAAAAGGCCTATTTTCAGTCGAACACTCTATGTATCTGACACCTTGAAGCCTCTGACTTTTAGTAAATCGTTAAGATCAGGTTAAAAGTGAAGCATTGTTTTATAATAATTCTAAATCAGGTCAAAAAATGAATTCTCGAGGATTGAATAAAGATATTATGAAAAAACAATTTAAAAAAAAAAACCGTCCTCTTCTTCTTTTTCTTATTCATTATAACATTATCATCTTTCTTCTTCTTCTTCTTCTTCTTCTTCTTCTTCTTCTTCTTCTTCTTCTTCTTCTTCTTCTTCTTCTTCTTCTTCTTCTTCTTCTTCTTCTTCTTCTTCTTCTTCTTCTTCTTCTTCTTCTTCTTCTTCTTCTTCTTCTTCTTCTTCTTCTTCTTCTTCTTCTTCTTCTTCTTCTTCTTCTTCTTCTTCTTCTTCTTCTTCTTCTTCTTCTTCTTCTTCTTCTTCTTCTTCTTCTTCTTCTTCTTCTTCTTCTTCTTCTTCTTCTTCTTCTTCTTCTTCTTCTTCTTCTTCTTCGTCTTCTTCTTCTTCTTCTTCTTCTTCTTCTTCTTCTTCTTCTTCTTCTTCTTCTTCTTCTTCTTCTTCTTCTTCTTCTTCTTCTTCTTCTTCTTTTTTTTAGTTCACTTGCACGTTCACATGGTATTTTTTTCAAATTTCCCGACTGAACTTACTGAACTTTTGCCTTCTCTGTCTCTGTTTCTGTCCAGATCGTCGTGGTGACAATGCTGTCGGTGTTCAGCTTTGTGGGTCTCATTGGGAACGCCATCGCCTTCTACATCTTCTACCGCCGCAGCAGCAACTCCAAGTCAACCTTTGTTGTCTTCATCTTGGCCTTAGCAGGTAAAGTATATAGGCAGATGTCTATCTTCATGCTTTAAATATTAAACAACTTCAAAAGCACCGTAGAGTCTATTACTTTTTAGAACCTTGTGTTTAATCCTGAGTATTAATACTTAATGTTAATTGACACGTTCGATTTTTAATCGGTTTGTATCTTTTTGACACTTGATCATACAGTTTGTTTCTCTTATTCTGTTCTTTGCGTGTCTCACGTCTACGTATAATTTTTTTGATACGCATACCTTATCTTAGAATGTGCGGTTTTTTTTTTAATAGTGGTAAGCTAATGAAATGAACCATATTTTCCATAATGTTAAGAAAACCAAATAAATAGCTTGAGAATTTAACTTCACGTTGCTTTCCTCTCTTCTTTGAATTTTGGATGAATATTTATTCAACACAAGATAAAAGAGACAAAGGGAGAGAGAGAGAGAGACAGACAGACAGACAGACAGACAGACAGACAGAGAGGGGGGAGACGGAGAGAGAGACCGAGAGAGGGTGGATAAAAAAAGAAAGAGGAATTTTAATCTAGATATTTCAGAATTTCTCTTTACACTTACATAAAACCATTAACATTTATGATTTTTCACCTTACGAAAAAGTCAGTTTTTGAATATCATGACGTGGAGCATACAAATAAAAACTGTTGTTTTTTTTTTAAGTGTTAATAATAAGCAAATATAATGCAATTACTAAGATTCTTTAACATTCCAATTCCCAAACTTTCATGATTTTTTTTTTTCGAATCTTCGGCTGAGACTGATCCGTAATTTACCAAATCCCATTAACTCTATCAGACAAAACAGATGCTAATCATCTTTCTACATTCGTTGAGTATTGATTTTGGGGACGTGGTATGCCTCTGTTGCAATCAAAGAAAAACATTCTCATATATTTTATCCTGAAAACGTCAATTATAGGGACAAATTTGTCATCCAGCCGTAATTTACTTTTAATTTTCCTCAATAACGTCAATTTGATGTAGACCCCTCGATTATCTCGCCTAGATCTGATTTATCTCTAAGCCAATTGCGTTCAAATCCACTTATTTGAACTTTTTTGCCGTGTCACAATTTTTTAAGCAACTGTTTTTCCCTTCCATAATTTATCTACACTCTTTGTAAAAAAAAAATATTATTTTTTGTGCTCTTTTCATCTTCTACCTACCCTCCTTTGCTATCTACTGTATTTTTTTTTTTAAACCGCCGCTTCTTTCAGGTCTCCAGACGGGTATCGATATTCTATCCTTATTTACTATAATTGAAAAGAAAAAAAAAATCTCATAATGTCCTATGAAAATGACGTCATTAATGTAATTTACGGAACCAGTGGATTGATTGATTGATTGATCATATTGTTGACGATTAAGTGTAAAAAAAAAAGATATGAACATTTCGAATCTTGGACTTTCTTATGGATTAGTTAATTAATTAGAAGAGAATCTAATGATTTAGGAGATGTGATTAATGGAAAACTCGAATCAGGTAAAAAAAAAAGCGATAAACAAGCAAAAAAGATCAGATGAATTAGAAGATCTGAATTAATTCAGGAAGATCTGATGTATCACGCTAAAGCCGCTGCCTTGTCAAGCTGCTGCTATCTTAAAATGATTTTTTTATAGGGAGAACTAGAAATGGTCTTAGACAGACTTGGTAGACCAGTAAATCTAAACTTTTAGTTTTGAAACAGAAGCAAATACCTTCAAAACCTGAATTAAATACTTAAATACCAGCATCAACACATAGATATCCCTTATTTAAATTGAAAATAGGCAAGGATCACATAGCCATGTATGTCCCGTGACCTAACGGTGGAAAAAAAATCTTTTGTCAACTTTCTCAGACCCATTTATATTCTTTCCATTATGGCAAAAATCTTGTTTCGAAGGAAACCTCCGTCATGAAATTTAACGATTTGTTTTCTATATAGGGATTACACGTGAATTATCATTTTCAAAAATGTTCTAGCTGCACCTCAAAGTTTGTATATAAAACTTTGCCGGTAATGGATTTAAAAAATGAGATATATTTTATCGATCAATCTATGTTATTTTTAAGTCTTTTAGACTTTATAACGACAAAAATGGGAAAAAACGTAAATAAAAAATTAACATATCGTTTAAAATGCAGAGCTTCATCAACATGTGCTAATGTCATCTAGAAACGACATTCAAATTCCAGGATGTGCAGAAAGCTAATAGTTTCTAGTTCTCGTCAAAAAAGATGGACAAAGAGCAAGTTGGAGTGTTTTGATTGCTACTAATAGACACATGTATATAGATAGCTTACAGTCATTCATTGTTTTTTTTAACCAATTTATCCATCTCTATTGCAGTGTTTGTAGTTTTTCTCTACTTCTAAATATCTCTATTTTGTCTTTTTCTAACTCGTATCTTATTTTATCCCCTCTCCATATCTGCATCTATCTATATACCTATCTATCTATCTATCCATCTATATTCATATATATAAATATATATATATATATATATATATATATAGAGAGAGAGAGAGAGAGAGAGAGAGAGAGAGAGAGAGAGAGAGATGGAAGATCTTGTTGTTTTCGTTTCTGGCGCACTGGAAGTTTTGTAGCAAATGCTTCTTTCTTTGGGGGCACGATGAAAAGATTTCCCTTCTTTTGTCGAGGATTGGTTTTGTTTTTAGAATGAAATATTTCTCTGCTATGCATAGGTCACATCTGTATGTTACTGCTGAATGTGGCTGCGCCATTTCGATTATATCTCATGATAAGGGGTATTCAGTTTTTTTTATTCCTTTAGTTTCCATGCGAATTCACTTTAAGTTGTGGCTGTTTTCTGGTTTGTTTGTTTTTTGTGGTTAAGTCTAAAGCTCGATATATACTGGTTGCATCTGGTTTTGAACTCATTTTTCTGTTATTCCTATGTACGTATCCTGTTGCGGTTTTTTTTTTTTTTTTTTTTTTTTTTTGAGCATTTCTGTGCGACAGTTGCCTTGTGTACCATTCCCTTTTGGAGGTTCCTTCGAGCGGGCAGGATTTTTTATCCCTTCAGTTGCAAAATTTTCCTTGTTTTTTCTTTAATCTTTGTAGATTCAATGACTTATCTTTACGGTGTTTTCATTAAATATTTTGTGCAGCTTGTTGTCTGTTGGGAAACACGTGTGTAGGAGTCCAACAAACATTTTTCCGATATTGGTGGTGACATTTACACTGAATGGGAGGTTGAACCAGATGGTGTTTCCATTTTCTTGTTCTCTTCTTGTTTCTTTCTTTTGTTTCGTTTCTTTCTTCATTGAGTGGTGGTCTTATTTGTCCAGAAGCGTGGTTCGATTTGTTTTGACGGCTTTTTCTTGTCGGTCTTCGTTTATCATGTATTTCATTTTTATTTTATTTTTTTTGTTTATGCCCGTTTTCTCTTAGTGAGGCGTTGCATGGCTTTGCTGCCTTGTTGAAAATATTAGTGGAGTTGTTTGAGAGGCGTAATTCTCTACCTTTAGACAAGTTTTTATTGACGGGGGGTGGATCACGGTGGATATAGTTCGTTATGCTGTTTGGATTGTTTATATGGTTGATAGAGCCCTGTTTTCAGATTGAGGGTGACATAAAGGAAGTCTACCACCTTTTCATTCGCATCAGCTGTATTGCTTAGCCCGTTCTCCTTAAATATCTTGCATATTTTTTTTCTTTATCTTATCGGCATTTATAGGAGTCTGCTTCCTTATGGCGAGCCTGTCATCTCGGTAAAGTCTTACATACATCTTGAGCTGTTGGAGCTGCGAAAGGAGGAATATTCTCTCTCTCTCTCTCTCTCTCTCTCTCTCTCTCTCTCTCTCTCTCTCTCTCTCTCTCTCTCTCTCTCTCTCTCTCTCTCTCTCTCTCTCTCTCTTATATCTTTCTGACTTCTTTACTCTATCCCTCTGTTTCTTTTTCTTTCTTTGCGAACCTGAAAATATAAAACAAAAATATGTTGTTTTTTAGTCATATGTACACTCTGGTTTATAAAAGCTCCGCCTTACCTAATTGAATAAAATAAAAACCTAAGTTTAGAAAATTTTTGTTCTAGAAGCAGGAAATTCTCTCTCAGGCGTAATTGCAAAATGGATGGGAAATAATGCAAGCCTAGCATCTGCGTTTAATTTTTAATAGAAAAGTTTAAACGAAACTGCCAATGTACGAAAGAAAAGCTCAATACGGACCATTGGCAATCATCGTATTGCAGAATACTTTTTTTTACCGTCTTTAACTATGCATTCAAAAGGTTTTCATTTGAAAATGAGATATAAGATTTATTTTAAAAAAAAGTAACGACTAGACATAGAAAAAAGCGGGTTTTTCCTAAATCTCTTTTCTGGTCAGGAAATGAAAATCTTGAGATTCTGACTAATTAAAGCAATGACTAACTGTCTTGTCCTTCAAGAAATACGGCCTCTTTGGTTGCCACAGTGACCGGCACAGTAGTCTCCGATTGCTTTCAATAGAATTTCAAAAAAAATATATATGAATGTTAACTAATAATTAATGAGATAACAAAGAAGCTCTCTGAGAAATAATTTGTCCATTTTCCGTTTCACTACTGTTTCACAACTTTTCTTATCTTGTGTAATGTTAAATTGTGTCTTCTCAACTTCCTATTTACAAAAATGAACCTTTTACGTAAGAAACCTCGTACTCCAGCCTGACAGGTAGGTTAGGAAACAGCTTATCAAAGAAACAAAAACGGAACTAAACAAACAAAAATCCAGATAAAGGAGACGAGTAAATAAAAAAAAATTATACTGATTTCTTTAAGAAACGTTTTCAAAACACACACACACACACACACAAATATAAATCGATACACGAAAACAAAATGTTAGTGATGAACTTAAAAAGTACAATCGGGTACTGAATCGAAATCTGAAAAGAAGCCTCCTCAAACGCTTCCTGAGTCCTAGTGGTCTGGTTCAATTATTGTACGTTTCGCGCACTTCGCCCTCACTGTCATCCAGTTTGTTATATTAAGTGTAACACACTGTTATGTATATATATTTATATTTATATACATATATATATATATATATGTATATATATGTGTGTGTGTATGTGTGTAGTCGGAAAATACTTTTCCAAGCGCCTTGCGAACCAAAATAATCAATGTATTTGCTCCTTAAACGATGCATGATAGAGAAAAAAAAATAGAAGTAATTTTCTTTAATTGAAAAAATCACCACTAAGTATAAAATCTAGTTGCTTCCATACAGGTTCGGATATTACGCCTCTCCTACCCATTGCAAAAATTTTCAATTCTGGCACCTGAAAGAAAAAAAACAAAAAGAACCCCCCCCCCCCCCCCCCCCCCCCAAAAAAAAAAAAAAAAAAAAAAGGTTTATTTACTGAAAAACAAAACCTAAAAAAAAAAAAATAATAATCAATAATGTTTTAGATACATCATTCGGAAAGCTGAAACAAGTGAAGTCTATGACTCGTGGCTTCTATCAGACCATCAGTTCAATTATTCTTGTAGCTTTCCTGCTTCACGAGAGGCGCTGTCGGCTGTGGGGCTGATTAAAACCTCCGTGCTGATATCCGCTGGGAAATTTGCTACGGATTGAACATAAAAGCTATCGGTAGATGAGTTAGGGTCATCATCTTTCTAGTTCTGTTTTCCAAACGGGCACTTGCTAGATAAGCTTAAGATAGAAAACACCTTAGTTGTGGACGGAATATATCAAGTAATCAGACAGATGGACAAAAACCGTACTACATGGTATGATCGAACATGTATGAAAGAACATGTGTCATAAAGATACCAGACCTAACCAATATCAATGCGATTGTTTTTTGAAAATGTCTTATTAATTTTCAAATAACTAAAATATTTTAGAGTCAAGAATACATTCTAACACGGTAAAACATCTTAAACAGAGCTTTTCCAATCTCTTTAAGGATTTTTCTAAGTACTCACTTAATCGAACATACCAGATAACAAATTGAGATTTTTTTTTAAATCAGTAGCAAATTATTCCCATTATACCATTTAATAAGTTCTAACGGTATTTTTTTTTTAATTTAATTTGCGCAATGATGTGAAAATGTAGATACCATTTAAGGAGCTATCGTGTTTTTTAAATTGTTGAATAATTATTTAGATTATGAAATTGACTGTCTGCAAGATAACTGTCAGCATGAAGAAAATTAAAAGGACAGCAACAGATTTTAGCTCAGTGAACCGGGAGTTTGTGATGTTTTTCCTTATCGATTATATTTATTGACTAGAAAATGTGTGATATAGCCAGGTTCATAAGGAGGAAAGCGGATTCAAAGTAAGAGGAAATAGAAAGGAAAGAGACACTCAGAGAGAGAGAGAGAGAGAGAGAGAGAGAGAGAGAGAGAGAGAGAGAGTTAGAGAGAGAGATAGAGAGTAAACATATGGAGAGAAAAAAGGACATAGACAGACAGAGACAATGAAGGAGAGAATGAAAGTGAAAGGAAAAGTGTATGTATGTTTCAGAGAAGAGAAGATAAAGATAAATGAAGCAAATGAGAAAGAACAAAGTATATATGGGGCGATGTTTAAAAAATATTAAAAGGGTAATGAATAAACAGGTGAGACTTGTAAGACAGGTGAGATAGGTGAGTCAGGTAAAAGAGCGGAGAAAGAAAAAGATAGATTGGCATCCAAAATTTTGATCTCGTATTTACTATGAGTCAATGAAAAAAATTGCAAGAGACCAATTATGCCAATGCGAATCAGCATCTATAAAGCCAACGGGCAAGCCTTTAAACCAGTTGGTGTTTATTAAAAAATCTAAATTTTAACAATATTTTATCAACATTTAGATCGCCGCAATGTCTTAAAATATTTTTTTTTTTTTAAATCTAATGTGTCAATGTTTAGGACTTTTTTCTAAAGTTGTGTGACCAATTTTTTTTATCAATCAAACAAATTGATTTTAATTTTCCACTGCTTATTAGGAGCTTGTATTGGTTTGTAATTAAATGTTAAGGAAAATTTAATACAATTCTTTTTTACCTGACTACGTTAACCTTGGTAAATGCAAAACATTTTAAATTTTGAACGTTGAAATTTTAACTCTAGTTGGTCAAATATTGCTTTGAGTTCATTATTTCTAATCGACCAAAGTATAGAATTATATAGGACTATCGGCAAGAAAAGATTTCTGTTTGCTTTTCAAATACTAGACCGAAGTTCAGAAGAATATACAGCTATGTCTAGAGCATAACAAAACGTTCCAGATTGAGCTTTACATTTTGCAAGACGTTTTTTGACTCCATCTAAAATGCAGAGCAAATAACAATTAACACAATTACAACTTTTAGTTCTAGAAAAAAGATAATAGGTCGATATCTTCGGAAAATACTTCCATTCAAGATATTTTGCAAATAGCAATAGAGAGGCAGAGGTAAGTTGTGAAATATTGGCGGTTTCCATGGCAACCACCATTTCGTTAAAAAAAACAAGATGTTTTGTAACCGAAAATTTCACACGGGCAAACGAAAGAAAAATATCAGAGGTCCCAATTAGTAATACCCAAGACGACCTTCGCCGTGTTTAGTTGAGTTTTTATGACTGTAGTAAAAATATTATTTAGTTGTTCAATTTTACATTTTCCTTCCAATACTGCCATATTTTTTACTCGGATAAGACAAACTATTTGAAATCTTCTAATTATTTTTGCCATGACAACTGATGCTGTCTTCTCTGAGAAAAATTTTCAAATCACGCAAGCAATATTTGAAAAAAAAAAATGTATAAAAGCGATGCTGCAATAGATTATAGAGTTGGAGAGAAACAAGAGATATTTTCTTTGCAAAATTAAGAAGCAAAAAAACGTAGTTGCATTTAACATCAACTGAAGTTTTTTTAATCATGTCTAAATATTACAACGCTTTAAAGTAATAAACACGCAAAACATCGAGATTGTGAAGCAAAAAGAATTCTCAGAATGCACACTACCTTTTTATCTCCCTCTTTCGTTTCTTGTTTTAAAAATCTTTCAGACTAAGACAGCTCCGAAAAATTTCGCTTTTTGTTCTTAATATTATGTAGTAGCCAAAAGAAAAAAAGGACCACGTGCCTCTGTCTTATATAATAATTATAAACCAGCTTTTCTTTAAATTGTCTGTTACGAGGTTAATCAGACTTGTTTTCGGTGTTCCATGCTGCGAAAGTGCTGCTGAGTTTCCATTATCTAAACTAAACCTAAACGTAATGAATGTCTCCTGTTTACCTCGGATAACAACCAAAATGGAAAGTTTAATTACTCCATCTCCCATTAAAAACTCTAGGCTCCTCAATTCTCTTGCTTTCCAAAGTAAACTTTAATCATCGTGGACTATTTTGTTTGTCTACAGTTTTGATTCTAGAGAAGTCCAATAAACTCAATGTAATATTTACAAAGCATTGTGGGATTAGCAGGGACAGTTATCTAAAGGTTTGGTTTTTTTTTAAATAGCCTTATATAAAAGATAGTTACAGGTTTGTTTGTTGTTTTCTTTTTTTTTTTTTTTTTTTTTTTTTTTTTTTGTGAAGAATCACTACCCGATATCTTTGACATTTACAATGGGCTTGTAGCAGTAAACATGGTTCGTAAATGGTAGAAAGTTAGTACGACTGAGATTTGCTACGTTCGATTCCTATTTTGTTGAATCTTTGTGTTTCAGAAAGTAAGCATTGTTTAAGTAAGTTTGAATAAACTTACAGAAAAATACATAGAATTGTCACTAGCAATTTGTAAAAATCTTGTATTTTGTTTCTTAGAACAAAGACTTTTAAGGTGTTAAAGCTACTTGCACAAAATTAATAACTTATAGAAGAAAATCTCCACGCTCTTGGCATTTTAAGCAACTTTGGAGCATTCTTATGTTTTTCAGCATAATAGTAACCCATTAAATTTAAGAGATCCTCGATTGATGATACTGCAATATGGACGAGACAAGTGGGAAAATATATAGTATAAATTTCAATTCCTTAATTAGGAACGGGACTTTATAAAAAGTATAATTAGCCATTAACATGAGGGTAAGAGCTATAATTATATCAGATGATTTGTTTCTGTTCCATGGAGCGCAAAAATATATTTATCAATAGTTTTGTTGTTTTTTTTTGGCATAGAAAAAATGTGTGAAAATAATCTTTATGCCTTAAGTATGATATTATCTTCTTAATCATAATATAGCGCGAAATAATTAAAATGAAAATATATTACTTTCTTTTCTCTAGCATGAAAATTTAATTCCTACTTTTCTAACATAAAGAGCATAAAAAATGTGTCACCATTATTCCTCACCTGGAAAAATTAGTTGATTTTGTAAAGTTTAAATCTATTCAGAGACCATGTTTAACATTCATTGTCACGATATAATTGATACCTAGGGTCGCTTGACCCTAATTAACAATGTTCCTAAGTTGGGTCACGTGTCCTCAATAAATTACAAGAACAATTATTAGTGCTAATTTGAAACTAAAAAATCCTGAGTATAATAGTTTTATGGCAAATCTTCTGCCTCAATTTTCAACAATTTATAATGATTACAAGTCCACTAGACTCTAGAAATTAGATCTAGATTTTAGGAAGTCCAGGATTCAGAAAGAGAACCTACATCAAAGGAAGTCTTGAATCTACAACGAGAATCTAGAACTAAATTTAGATTCTGAGTATAAATTTTGATTCTATATCTTCAGGCCTAAGGACTAGCTTTTAGATTAGTAGATAAGTGCCTCTTGGGCACCCAGATCTAAAGTCTGTAGAATTAAACTTCTTGAAACTTGCTTGAAACAAACTTTGAAAAAACCTTCAGGGACTAAACTTAAACATTGATGTACTTCCTTTCTTTTCCTCTAAACTTCAGGGGTTTTTTTTGTGGTACTAGTGCTGGGGCCTACTCGATATTTTACTACTCATTGAGTATCGAGTGTCGTGGCTCAGAGTACGGGCACGGCACGTTCCGATCCGCGGGGCGTGTGTCGCTCCGATCCGAGGGAAACAAGTCCCTATCCGGGGGCTTGAGATAAATCTAGGGAGCCGGCACTGAATGCAGGCGGCGACTCTTGACTTACATCGAGTGGTAACTGAAAGCCGACATCCATAACACTCCCTGTAAACACAGACATTCCCACATGCCACCTGTCCCCATCTACAGTATCACACACGACCTTTGACCGGTTCAGTGGGCTTTGATCGACACTATAAGCCTAGAACAAACCTCACATTAATTGCGATCTAGACTGTGAGAAGTGTCCTTTTTCTTTTATTGATAATTTTATTATCATTCCATAACTGCATTCTGTTCCACTTCCCTCTCCCTCTCCCCTCTGCCCCTGATTTTTCCTTGTGCGAGAGAGTCGTTCTGGGTGAAGTCTGGCGGGAGGGTCTGTCACAAACATAAACTTGACGACTACTTGTCTGCACGCAATGCAAGATGTTATTTTCACACATATAATCAGTTCTAAGTCGACGGTACGCATGTGCCGATAAGCTAGCACGGATCCCAAGGCACGGCACGGCACGCACAGTACCGCGTACCGTGCATCTACCCGATGTGCCGCAAGTGTTGCCGCGTGCCGCGGATACGGTACCGTGCCGTGCATCTATCCGATGTGTCGCCAGTGTTGCCGCGTGCCGCTGATAGGGTACCGTGCCATGCATCTACCCGATGTGCCGCCAGTGTTGCCGCGTGCCGCTGATAGGGTACCGTGTCGTGCATCTACCCGATGTGTCGCCAGTGTTGCCGCGTGCCGCTGATAGGGTACCGTGCCGTGCATCTACCCGATGTGCCAGTGTTGTCACGTGCCGCTGATAGGGTACCGTGCCGTGCATCTACCCGATGTGCCGCCAGTGTTGTCACGTGCCGCGGATAGGGTACCGTGCCGTGCATCTACCCGATGTGCTGCCAGTGTTGTCACGTGCCGCGGATAGGGTACCGTGCCGTGCATCTACCCGATGTGCTGCCAGTGTTGTCACGTGCCGCGGATAGGGTACCGTGTCGTGCATCTACCCGATGTGCCAGTGTTGTCACTTGCCGCGGATAGGGTACCGTGTCGTGCATCTACCCGATGTGCTGCCAGTGTTGTCACTTGCCGCGGATAGGGTACCGTGCCGTGCATCTACCCGATGTGCTGCCAGTGTTGCCGCGGGCCGCTGATAGGGTACCGTGCCGTGCATCTACCCGATGTGCCAGTGTTGCCGCGTGCCGCGGATAGGGTACCGTGCCGTGCATCTACCCGATGTGCTGCCAGTGTTGTCACGTGCCGCGGATAGGGTACCGTGCCGTGCATCTACCCGAT
>JAWDGP010005190.1:130000-180000 GCA_033675545.1 Elysia crispata
ACCACAAAACAATTTGAGCTCTAAGGTTTCCGTCGGAAAACGTAGAGCAAGCTTAGGTAAGATTAAGTGAGTGGAAATACTCTGTCCAATATTATGGAAAACTTCATCATAAAATTTCATAAGAGCATCTTCCATTTTTCCCCCATCCAGTCTTCCCCTCAATCCCCTCCCCCAACACCCCCCCCCCCCCCCCCTTTCCGCAAAAAAAGCCGTGCCCGTGTCATCTCAAACAAACAAAGGTATCCACTCTCACGCCCCCTCACCATGGTATATCAAGTCAGTTTACAGGAAGAACGATATTACCGCCCCGAGGCCGTTTGAGAAATCCACCTTACTTCTGACAGAAATCTGAAATGAAGTTTTGACATAAGGCTGAACAGGGCCAGCCTGTGAGGTATGGTCAAAGATCAGAAATGAAGCTCACATTATCAAAGATTTGTATTTAGACTGAGCTCCATCTCTCGTTTTTTTTCCCACATTTTGCATGGCCCTTGATATTTTTTTTTAACGTAAAGAGTCTATTTTTTTAATGTGTTATTCCAAGACTTACAAAATACACTTGGGGCCATTACACTCGAAGAGTATGAAATGCTTAAAAAGAAAAGAAAAGAAATATATAATTATATATATACATATATATATACATAAATATATATATATAATTATATATATATATATATATATATATATATATATATATACACATATACATATCATCTAGCATTTGAAAACAATTTCCAACAGATCCATTTCTGTGATTCAGATAGAGAAAGATGTTTCAAAATATTTCAGGGTCATGCAAAAAGAAAATTCCCAGCCGACATTGGTGTACAGATGATCAAGGGTTAGAGTGCACGTCTTAAGACAGTAAAGAAAAATCTGTTGTGTTTCCAGATCCCATCCCTTCCCATCGCCTTCTGCGCTCCGTAACAGCAGCAGCACTAGCGAGCTGTAATATCGCAAACCGCCTGAGATATCTAGTCTGGCGTGGAAGTCTTTTATATATAGATAAAACAGTACCAAACAACTTTCTTTCCTTTATTTCTTTCTCGGCCTTTCTGTATGTCACTAACTGCCATTGAGCATCCTTTTCTCCCTGTTCTTTATTCATGTCTTTCTGCCTCTCTCCCATTCCTCTCTGAGTCTCTCCTTTCTCTTCTCTCAGAATTCGTCTCAACATACTTCTCTGGTTCAACTTGGACACACGTCCGTAATAGGTTTATCAACATATGAACTTTTTAATTATCTGATCGATAACCGAAGAGTAAAGGGGTAGATCCAGCGAGCTATGATTGTCATTGTTGACCCCGTCTTCAATCCTTATTTATTCCCAGGTATAGACTTCATCACCTGCCTGGTGACCATCCCCTTCACGGTCGTGTACGAGCTGCTGCAGTACCGACTGGTCTACGATGTCATCTGTAAGACCTACATGTTCCTCATCACCTCCACCGTACCATTCTCTGCTTACATCATGGTCGGCATAGCAGTGGACAGATACCTCTGCATCTGCCATCCCCTCCTTCAAGTCTTCACCGTCTCTAGGGTGAAACTGGTCATCTCTCTCTTGACCATTCCAGCCATGGCATTCGGTACCCTCACGGCTTTGTCGTTCGGAACATCGAGTTATGAGTCCGCTACGTATTCGATTAATCACAACTACCCCAACACTAACGGCTCAGCCGTGACGTTCAACAACAGCAACTTCGGTGTCGACGCCTCTCTGCACGGAAGTTTCTCGGAAAACGAAAGTATAATTCGAGGTAAAAACACCATGAGATTTAGAGCTATAAATCTGGTTCCTCCATCGAGGTCGTCAACATCGTCGTTCAGTTTTGAAAATTTCTCCTCAGCACGACCTCCTGTTGTGGACTCTACCGTGGTAAAAGTACATGTGGGGGAACATGACACTATTGAGATCCATCATGTGAATTCTGAACCCAAACTAAACGGAAACTCCCAACGATTTCTCCGTTTCAAGACATTTCTTTATCATGGCACTTGCACGACTAATGGACTCTTTTCAGATCAGTTTCTGGCCACCTACACAAAGGTGCATGCCCTCAACTTCATGATAGCTTTTATCATCGTTGTAGTTCTCTATGTTCTCATCTACAAGTCTATCATCACAAGACGAGCCGAGAAAGAAGCGCGACGTAACAAAAACTACGTGTACACGCCGGGTCGAGGCGCGGGAGTGGAGGACGGGCACGTCACAGAAGAGACAGAATTCACTCAAAAAGCTTTCGGGGACAGGTTTTCCTCTTGCGGGAAAACCCACGACTCACCGCGTAGCGACAAGATGAACGATCTAACCAGCCATACCACAACCATAACCACTTTTTGTCCAGAACCCACAGTTGCCCAAGACCAAGCTGGTACTGTTAAAGATGTAGACACTCACAATTCGCCTGAAGCTTTACATGAAGACGGATCTGGCAACAAGACCATAAACGGCAGCCAAAACCTCCCTGAGGATGGGCTGGTAAAGACTGATGAAGGATCTCAGCTCAAAGCCGAAGAGAGGCCGCTTATTCGGCAGCACAATCCGGCAGCAGAAATCAAAAACTCCAACCAGGATTCCGAAAATAACCGTTGCCCAAGTAGCGCACCTGCGCCAGAAACCAGAGGTCGCTCTTCTAGACGTTTCCCATTTCACAATCCGCGAGCGTCGAAAGAAAAACACAAGCGAAATGCGGCTGGTGACAAGAGAGACGCCGGGTACAAAAGGGTGTCGGTCTCGAGTTCATTGAAGCACAAGGACGCCAACAGCATCAAGAGGAAACGGCCGTGCAACAAGCACCAGATGTATATGGCCAATATCAAGACGGCCTTGATGCTTCTGGTCGTTACAACCGTTTTCATGGTGGCCTTCCTGCCCAGTCTTTTGATGGCTAACAATATCTTGCCCAAAAACTTGACCGTTTTCTACGGTTATTTCATCTACCACGTGACCAACCCGTTCATTTACGCTTTTATGAACCAAAACTTTCGTGATGATCTCAAGAAAATTCTCTCCGCAGCGTGTCGGAGAGGTTGAGTCCACTGCACAGATTGGAAGAATCAAAAACATTGATATAAAAAGCAACATTCACGTTTCCGCCAACAGTGAATACTAACAACAGAAAAAAAAAATCACCGAAATTTTCCACTATGACAAGTGATTGAAACCACAGAAATCAGGCTCTAAAGAAGAGCATATTCCGCCACACCTCAACACATCCTTCTGCCGCAATTCCGCTTGATTTTAAGTCGAAGCAATAACAATGGTCAACTGTAGTGAACATCTAAACAACACAGACCAGATTAAAAGATGCTCACCCACTCAGTCAGATCGCTCCTTGTATTCATCTTGTTCCGAAGATGAGAAAATGAAGCGACAAAAAGCCTTTGCTGCGCTCTCTCAACTAACTTCTTCTATGGAGTTCCTCTATGGAGGGGGGAATTTCGTTAATCATCTGATCAGGTTGTATTCGCTCACTAAAAGCTTTGAAAGACAGCAAGACTGTAAAAAGTGGATTAAGAACAATTTTTATATGACATACCAGGCATAAAAACACGAAATAGAAGAAAATGATAATGGGTATCTTCACTTTTTTTTCTGATCCGCATGTAAATTGTAAATATACTTTTCAACTGCTTGGTCTGCATAAGGCTTTTTATGAGACAGAAACTTACTGAACTCTTTGTAACGTTTTTTTGCCGACAATTTTGCATTAGACGGGAGTACAAGTATGTAAAACATTACTAATGTATACTATCAGTACAAGCTGATCCTGTTTTAAAGCCCAGAAATATGGTTATCAGGTACAGTATTTCATTGACAGACCATTATTTCCGATTCTTTTTAAAAGCAAACTTCATAGCAGACAACTTTCTTTCGTAAAATATTGTATACGTGTTTCCCCCGATAAGTCTGTGTAAAGGCAGTATCATCCACATGATTCTCTTTTAATTGAGCTGTTCAGACTCTTAGGGTCAACTTTCTATATTAGTTGACCTTAAACGCCTTTTGGTCTGAGCAGTAATTTGTATCTCATGAGTTGATGTTACCACCAGCTTTTTTCTGTCTAAGGATTTGCTATATCAACATGGCAGTCTGAGTGCTATAGGCCGATAACTAAAAAAAATAATAAGTGTAGAGGCGCATGCCCATTCACTCAATTTTCGTGATACAAGTCTGTAAGATGTCTCTCAAGATTGTCTCCCAAAGAACCCGTATCTCTAACACAAGCAGTCTTGGTGGTCTGCCGATATTTTTTTTTTAACCTGCGCTAAAGTTTGGGTTTTCAAGAGTGAAAAAACACCATTAGGTTTAACTATGGGCATTGAAAAAATTGAATTACTATATTCAATTGTACCATGTACAGAATAGACTTGAAAAAAAGATTAAAGGAATTTTTTTCCCCGTTTTTTTTTTTATATTCACCTGGAAATAAAAATGAATCATGACGCATAGCCAGAAATAGAACAGGCAAGTGTGCTATAGAATTGGAAGACTTTCCTGTGCGTACTAGCGCCCTACAAACTGTCAAAGAATCATTTTTTGTTTCTTGTTTGGTTTTTTTTAAACATTGTCGTTGCCCACACATTACTTATGAACAATACTTGCAGTGTGCATACTTTTCAATGATTTATGAAACAAAGCTAGTAGTGATTGTCCTAATATTTGTTTTCCTATCTTTGCTCTGATGTTTTCCTTCGAGTCATTAGGGCTCTTTTAACACTTTGGATATTAGACAGAATGATATTGTCACGGACAGGCTACATTATTTGACAAAATGTTTGTTTCTTCAGTCTATATAATGGGTCTTAAATAACAATTGTTTTTATCAAAACATCACCCTCCTACACACTCAGTCCAAAAAAAGGAAGCTTCGGTAAAAATGTCTTCAAATGTGTGAGTGGTGGCTTGTAGAAGTATATTTGTAATATGATACTTAGTCTTCTGAAAGCAAATTTCAGCATTCACCTGAGTGTCAAATAATATTCTTTATAAATCTAGCGGGATCAAGAGAGGCAAATTAAATGAAGAAGAAGAAGAAGAAGAAGAAGAAGAAGAAGAAGAAGAAGAAGAAGAAGAAGAAGAAGAAGAAGAAGAAGAAGAAGAAGAAGAAGAAAAAGAAGAAGAAGAAGAAGAAGAAGAAGAAGAAGAAGAAGAAGAAGAAGAAGAAGAAGGAGGAGGAGGAGGTAGTGGTAGGAGGCGGGGAAGGAGGAGGAGGAGGAGGAGGAGGAGGAGGAGGAGGAGGAGGAGAAGAAGAAGAAAAAGAAGAAGAAGAAGAAGAAGAAGAAGAAGAAGAAGAAGAAGAAGAAGAAGAAGAAGAAGAAGAAGAAGAAGAAGAAGAAGAAGAAGAAGAAGAAGAAGAAGAAGAAGAAGAAGAAGAAGAAGAAGAAGGAGGAGGAGGAGGAGGAGGAAGCAAAGAAGGTGGATGAAAAGGCGATGAGAAAAAAAGAAAGTGTAAGAGGAGAAGAATACGAGGTAGGAAGAATGAAGTGAAGGAGAAGGAGGAACAGAAGGCTAAAAAGGAAAAGTAGAAGATGAAGAATAGATATAAGGAGAAGAGAGGAGAGGATAAATGCAAGGGGTAGATAACTATGTTTGCAATTTGCTTGGATGAAGGTAGATCATGTTTGTAAGTGTAAAACCCTTAATTAGAGCTAAATAATACATTGAGAGATATAAGAGGCTTTTGAAAAGAAATAAAATCAAAAAGAAGTAGCTTCAATCATACACACTGGATTTTTATGTTTTATTTGCTTTTTGAGAGACTTTTAAACACATTCTTTTTTAATGTTCTTCATTATAATGTACGTTATAGAAATTTTCAGGAACAATTAATTCTGTTGCTGTATAAAAAAAATCATATTTAATATTTCATTACTTGTGTTCCGCATTTAAAATTCCAATTGTTCCATTTTCGAATTAATTGATTTTAAATAAATTTGTTTTGTTTTTGTTTTTGTTTTTTTTTTGTGCGTGTACAGTATTCAAAGTGGAAATAAAATAAATTCCTGAGCAAATTCTCAACAATAGTTGTTTTTTTTCTTGTAAATTGTATTTGTTATAAACTATTTTAAAGAAAGAAAGA
Source organism: Elysia crispata (assembly GCA_033675545.1). Taxonomy (NCBI): domain Eukaryota; kingdom Metazoa; phylum Mollusca; class Gastropoda; family Plakobranchidae; genus Elysia; species Elysia crispata. The sequence continues at coordinate 136,090 of JAWDGP010005190.1, forward strand.
AATCGCCACTTTGAACACTAGGTAAAACACACTCCATAATAATATTTACATAAATAAATTTGAATAGCAGCTTTTATATATATTTTGTATATGTTGGTTTCCTCAAAATATTTGGTTTGAGTTTAGTATTGGAAACTTCAATCCGTATTGTTGTTTATAGCCCAAGTGTTATGATGCTAGAAATAATTGTTAATTTAGAGCATTAAATACATTTCTGGGTTAACTTCCATACACACTCCAGTAAGAGTGATGGTTGAAATTTTACGTGAACTAAAAAAAGAACCAGGCAAATACGGATGTTTCAAAGAGACGAAAATTACAAGATCACAGTTGATAAGAGAAGGAAAAGTTTAATTGATGATCAACTCTTAAGATGGTGTAGATCATTTTATGGATTTTGAAGATGTTATCGACATTTTGTTTTCAATGAAAAGAGAGACAATGATGAGGATAATAAGATTGATTATAATGATTATTACAATGATGATTACCATTATGATAATGATTTTGATGAAAACTATGATGATGATGATGATGGTGGTGGTGGTGATGATGATGATGATGATGGTGCTAATGATGATGAGATTGAGCTGATGATGGCAATACTGACAGTGATAATGACGATGGTGATGATGATGATGATGATGACGTTGGTGCTGATGGTGATGATCGTGACTATGACGATGATGCTGCTGCTTCCGATGTTAATGATGATAATGATCTTAATGATAGTGATGATGTTGGTTGCAGTGATGGATGCGCTTATGTTTATTATAAACAAGGCAGTAGTGGTACTTGTGACGGTGATGAGAAAGAAAACGGTTGTTGCAATACCCAGATGGTAGTGATGAAAAAGATGGTGATGATGATGTCGATTGTTATTACAGAAGTAGTGAGTTTGGTGGGGCTAGTGATGAAAAGATGTGTTGTTGGAAGTGATATTTGCCGAAATCTTTTTAATTTTATTCTTTGTTGCACCAAGAGGAATTGAATAGCACTTGAAATAATTATTACTTTGATTTCCACGGCCAGACGTGAAATATTAACTTTCTTTCACCGTTGTCAAGAAATACTCCTAGTGTAAATTAATTCAAAATGAGCATTCATTAAATGCCTTAATTGTTATAACATTTTTAAATTTTTAATTTTGTATGGGCTTTACTTTGGGAAATTCTCCCATGACCACAAAAAATTCTCATGGAACAAATGAATTATTTCAACATTGAAATTCGGGGTTTGTTTATATTTAAATTATGCCGACTTGAAGCTGCTTATCAATTAATATTCATCTCGCACCATCACCACTAGCAACTTCATTTGATCGCCATCACCGCAACCACTACTGCTAACCTAATCCCCGCAAACCCGCAACCACCACTGCCAACTTAATCCCGCAACCCAGCAACCACCACTGTCAACCTAAACTCCGCAACCACTACGGTTGACCTAATCATCGCAACCACCACTATCAACCTGATCATCGCAACCACCACTATCAACCATATCATCGCAACCACCACTATTAACCTCATTATCGGAACCACCACTGTCAACCTTATCATCGCAACAACCACTATCAACAATATCTTCGCAACCACCACTGTCAACCTTATCATCTTAACAACCACTGCTAACCTAATCCCCACAACCACCAATGCCAACCTTATCATCGCAACCATCACTGTCAACCTTATCATCGCAACCACCACTATCAACTTGATCAATCAACCACCTGTGTCAACTAACTCATCGCAACCACCATTATCAAACAAATCATCGTAACCACCACTATTAACCTCATTATCGCAACCACCATTATGAACCATATCATCAGAACCACCACTGTCAACCTTATCATCACAACCACCAGTATCAACAATATCTTCGCAACCATCACTATTAACCTTATCATCTTAACAACCACTGCTAACCTAATCCCCAAAACCACCACTGCCAACCTTATCATTGCGACTACCACTGCCAACCTAATCCCAGCAACCACCACGGTCAACCTTATCATCGCAACCACCACTGTCAACCTTATCATCGCAGCCACAAACATTAACCGTATCATCGCAACCACTACTGACAACCTAATTATCACAACCATCACTGCAAACTTTATCATCGCAACCACTACTGTCAACCTTTTCATCGAAATTACCACTACCACTCTTATCATCACAACCACCTCTGCCAACTTCATCCTCACAACTACCATTATTATCACCGCAACCACTTTTGCGAACTTAATAATAGCAACCGCAACTGCAAACCTCATGATCCCAAGCAAAAGCATCTCAAGCATAACTATTATAATTTTGTTCTTCTTCTTCTCCTTCTTCTTCTTCTTCTTCTTCTTGCTTGCTTGTTTTGTTTTTGTTGTTGTTGTTGTTGTTGTTGTTGTTCTTCTTCTTCTTCTTCTTCTTCTTCTTCTTCTTCTTCTTCTTCTTCTTCTTCTTCTTCTTCTTCTTCTTCTTCTTCTTCTTCTTCTTCTTCTTCTTCTTCTTCTTCTTCTTCTTGCTTGCTTGTTTTGTTTTTGTTGTTGTTGTTGTTGTTGTTGTTGTTGTTGTTGTTGTTGTTCTTCTTCTTCTTCTTCTTCTTCTTCTTCTTCTTCTTCTTCTTCTTCTTCTTCTTCTTCTTCTTCTTCTTCTTCTTCTTCTTCTTCTTCTTCTTCTTCTTCTTCTTCTTCTTCTTCTTCCTCTTCGTCTTCCTTTTCTTCCTCTCCTCCTCCTCCTCCTCTTCTTCTTCTTCTTCTTGTTTGTCTTGTGTTTCCCTTTCATTAATATCTCTATCGTTATTATCATTATTATGATTATTATTATATTGTCATCCTTAGTATCAATATGACCAACTCCGGAGTCAAAATTATCATCTTCTCAATCGTGTTCATCAAGGTTATCATCATAATTATCCTGATTATTAACTTAACATTTTTTTCAGGAAAATACCTTGAACCTCAATAACATACTTGAAAAAAAAAATAATCGGAACACCATTTCAAGAGCAGGTGGTTCTTCTGTACTGCGTACAAACCGCTATATAATCAATACTTATATTTATAGGTTTCTTGCGTGCAAAATTGAAATTGAAATTTTCTTCTAACTTTGTTAATTCCATTCCAAAGTTTCCCAGGAGGTGAAACCTTCTGTATTTTAGTGGTATGCTATCATATACTTTAATGGTTATAAATGATGTAACAATTTGTTGAAGAGCTAAAATAAATTCTGAAGGGTATATTCTTACTTTGTTATCTTTCTCTCTTCGTATATTTCGATTCGAATGTTCAAGTCTCTAGAGATTCTGTCAATGCAGAAAGTATTCTGCAAATAGTTAGTTCAGTGTAGTGGGCTTTTCACGGCAAGAAAACTCTATTTATGTAAGTATGCGAGTAGTAAATCCGATACGTGTCTTAAAACTTGTTCAGCTTGGTGCCATATTCCTCAGGGGCGGAAAAATGATCATCGCTCTTAACGACAAAACTAAATTATTTTTTTTCATATTTTTAACATTAAGATGCTATCTTTTCCGGAATTACATTTGATTTTGATGTGAAAGATCTCCTTCTTTATATAGATTGCAAGCAGTTTTGAATCATTTCAAAGGGAACCATGTTTATGGTTCATTCTTGTTCGAAACTTTTCGGGATAGATATTTTTTTAGTGCAGGGCTATTTTACTGAGCTTACTTTATAAAGATTCTAGCCAATCGGCTGATGAAAAGTAGAAGACAGTTTGGAATATTAGAAGTGATACAAAAAGAGTAAACAATATAATATAATCATCAGCTACTTTAGAAATATAAAAAAAAAAGAAAAATACCGCAAAGTACAAGCTGAAGGCGAATCCCAAGATACTCTTGCCCCATCCACCTCCAGCTTGATCGAGAGAAATGTGGATCTGTGATCTCTGCTAAGTAAAGTGCGTCAGTGTAATGCATATAATTATTTACAAGGCGTTCAAATGTATGTCTCGAAAGTTTCAGTGAACGTACTTTTCCAAGCTTCAAAAATCGATAATGGTAGTAGTGGGCAGTGGAGAAAGTGAGATTTATCACATCCAACATGTATCAGGCTGTAGCCCAAGTATATCGAGTTGCGGAGGAGGCTGGATGAAGACCTGAGACTCTAACATCTTATCAAGATTCGATCCAGCCCGACAACCACCGACAGGAATACAAGATACCCTGATCATCTTTCAGGAAAAATTCCAGGGATTCTAATTTACCAGCGCATGCGACTTTCAATCGGGGGAAAACAAGATGCCTGTAGGAAGTTTCATGGATCAGTGACCTCTCTGACTTGATACTAATAACTCCATCCTGTTGCTTCCACGACAGAGGCTTAAGACATGGAGAGTCGATGAATAGGGATACCATAACTTTCACGTTCCTTGTTAGGAAAATAAGTGAAATCCAACCGGGTACTTCCAGAATCCAAGAAAGAGAATCGAAACAAAATGTTGGGATTCAATTACTTTAAGTTTGACCTGGCAAAGTTATAGGGAACTGTATCGGATCTTTTACTTTTGCTAATGCTGCGGTTGGTTTTAGTGTTGTTGTTGATGATGTGGTTGATGTTGTCTTTATTATCAATATTGTTGCTGTTGTTATTGTTTTCGCTCTTACATTTTCTAACAAGCTCGCAGTTGTTGTTATTTTTTTCATGTGTAAGAAATAAAGTGAGGCTATTTAATTAAGTTAAAAAGGAGAGGCGATGTGGATGGAATAATAAAATTCAAAAATTTAGTAGTAAAAAAAAATCAACTTGTTTAGCAAATGTTAGGTTTATACGGAAGCTAAAAGGGAATAAAAATTTACAAAAAAACCATTTTGATAAAGATGTCTGTAGTATTCTTTGTTTGTGTACAATGTCTTTATCATATGGAACTTTTTTTTACGAAGACTTCAATCACCCATTTCTAATAATTGGTAATAATGAAGGATATTGTGAGCTGCTTAGATTCTCCCACACAGCGCTATTTTTAATATGCCAATTACGTTGAAATGTGGTTTTATGCTTAAGCAGCCGATATATTTCCTATGACTTTGAAGACTTTTGTACACAGGCTTACTCTTTTTATGTTTAAATTTTGTGTCTTACTAACGGCACTATTATGCCTCGCGAGTTTGACATAAAACCAAGAGCAAAGACTTTTTCTAATCACGTATTATCACACTCAACATTTTGATTTTACCGGTGCAAAAAAAAAAAAAAAAGAAAAAGAAAAAAAAAGTCTTCGTCGCGTTCCGGTAAATTTTATGCGGCAATCTTTGTGTTAAGGGATTTATCCTTTAACTGGTAGACCGTACAAATACAATTTTCAGACCTCTTAAAAATATTTCTTTTTTATATTATCATTTCTACGCCGATTGCTGATTATCATATAATGTCTGTACAGATATCATTATATTCTAAAACAGCACATTTATGATCATGCTATTAGGTCTTAAACTGAATATTATTCAGCTAATCTTATGATACGATAAAAATTATAAAACACTTATAATAACAACACTTTTGGAACTTACTTGTTACAATTATTGTCCTGTCACTAAGTGATTCAATTATTACTATTAAGTGTCATAACGTAACCTATCAATTATTATAATGCCACTAATCTAATAAGGTTTCATTATGATTAGATCACGATTTTGTAGAGTTACATTAATGTCACCTTATAAACTAGTCAAGTTACCATTTTCATCTCGTCTCCAATTTATCAATATCTTAATACTTGTACAACTACCTCTACTGCTATTTTTATTTAATTAATAGGACATCATGACCATCATGTCACAGCAACAAAAAATAACTAAGAATTATCAAGTCACTATTTTTTTTCATGAACACGTTCATTTTTCAGTCACTGTACGTTTATCGTTGGTTTGAAAGATGTTTAGTAAGTATTTATGGTTACGATAATGATAGAGTAAGACAGATAAACTTTGCATGTATTTTTTTTATTATTTTACGCTTTTTTTTGTTGGGTTTTTATTCTTTGTTTTTGTTTTTTTTTTTTGTTTTTTTTTATAAGTCTACGCTGCAGCATACGCAAATCTATCATGATGTTAATGCAGAGTTAAACAGGTTTGTCCAAATTACATGGAATCTACCTCAGAGGCTCCCAAAGAAGACATCTGTCTTTAACTTTGAAAAGACAGGCATTATATATATACACTTATTTTCTTGACATTGTAGGAACTTTTTTTCTTCTATTTATCATGGTTAAAAAGGCTGGTCAGCATCGCAAAAACTACATCAAACCCTTAAAGAAACAAAAGAAAAAAGCTGGCACTTTTCCTACACGAGAAAGTTAGAATTAAAGTTCCGGGTTTTTTTTTCCAGGAATTTATCGCAAATCCATTTCACAAGCGTATTCAATCAACATATTGTAAATCACTTCTTTATAAATTGGATATTTTTTCAAAGATTTTTGACTTGTTACAATACTCTTATCATCACGCCATGTAAAGGTTAAAGAAAAACACTAAGGTTAAGACTCTTACCTTTTAAAATATTACTATCATCCTGTCTCTATGGCATGCTAGTTCTCTCTCTCTCTCTCTCTCTCTCTCTCTCTCTCTCTCTCTCTCTCTCTCTCTCTCTCTCTCTCTCTCTCTCTCTCTCTCTCTCTCTCTCTCTCTCTCTCTCTCTCTCTCTCTCTCTCTCTCTCTCTCTCTCACTTTATATATATATATAAATATTTAAATAAATATCTATATATATCTCTGTATATATGTATATATATATACCCACAGCCATCTGAAGAGAGCGTCATGGGCTCGAACCTCTGGAGGCATGGCTAACAAAGATTTAAACTACGTAATCAGTTTTGTTAATGTCATTATATATATATATATTTAAGATAAGTGTCATTATCAATTTTCTCATCCACTTTTATTGCAGTAGAGTATAGAAGTGTATCTGGACGTGTGACCGTAGTAGTAACTGTATTTGTAAGCTTGTGCTTTACTTTTTTAATATTCCATACTGAATCTTTATATATATATATATAATAAATGGTTGACGTCGACTCAGTTCTTTGAGAGTCTTAAACAGCGCCACGTCTCATCAAGTTTAGTATAGGGAATGTGATTTCACAAAGAATTGTGTCCCTTCATTGGAAGTCGGGGGTTTTGTTCAACAATCAAAAGCATTTTGAAGATCTGAGCAGAACTTAATAACTTTCTTTGTAAATGTTTTATCCTGAGCACATTTTGTGTTTTCCCTTTTCCCCTCAAATTTCCCACGTATGTGCATTCTTGCGGACGTTATTGCTTGATGTCCTGACAACGGTTTGAAGTAGAGCTCATGACTTCCAACGAGATAGCAGAACTTTTTGTGAAATCGCATTCCCTATGTTATATAGTTTACTGGATCCGACCCCACCAACAGATGTCCCCAATAACTAATTCTTCATTTCTCCTGACTAGGTATAATCGCCATGCTAGAGCTGCAACTTTCCCTTTTTGACAGAATAACAGCTTTAATCAGAACTTAACTGAATGAGGATCAAACCCAGATAAAATAAAATATGAGCTCTAAAGAACAAAACAAGACAAAACCGATGAAAAAAAAAATTCAACATATATAGAATAATCCTGGCAGTGAGAGACACGCGAAGAAAAGAAAACGTTCTCTGAAATCGTACCTTACCGCAATGAATTAAAAAATAAGTAGAGTGTTGCTCCGAAGTTAACAAAACAAAGCAGGTTGCAACATTCCCTTGTTGATAAAATTACAGCTTTAATCGGAGCTGAACTGAAAGAGCATCAAATCCAGATTCTAATAATTTTGTTCGGAAATTTTAGAGCTGCACTCTACTTATTTTTTTTTTCTACATTGCTTCCCAACTTTTCAGAAAGCTCGACTGCGACATTCAATTTAAATTGATTTTATACTCCTGCCGCAAGTCTGCTGCCATGATGATTTTTGTTTTCGCACAGTAAGATTGTATTTAGTGCTCGAAAGAAAGGCATGCCGTAACAAGGTTAGCTCATATCATTTATCACGTGGAATTATGTTCTCATCCAGCAATGCACAGGTGGCAATATAAGAGCCCATAGATCCTAACAGATTTCGTACAAGAAATTTACCTTCCCCCCCCCCCTTACACACATACACACATTAAATTTATCTCCTTTTATTGATCTAACATGAACTGTGATCTGAAATTGAACTTAGAAAAGCCCTTAAGCAAACCCATCGGCCACTCTTTTGTGTCAAATTGTCAAGTGCAATCATATTAAAAAACATGTGTCCTGAAACGGTCTCGAAAGAATTCTCAATCTAAAAAGCCTTTCTTGTATTAAAAATAAAAAAAAAAAAAAAAAAAAAAAAAAAAAAAACAGTGTGCATATCGGAAACAGACACAGATTGAAAACATCACATCCGATCAGATACGTTTCAACACAAGGAACAACCAAAATAATTTCCTGAGGAGAATAGAGTATCTTAACCAGACAGCGTACGCTTACGGTTGACGGTCTAATTTTTCTACCAGAAAATTTTATTTCAGGACATGTTACAAGAATGCAATACGCTGGAAAAGGAGTTTACTCTTAACCCATGAACTAATGACGTCTTTTTTTTGCGTTTGTCACGTAATTGAAATAAAACTGCGGGGCAAAAAAAAAAAGATTTTTTTAGAAAAAAAAGTATTGCTCTAAATGTTTGTCCGTTATCTTTACATCATTTCTTCTTCAGCCAGAGACAATCAATTTTGAAATATAGCGACATCTCTGTTTCTTAGAAAACATATTTGTAGTTCTCCATACTTTGCATGATCTGTTTAGAACTGTCAATCTAATGTAGGGGAAGGCGAAATGAGGAAACAATATACGTGAGGAAAGAAACTTGATAAGAAAGGACTGCTTTTATATAGAGACAATAAGTTGTGATTAGGATTGAACTTCTCATGGGTGGACAATGAGTAGACTTAACTTCCTAGCCAATGCACTTTGTTGTTTTTCATGAAGGAAAAGAATAAAAAAGAATTGTCAAGGATAAACATAGAGGAAAACAGATGAATTCAGCAGAGGAAGGAAACAGCGATGGAGGAGAAAAGGGTTGTACTTAAAGATGGGAGAGAGAGACAAATGTTTCCTGAGTATAAACCTAATGCCTCTGAGAAAACTAGTTTACATCGGTCTAAAAAGAACGTAAAACTTATTATATTTTGTTACAAAAGATGTATTGTAGAAATTTTGGATTTGATGTCAGGTATTTGAATAAAAACAAATTAAAATGGGTTGTAGAAGACCATTTACAAGTGGCATGTGATAAGTATTTTATAAATTGTCTAAAAGCTCTGTTCTCCATTTATAACTTTTTAAAGGGGCATACTATCAATACATTTAAACACTTACTCACTGTAGAAATAGATATGCAATTATTATTATTATTATTATTATTATTATTATTATTATTATTATTATTATTATTATTATTATTATTATTATTATTATTATTAAGAAAGAGGTCTGAATGAAGTTCATAAACTATTGGAATCTTTTCGAAAACTTTGTTATTTTTTATTTGAAAAAAAAAAGCAGAGGTAGAAAACATACGCAAAAAGATTTCCTCTCCATTGAAAAATTGCAGCTGGAATTTTCTGAACATGCCGTAGAAATAACTGTACTAGCATCCCCATCTACCACCTCGTGTTTCTCCTCATCATGAACACTGTCACAAACACTATCATCATCCTCATCATCATTATCACCATCAATATCATCATCATCCTGTTCTTCATCAACATCATCATTACAATCATCATCATTGTCACCACTATCGCTATTGCAAAGACCGGCACTTTATTTTTTACATACATCTTTGTTTGATGTCTTCATTTCATTCTTAACTTTAGTCCCTTGTAGTAAAAGAAAAAAATTTTCAATTTTCTTGAAAATTCTATCTTTTTTTTTTTGACACACATTTATACACAGAGCGTAACAATCTCTCTTCGATTTTCTATAAATCTTCCTGTACAGCAGATAGAAGTTAAAGAAATGTAGAGGAAAAACAGCAGGAAATCAGGTTGTCTGCGAATAGAATATATTGAATTATTCTGGGATGTTAGTGTCAAACGAAGTGAGCCATGCCTGCCTTCTTATTGATTTATAGGAATGGACTGAAAGTTTTATTTTTTTTTTTTTACTTTTTTTTTTATAAAGCATTCCATTAAAGAAAAAAATTCCTGGAAGCCTATAACTCTGAGGCAGTGTCTTCTGCAGCTGATCGTAAGGCACCTGCACCTAGATCCGCACTGAAATGTTGTGGCATGTTCCAACTCAGTCTGCGAAAGAATCAATTGGGCGTTTACAGATGCCGTATGTCTCACTTTTTGTTGTTTCCTTCAGTGGGCGAAGTGTATTAGGTAATCAAATGAGCTCTTCATGTTGTAAGATGTTTTCGATAGAGTTGGAATTTAGGTAAAGTCACGTTGCTAATTCGATGACATTTGAAGAAAAGAAGCACCAGTGGCTGTGGAATTAGAACGTTCGCCTTAATTATCTTCAGAGGGTTCGGTCTCCACAAACTCGTAAGATAAGTATAGTGCCCCGTCTTTAAAGTTCAGCCCTGCCTGAAGGGCGCTCGTGTTTGCTGTTTAAAAAAGATTTCAGATCACAATGTTGTGGACGAGCTTTTCGAACAATCAACAACCTACTTAAGAAATTGGAAAGAAAGAAACAGTTATATTGGCAATACTGGTGCGTGAGCAAAAACTTCTCTCACCAATTACATCTACAAATACAGTTGAAAACAATCATGGCCAAAAGCTCTTTTTAATTCTTTTTTTTTTTACCTCTCTCTTTTCTCGGTGAGAGATCCAAAAAGATCGTCGATAGTCATGATTTCAAAAACTTGTTGTTTTATACTAATGTTGTTTATTGTTGATTCTTTTTTTTATAATTCTATGTGTCGTATTTATTTCTGTGTACTTTTCCACTCGTTTTGTTAATATCTTTTAGTACTCAAATATATCAGTCAATTTTTTTTTTATCTTGGATACCTATCTACACCAAATGTTCAATACTAATTTGGGTTTGAAAGTGGTCATTTGTACGACTTTGTTTCAGTTCATTTGTCCTACTACTATTATTATTATTATCATCATCATCATCATCAACATTATTGTTGTTATTATTATTATTATTATTATTATTTTATTGTTATTATTATTATTATTATTATTATTATTATTATTATTATTATTATTATTATTATTATTATTATTATTATTATTATCATTGTAGTTTTTGTTGTTATTGTTATCATTGTTGTTGTTATTGCCATTATTATTATTATCATTATAAGTTTCAAATCACAGTGGCATTTTGAATTTATATTTTTTGCCTTATCTACCTATAATATTATGGGATGAAGGACACCGTTTTAAATAGCATAATCATTACAAATTACTTATAAGTAATGTTCGAGAGTTCTTTGCATCTTCTACACCCTAGATATTATTTTAAAAAATCCTACTAAATTAGTTAAAAATATTAACATCAATCTGTCCACCGCCATCGCAGCCCTTTCCATTTCCACTCATTCACTATAACTAAGTTGTTTGGTATTTGAGGCTCATTCACTATAACTAAGTCGTTTAGTGTTTGAGGCTCATTCACTATAACTAAGTCGTTTAGTGTTTGAGGCTCATTCACTATAACTAAGTCGTTTAGTGTTTGAGGCTCATTCACTATAACTAAGTCGTTTAGTGTTTGAGGCTCATTCACTATAACTAAGTCGTTTAGTGTTTGAGGCTCATTCACTATAACTAAGTCGTTTAGAGTTTGAGGCTCATTCACTATAGCTAAGTCGTTTAGTGTTTGAGGCTCATTCACTATAACTAAGTCGTTTAGTGTTTGAGGCTCATTCACTATAACTAAGTCGTTTAGTGTTTGAGGCTCATTCACTATAACTAAGTCGTTTAGTGTTTGAGGCTCATTCACTATAGCTAAGTCGTTTAGAGTTTGAGGCTCATTCACTATAGCTAAGTCGTTTAGTGTTTGAGGCTCATTCACTATAGCTAAGTCGTTTAGAGTTTGAGGCTCATTCACTATAGCTAAGTCGTTTAGTGTTTGAGGCTCATTCACTATAACTAAGTCGTTTAGTGTTTGAGGCTCATTCACTATAGCAAAGTCGTTTAGTGTTTGACGCTTTGAATTCGCTTCATGTCTGGGCGGACGCTCTATCTAAAGACCAAACTCATTCCATGAGATGACATGTCCAGCATGCAATGCCAGACTATCATCCACTATCGTGAGTTGCACTGGTTTTGGTTTTCACACATACAAGACTTCTTCCCAATGAATTTCCACACGCAAAGCAGAGATTTTCAACTTTTTTCTTAGTTATAGAGTAAAAAAAAAGATAGAAAAATAAATTCTTGTTACCGCTTAAGGATTGTAGGATCAAAAATAGTTAAGAGATGAACTACGAGGATCGCAGTCTGACAATACCAAAATGAATTAACCACGTTAAATCTGACTATTGACATGACTATTTCGAGCATCTCACAAGGTCTTTGGAAAATTAGTTTAACCAAAGCATTGAAGCTCAGTAGACTCAGTAAGTTTTAAATCTCGAATTAGATCTTGGCAACTGGAATATATCGACTTTCACTTGTTATTGGACGATCTAGGAAACATAGCTCAACATCCAAGTCGCCAAGGTATAAATCCAGTCTCTTACAACATTTAGAATCCGGTAAAATAATATTTCTTTCGAAAATTGCGTGTACAGTCAATGTTCAACCACAAAGAGATTTTTTTTTTAAATACGCAATATGTCATCTGCAATCAAAAAGGAATTTGGTGACAGCCCTCATTAATCGTTTCAGCACGCAATTTCCAAATGAAAACCTTTCCTTCTCCTGTTCTTTCAGCACATAAATTTTGCTAGAAAATCCAAGTTTCCAATAAAACATGAGCTTTAATGGTCGCTTAAAGTTCGGACAATCTATTCCCCATGTCTACTGATATTAAGAGCATTTTTCGAAAAAGTTTTACGCAATGATTCTTATAGTTTTTGCTTTCTATTTGTTTTAGTCATATGACACTAGTGTTTCAAGCAGAGGACAAGGGTGTCGCTTGTCCTCCGCTCTCTTCGGGTATGACTGTGGTGTGTTCGATTGCCGTTCCGACCTTGTACTGTTGCTTTTCGTTTCTAAGCCACTGAAAGTTTTAGAGCAAATGCTTCTTTCTGTGGGAGCACGATGAAAAGATTTCCCTTCTTTTGCTGAGGCTTGGGTTTGTTTTTAGAATAAAATATTTCTCTGCTATGCATAGGTTGCATCTGTTTGTTACTGCTGAATATGGCTGATTATATTCTTTGACAAGTGGTATCCAATGTTTTACTCCTTTAGTTGCCATACGAATTCACTTAAAGTTGTGGCTGTTTTTGTTGTTGTTTTTTTGGATTAAGAAACACCAGTGTCGTATGAAGAGAATTTAAGGTAAGATCTTCTACATCTATGAAAAGCTCCCACAGTTCAGCACTCTTATCAATTATTCCAACTTATTTTCAAACTATATATATATATATATATATATATATATATAGAGAGAGAGAGAGAGAGAGAGAGAGAGAGAAAGAGAGAGAGAGAGAATTAATATTCTCTCTATATATACATACATTATAGATAGCTAGGTAGATATATAGATACAATCTTGTATGAATCCGCTAAAGGTCTCTTGAAGGTAATTTATATCGATGTTCAAGCTGCGTGTAAATTGGTTTGTCATGACCTATTTCTGCAACGCTATTTAGATTTGGCCGAGTGACTAAAGGGGTTCCACAACAATACATGCAGATAACAACATTTCACTCTCTATCTATCGGAGCACTGAAATGCTGATGCTGCTAACATCGATAAAACTACCTCAGGGTAGGCAGCCGAATACAGCTGCCCTTGCTGGTATAATTCACTCTTTTCTCTTAAAATATAGACCTAGATCCTTGCGTATTTTCGCGACGTATAAATAATCTTGAAAGTTGAACTAATCCTTTCTTATCCTTACAAAAAACTTTAAAGGATATTTGCAATTTTTTTTTTTTGAAGAAGAAGAAGAAGAATACGACCTGGGTGTTCTTTACATTCAAGTCGTTTGAGAACTACAGAGACAACTTCTCCTGCTAGATTATTGCTTTGTTTCCATCATGGAGACCTATTGAACGGATTATGTATCGCTTCGGATTTATGAAATCAGATCCCCATTTTTAGTCCACACAAATATATACCAAGTTTTTGTGAGTTAAAAAAAAGTTTCACTTTTATTTTGAATTTGGGAATTTTAACAAGTTTAAACTCTAGAGAGCATCTACACTTTTTTTCAATAATATAATTTTTCCGCATAGCTCATAGAAGTGATGAATTAACCAAAACATAACATTTTTGTGAAAATTCTTCATTATTTGTATTATTTTACCACAGTGGGAAAATATGAAACCACTGTAATTGTTTTGAAGTTCAAACTATATTTAATAGCACCAAAGAGCATTCTGTTGCGCCCACTCGTTTTGTGATCTGACAACATCAGAAAAGTTTGATTTACGATATCCGATCGGATCAATATTAGGATATTGCAAGTAGGATCTGAAACAAGCCTCCTAAGTTCACCAGAATGGAGATATATGTGTGTGTGTGTGTGTGTGTGTTTAAACAGAAGTTCCATTGACCCGATCTCGCTATCTTGCGCATATTTATGTCAAACACGGTGATATTAGAATATGTCCTTCTTGACCTGCAATGTTTTATATTTATGGTTCTAAATTGCGCTGTTCATCGAGTTATAAACACATTACTAATATAAATATGTCCATACTAAACATGAAGCTTGGTTATTTCCCCCATTTATCTTATATCTTGTATACACATTGAACCCCACACAACATTGCTTTAAATATGAAAACAGGGTATATTCTTTCAATACAAATCCAATTATCGGGTTATTCCCGCAGTGATTGTACTAATTTAAACTTCCTAATATCGGCAATCCATCCTTTGTTTAGACGCGAGGCAGTCAAACACGACTTGCGCATTAAAATAATCGTCCGCACGTGACAAAGTCCCAGTTCTGTGATGTGACCGTGGCAGAGGTTCCTGAGGTTGAATGGTTCTTCAACCTGTTTGAGTTGACTCTGCAGATATTTAGCTTAATCATAATATTCTCCAGATCTCTTTCAGTCCTCCAGTATTCTCTCATGATGGTTACCGACATCATTTCTTTGTTCCGGGTTTTTTTTTCTTTTTTTTTAAATCAAATATCATCGTTTATTGTGCCAGAAAAATTACGAAGAGAAAAACTTCAGTAAACAAACGGGCCCCCCTTACGGTATTTCCCTGTTGAATGAGTGTAAGATTTCATCAAAATAAAGATGATCTACACTCTAAAATTCCTATCCCTCCACACACATATACATAATGGGTTAACTAGGAAAACAATCTCGAATCTAATGCAAACGAGACTATTCAAATATCTGCGATCCAAAGTCCCAGCTTAAAGAGAATAAGTTTAAAATTCATGACGCAGACGATAATACACCCGGACACCAATACAATATCCCAAAACAAAATAAAATTTTTTAAAAAAATTAAATTTCATATACAGGTAAAAAGATCACTTTACTATTCATAATGACAAGGTTTGGTTTCAATCAGAAGCACATTCTATAAGAAAGCCATATTAGTCTTGAATAAAAAAAAAAAATTGGCTGAATTTTCGTGATTATTGGTTTTATACCGAAAAAAAAAAGGGGGGGGGTCTCATGTATCGGTAATTTCTGATTCAATAACTAGATGTGGTCAACTGGGCAACCGCTTGCCTTTAAATAAGGTTTGAGTCGTGCTCGCTTCCTCTTTTCTTGTTCGTCCAGCTAGAAGAGGTACTTTTCGATTGCGCGAAGAAAGTTTCCGTATATTGAGTAGAATGGAATCATTAGACAACAAATCGATGATTCGTTAATCTGTTCAGCAAACACATTAAAAAATTATTGGCTCGGTTCTACGAAGCGCACCTAAAGTTAGGTGCATCCAAATATAGGACCAGTCGTAGAGAGGGTTACACCTACGCTTAATTTTAGGATCGCACCTAAAATCTTGAACTCAAGTAGTCTAGGGTAGGAGTCAGTGATTATACCGTAATTCGTCAAAAATTTTCCCTGCGCAAAACTTTTGTTTACATATTTCTTTGATATGAGAAGTTAGATATTTTAAAAGCAAAAAAAAAAAGTAAAGAAAATTTGTGATTTTTGTTTTTTTCTTTTGATGATATCCTATGATCTAAGAGTAAAAAAAAATATTTTAGCTTTTACAAATTGTCAGCCTTTTACCTAAAATTCTATTTGTTAAGAGAATGGAAAAACATATTGAATTTGTTTTGTATTTTCATGTGATTTGGACTTTCAGCCTGCGGAACTTACCTCCAAGACCTCAAAAATGTTTCGACGAAGTATTTTAAAAAAAAATTTTTCAAATCGCAGTCTTACCTACACACACCTAGATCCAGATTTTAGAAAAAGCGTGTGTAACACACTCACATTTATTGCATGGCGAGGAGATTTTTATATATTACTGAAAGAATTAAAGCAATATTCAGTTAAACTGAGATTTCGTACAGTGTAGCCTATGCCTAGAGATTTAGATCTAGATCGAGATAAAAGCTCCAGAAGTGTACTTTTAATTTAGTTTTAGTCTTCTGGAATTAACTTCCGATTTACATAAGAATCTAAATTTAGATCTGTAGTTATGAGCACTCGTTTGAGATTAAGACAGTCCTATATCAAGTATACTGTATTATGATAGATTAAATAATAAAGCCGGTAATTTTAGAATTAGATAGACCTATTCCAAGTATACTGTATTATGATAGATTTAATAATAAACCCGGTAATTTTAGATTTAGATAAACCTATTCCAAGTAAACTGTATTATGATAGATTAAATAAAAAGCCGGTAATTTTAGAATTAGATAGACCTATTCCAAGTAAACTGTATTATGATAGATTTAATAATAAACCCGGTAATTTTAGATTTAGATAAACCTATTCCAAGTAAACTGTATTATGATAGATTAAATAATAAAGCCGGTAATTTTAGAATTAGACCGACGTATTCCAAGTATACGGTATTGTAAAAGATTAAATAATAAAGCCGGTAATTTTAGAATTAAATCGACCTAGGTATTGTAATAGATTAAATAATAAAGCTGGTAATTTTAGAATTAGACCTATTCCAAGTATACGGTATTGTAATGATTAAATAATAAAGCCGGTAATTTTAGAATTAGATCGACCTATTCCAAGTATACGGTATTGAAATAGATTAAATAATAAAGCTGGTAATTAAAAATTAGAGTTTATTATAATTATATAGGCTCTGATAATTAGTTTTTCATCCTTTGCTTGGTTTCACTAGCTTCCATTTAACTTAATTCTGACAAAACACATTAGACCCTGTTTATACATATAGAAGGCAGTCTTTAAAAAAATGTAGATGAGCCATATTTTTTTCTGCAGCAACCACATTACTACTGTTACAAATTACTGCTGCTACTACTATCGATATTGCTACTAATGCTATAACTAATTTTACCACCTCTACTACTACTACTGCTACTACTACTACTACTACTACTACTACTACTACTACTACTACTACTACTACTACTACTACTACTACTACTACTACTACTACTACTACTACTACAACTACTACTACTACTACTACTACTACTACTACTTCTACTGCTGCTGCTGCTGCTGCTGTTGTTACTACTACTACTACTACTACTACTACTACTACTACTATTACTGCTACTACAACCATTATTGCTACTGCTAATACGATCATTATTATTACTACTACTACTACTACTACTACTACTACTACTACTACTACTACTACTACTACTACTACTACTACTACCACGACGACGACGACGACGACCACCAACACCACCACCACCACCACCACCACCATTTCTGCTACCCCCGCATCTGTTATCAGAACTAATTACTACTGTTGCTTCTTGTAGGAGTTGAAAGCATGCCCGACAAATCTTGCATATTCATACATAATTTTTAAAATGCTTTCATTGTAAAATGTGTTGTATATGGTGTCTATACGAGAACAATTATACACTGGAATTAGAATACAAGATTTTTACTTTGTGTATATGATTTGTATTGGACGTTAAGCACTGCAGAGATGTCAAATCGGAGCAAAGTAATGCTGCTATTATTTCGATCTAGTCTAGCGCTCTTCATAGTATCTTTTGGGTCTTTGAGCTATACGGTCTATTCAAAAGTTCTTTTTGTTGTTTTCAGTGAGACCATTCTATTTTAGCACATAGCTAGATCTAGATTTATACACGTGGAAATTTTGTTTTGGCTCATTTCAATAGCAAATTACATAAATAAGAACGAAGAAACAAACCCATCTCAATTCGAATCGAGCTGTCGGCAGAATTAAATCTATGGCTTCTTTTTGCCGCAAATTAAAGATTTTTGTGCACCTAACTCAAGTTAGGACAAGGTAGACCCACTCCTAAATCCTGCACCAAAATCGCGTCATTTTCGAGCCAAAGTTTGATCTTAGGTTCACAATTTCCTTCATAGAACGGACCTAATTGTGAGCAGAGACTAAACAGGGACTAGCGAGGGAATAGTGGAAGTTAGGATCGATCCTAAAGTTACAAGCGCTTCATAGAACCGGGCCAATTATGTGCAATGTTTTATTTAGTTGTATAATGTTTGTACTCAAGCCTAAGAACTTAGTTTTGTTTCTTGAACACAGTATCATTAAACGTGTGTGGTTTAGATTCTTCTGGAATCTTCCACTTAGTCCTAACATGATGATCCTTTCATCACTCCTTGTATACCTTTGTTTTGATAGGTTGCTATTTTAGAGTGCATTAATCGTTACATGTACCAAGAATGTTTTCGCATGATTTATGTACATCTATTCTGAATGATTCGATGAGATTTAGTATAAATAAGAGTCCAAATCGTGTCCAGTCAGTCAACTTTTTTGTTAGCTATGTACAGTTACGTGGATATTGAGTCAACTTCTTGTCAGTTAGCCATTGGTTGGCATTGTGTTGGATTAAACAGTTTGAATTTTTTTTACTGGCGAATTTAGACTTATTTTCTACGGATGAGTCGAGTGACTGTCTGTTTATTTTCATACACCTAGACAAACAGAGCGGAAAAAATCACCCTAAATCTGTTACAGCCACCATTACCATATTAAAACTTGAAAGTATAGATTTCTTTAGCTTTCAGTCCGTCGGCGAAGCGAAGTCTATGTAAAATTACAAAATACGGCGTATAGCTTTAGACGTTTGAGTGTAAGTGGGAGAAAGCCATAAAAAGCAAATTAATGTGATTATTATCAAGAACTTGTACGTGTTAAGTTCAAGAGGAATTTAAAAAAGCAGTGCATATTATACTCTTTTTCACGTCTACCAACAATTTGGGCCTCTAAATTTGTTAGGCTTTGTATGAGTGTGAGCGTGTGTGTGTGTGTGTGTGTGTGTGTGTGAATTCGTGTCTCTACATAATAAAGGGCAGGTGATTAAAGACATTAAGAAAGGTACTAAATGCTGTTGAGCATCAGCAATGTACATTCACAAAAGTTATTTTTTTAATAATTATTTTATATATCACAATGTAAGCAGTAACAATATAACTGAACAAAAATATAAAGGAGAAATACTTGGAGTTCTTTTCAATAGGAAAAAAACAGTCTTTACTTTTTTACATAAAGTATGTCTTAAAAATGATTTCAATAAATAAACATTTACAAATTATGAAGATTGGTTTAAAAATTATGTGAAGGGAAAACATGAATTATAGTATATTATCTTTGAGAAAAATTTAATCAAAGGTAACGTAAAAATTTAAAACAAAAAAAAATCCTGAGAATCATACTGCCGTCATGTCGCAATAAAAACAATACTGTAAAAGCGAGTTTACAGACTTTGATGGCATTGTCAGATAAAAAAAACCGAAATAAGTTGATAATCGTTGAACAAATACAACTATTTCTTCGACTCAGCTTGTTATTGGAAAGCCGTTTCGATTTCTTTCATCCCAAGAAGCATTTGATGTAGACCTAAATTTCAGTCTTTACAAACTGAAATAACGGGTCGGGTGGGATCGCTGGGGAAACCATACACGTCTGGCATAATTTTAACTGAGGAAAAAGACTAAAAACAAAGTTGTACTTCCTGCTGTATTAATTTTAATCCTGTTTTTTGTTTGTTTGTTTTTATAGATTCAAACCGCAACTTTTCTGTTAAAGATTTCGTCCTTGAGTTATAGGACATGAACACTTCTAAAAAAATTTTTAAAAATATGTTTTGAGACTCGCTGTAATGGCATGATAAAACAGGACTAATATTAGAAATACGGAAGCAATTATTTTGGTGTGACAATTAAAACCCACGCAGCTGAATTTTAATGATGGCACAACTTCCTGCCAATTTTATATATTTGTGACGATTGTTAGAAAGACATTGGGAAAAAAAACTCCAGAGATGCAGTCTCCCATAGTGGCAGAAAGAAAAGAAATTTTTTACTGCAAAGAATGAAGAACATAAGAAGGAAATCTAAGGGGAGGCAACCAAAATTATGACTTTCAGGACTTTCCATCCATAGACTGAAACGAAATGAAAAAGATCATCCAGAGAAGGAAAGGCAAAGAAGAAGAAAAGAGTCAGAAATGTTAGAGAGGCAAAAGATGGAGAGAGAGAGAGAGAGAGAGAGAGAGAGAGAGAGAGAGAGAGAGAGAGAGAGAGAGAGAGAAGGAGATTCAGATGGGCCTCGATTGAAAATGTAGCGTTCATATAATTATTGAGAAAATGGTCTGATTATGAGGAACCATGTTTTTTTTTAATATTTCTATCCTAAATAGTTTATTTACTTTATTTTAATGTGCAAAGATCCCTCTTCTAATTTTCACGCTACATATCTCCAGATTTTTCTCTCCAACAAAGGTAAATCGAATGTGGTATTTTCTTGGTCATAATAAGATAACCCTCTGCAAGCATAAAAATGTATAATTACTTCCACAGCTTCGATTTTAAATAAAGCTTATATTTAAAATTCCCAGATTTTTAAACAATGTTATTTACCTATACCATAATTCTCTTCGGATAACCTAAAAGACATTTAATTGGTTTGACATCTCTCTAATAAACTCGTAATTGGGTAATCAATGCGCCTCCCTTGTAGGTGCTCTCAAACTTGCCAGCAACTGAACCAAACGTCTCAAGTGGTGTAATGAATTCAACTTTCTATTTCACAAGTATGATTTAAGTTTATTAAACAGCAAAACATTCTCTAAGTTTCTGAACGAAAGTGATATACATGGACCTAAAATATTCTATAGAATCTTCATTTTCTCACAAAGAGCGCGCGCCCAATCCCCACAGTAGTGACTTAAATATAGAGCATGTGAAGCAAACATGTATTGTATTATTTATTTTAGTCACCCATCTATTGCTACACGTGGTTCAAATATTATCGGCTGTAAAAAGTACCTCTTTTGTCACTGTTTTGTTTAAATTTTATAACAGTGCAGAGTACAGATGCATACTATTACTCAACATTTCTAAGGATAATTACTAAAAACTTGATAAAAAAAAGTATTACTCATAGTTTGGCAAAAGTTTTTCAACAAAGACTAGGTCCATTCTGCATTCTTTACTGTGTAGATAAAGAGTTTCTTTCAACTTCTATTTCAAGTAACTTCTTGTATATCGAAAGCTGCTGTGTATAGCAATTAAAATGTTGACCAACTTAACCATAGAACTACCGAGGTCCTTTCTGTCTTTACAGCACGGACATCAGATAAAGCTTATCTTAATTCCCTCGTTGCTCTTTATTTTGCATCTTGGGATTATTTCAAACATCACGAATATCTGAGTATTTCTCAAATTTGGCGTAAACGACAGCGTGACGGTTCTGTTGTTATGTCTCTCAGTATCAGATTTCTGTTTATCTGGCTCTTGACACCGGGGTTAGCAACTATTCACATTTTAGCATCTACCGCCACTTATGATTGGAAGTTTGATATGCGTATTACAGCATATATCTGTTTTACTGGCCTGCTTTCACAATATACGACTTTTCGGCATAATTATGTCTCAATATATCTAGGCGTTGCATGTTGCGCATGCGTCGCATTACCTCTCCATCTCAAGTCCGTGTTTACCAAGAGAAGAACGACTGTAATCACTGTTTTCCTTTCCTCTTCAACCATCCCCTTACGTCTGCCAGTTTTGACTATTCGTTCTGTTGGCTAATCAGACATATGCTTCCTTAAGTACCATAAGAGTTTCGCTAAAACACTTGTCAATGATAAGCTGAACCGAACCTCTTTACTGTTGGTGCCTTTCATCATTATAGTAGCCTGTGTGGTTGCACTAATTATCAAACTTACCCCAAGCGTCCAAGATGCGGCAACCTCTCACATCTACAGGAATTGACAGATATTCGACAGCAAAACTGTCAACTAAAGAGACTCACGTAGTACAGTCTGTAGTTCTCGTGTGTGTCATTTTCATCTTGTTACAGTTGCCGTTCCTGCTCTACTCTTTAGCTCGTCTCACCTATTGAGAGTTTAATCACGGCAAAACTTTCCACTATTTCTTCGGCAAGTGCAAATTAGCTTGACCTGTACTTACTTGAATGCTTCCATCAACATCTTTATTTACTACAACCACAACAACAAATACTGATCACTTATAAAGTCAATGCTTTGCATAAAATTTTCTCAATCTTTGAAAACTGAAAAAAATAGTTTTACATCGATGTAGATTATGAGTTTTGACCATGTCGAGCCACAATTAAAAACAAAGAATGTTAAAGCTAGATGAATCCTTTTGGTTTAAGTCTTCTTGGTATTTTTTATATGTTTTCACTTCTCTATGGAATATCTTTACATGCAGCGAACGCGTTGAGAAATGAAAAGAATCGTTTGCTTCCGAAGCATTGTGAAAATTTCAAACATTCTAAATCAATTGGACATTGCATGTGAAACT
Source organism: Elysia crispata (assembly GCA_033675545.1). Lineage (NCBI taxonomy): Eukaryota > Metazoa > Mollusca > Gastropoda > Plakobranchidae > Elysia > Elysia crispata. The sequence goes on from JAWDGP010005190.1 coordinate 159,145, forward strand.
AATTTGTTTCGCAACATAATCTTAGGATCTTAGGAATGCCTGAAGTCCTAAACAATCATAAAAGAAATAATTTAGGATTTTAAAAATTCTTCATAAACGGACGATTGAAACTATTTTGACAAAATTGATGCGTTGATCTGACTTGGATAAATGATGATAAAGATATAGTTTAAACAGAGGCGCTAATTATAGAGAATGTGTTTTCAAAGAGTCATGCCGCTTTGTTGGAGTCGTGAGCTCTGTTCAACAAACAGAAGCATTTAGAAAATCTTTGCAGAACTATATCATTATATTGTTTCAAAATGTTTTTTTCATGAGTCTCTTATGTTTCTTTTGATTTCAGACGCTAGCCCTTGATACGCTTACATCGACTTCAAGTTGAAGTAATTGGTTCCACCTAGGTATCATAACTCTTTGTGAAATCATATAACCTCTATAGGCAAGACAACCGTATTTTGGGCACCTCTCACGAATTTCTTAGGTGCATAGAAACGAAACAATACTTGAATATCCCGCACGCAATGGCTTCAAGGCCTGTATTTTACTATAAAAAAAACCTCTGTATCCTAATCATCTGATAAAATTCATGGACTTAGAAATCTTAAACTGCAGCAAAATTTGTACTTCCTTTTTTAGACAGAGTGTCCTATGATAAGACCATCACGGCTGTGTATTAAACAATGTTATTAGCAGTAACCTGCAAACCTTGGGCCAAACATTTATTCAGTATTCCATATTATTTTGACCTTGTAAGAGAGAAAGTGAGAGCAATAGTAATATCTTAAATCTCATCTTGGGAAACATTTTTGTTAATAAATCTTGTGAGGTAGAAGTAATAATTTCCAGCCCCTAAAGCACAATCCGTTTCAGGCGGGAAAAGTTTTTTTAAATGATGCCCGAACCTTATTTGTCGATAGTTGCAATGCTATAGTGGGAGACGCAAAAAAATTTTTGAGGATTCCCGAGAAGGTTTGCTAGTGAACGACTGACAGCGCTCGTCATGTCATCGAGTAATTTTAGATTTTAATGATCCTCGAAACTTTTTGAGGTGAAACATTGTGAAGTGATGTTTTGGCCCTAGGGCATCGTGTCTTCAACCATGATAATCAACCTGGGCTTTAGCGATTTATTGAAACCCTAAACTATTATGCGAGGTCATTATACAAGAAATTGTGTTTAAAAACTTTCAGATGATGGGTCAAGATGATGGATCAAGATGATGGGTCAAGATGATGGGTCAAGATGATGGGTCAAGATGATGGGTCAAGATGATGGGTCAAGATGATGGGTCAAGATGATGGATCAAGATGATGGGTCAAGATGATGGATCAAGATGATGGGTCAAGATGATGGGTCAAGATGATGGGTCAAGATGATGGATCAAGATGATGGGTCAAGATGATGGATCAAGATGATGGATCAAGATGATGGGTCAAGATGATGGGTCAAGATGATGGGTCAAGATGATGGGTCAAGATGATGGATCAAGATGATGGATCAAGATGATGGGTCAAGATGATGGGTCAAGATGATGGATCAAGATGATGGATCAAGATGATGGATCAAGATGATGGATCAAGATGATGGATCAAGATGATGGATCAAGATGATGGATCAAGATGATGGGTCAAGATAATGGGTCAAGATGATGGGTCAAGATGATGGGTCAAGATGATGGGTCAAGATGATGGATCAAGATGATGGATCAAGATGATGGGTCAAGATGATGGATCAAGATGATGGGTCAAGATGATGGGTCAAGATGATGGGTCAAGATGATGGGTCAAGATGATGGGTCAAGATGATGGGTCAAGATGATGGGTCAAGATGATGTATTTCAAAGCCTTAGTGAAATCTTATTCCTTAAGGCTGATAGTGTGTATTTGACGGAGCGGATGTATGTTCAGATTTTGAAGAGAATCCCCGTTTAATTTCGATTCAAAGTCATCAATCACTGACGTAAAGTTTTTTTCCCCTCAGGCTGTGCTTTGAAACCCTATGTCAACTGTTTGGAAAACTTTCCACTTTCGGAAATTTGTCTCTCAAAATACTAAACTTTATTATGTTTAAATTAGGACGATAGCTTGAAACACGTTTTTTATTTTTGTTTTTTGTTATTTTTTCCCCCCTCAAATTCAATAAAATTTTGTGTCATCAGTATTGTAGGGACATGATATTGTCCGTCATTTTAAACCAATCATTATCGCCTTTGCTTTAAACTTTGCTACGAAGTTTGCTGTGGTTGTTACCAATTAATATTCTGCTATTGTCTAAATATACCTGATTCTATTGTAAAACGGATCTCTATTCATTTCTATCGTCCTCTACTTATGCCTATTTCGCTTTCACTCTTTTCATTTTGCTTTTCACCGTTTTTATCACACACACACACTCTCTCTCTTTCTCTCTCTCTCTCTCTCTCTCTCTCTCTCTCTCTCTCTCTCTCTCTCTCTCTCTCTCTCTCTCTCTCTCTCTCTCTCTCTCTCTCTCTCTCTCTCTCTCTCTCTCTCCCTCTCTCTTCCCTTTCAATATTTTTTTCCGCATTTTTCGAAATGACTCTAAATCTACACCAACGCAAACAACCAATAGCTTCCTATTAAATTCCAGAAGATGTCTGTCCTCTAAAACCTGATTCTGAAATTGATTATCGAAGCGCTTTCATAACACCACCCAAAATTATCATTGTGCGCGCTGCCTGAAATATATTCTTCTTTATTCTTTTCAGTAAATACAGATACAAGAAATCATGGAAGGTTAAAAAAAAGTAGTAGATATGGATGAGCTAACCATTTTCACAATCAATCAGGAAAAAATTAACAAGATATGTGCTCAGCAATATATAGAAGAAGATTTAGATTTAAACTGGAAAAAAAAAAACATTGCTTCAGTGGTGGAGATGGCAATGAGCAGCCCCAGTTATGCAGTTCATGACTGCAGTCATTGACTGTTTTGTGCCGATGGTGTTATACCTCCGTTATTTCTTTGCGGTTCAAAAATTTGCTCCGCATTTGATTTGTTGATTCTGTGCTATTTAGAAGTGTGTTGTGCATATGGTTTGTTGATTCTGTGCGGTTTGGAAGTGTTCTCCGCGGTTTAGAAGTATGTTCCGTGTTTGATTTGTTGATTCTGTGGGGATCAGAAGTGTGTTCCGCAAGTGACTTGTTGATTCTGTGCGAATCCTAAAAGTCATCCACAATGTGGGCAGCGTTGTTTTTTTTTTACTTTTTGCTGTGAGCTTAAGAGTTTACTTTATCACGTTGCACACCTTTATGTTCAAAACAACTTAACCTAAACAAAGGATATTCCTTGTAGCTTTATTGCCGGTCACAAATATCAGCTTGAAAAAGGGGTGGAGAGGGGCGATTACATTAATTTATAATAATTAGTTCACTTTAATTCTAAAAAGGCTGATTACACATAAAGTTGATGATTTAGTCGTCTGCCTTGAAATAATTTCCAGCTTTGAAGACTTCAAACCTGAATAGCCCGATTTCAATTTTTATGGTCGACAGAGTAGGTAACTAGATGGCTTGGGTTTGGCAAGCTAGTTTTCCAAAATCCTGCAGTGCGGTTTGGACTTTTTGCCCCTCTGCAGATGTCACTGAAAAATTCGATGCAAGGAGAAATTATTTTACAACGAAAAAAGTTAAAGGCAGTTGAAGCATCGAAATAAATCCTCACTATTGTCTGAACGGGCATTATGAAATTTAGAAGAGTCAAGGGGGAATCTAATTCTATTTTCCAACTTCGATAAGTTTATTTTTTTTTATTCGTTAATACGTTTATTTTCGTTTTTGCCCGATTCCCTTTACCTCGCTCATTTCAATTTTTTTTTTAATTCTCTCTCATCTTTTTTTTTTTTGTTTGTTTTGTGCTGAATCCATCTTTTTCTATTCTAATTCATTTATGCTCTTCTATCTCTTCTTATTCTTCTTCCGCCTCCTTTTTCCATTTTTTTTTTTCTTCTTCTTCTTCTTCTTCTTCTTCTTCTTCTTCTTCTTCTTCTTCTTCTTCTTCTTCTTCTTCTTCTTCTTCTTCTTCTTCTTCTTCTTCTTCTTCTTCTTCTTCTTCTTCTTCTTCTTCTTCTTCTTCTTCTTCTTCTTCTTCTTCTTCTTCTTCTTCTTCTTCTTCTTCTCCTTCTTCTTCTTCTTCTTCTTCTTCTTCTTCTTCTTCTTCTTCTTCTTCTTCTTCTTCTTCTTCTTCTTCTTCTTCTTCTTCTTCTTCTTCTTCTTCTTCTTCTTCTTCTTCTTCTTCTTCTTCTTCTTCTTCGTCTCCTTCTTCTTCTTCTTCTTCGTCTCCTTCTTCTTCTTCTTCTTCGTCTCCTTCTTCTTCTTCTTCTTCTTCTTCTTCTTCTTCTTCTTCTTCTTCTTCTTCTTCTTCTTCTTCTTCTTCTTCTTCTTCTTCTTCTTCTTCTTCTTCTTCTTCTTCTTCTTCTTCTTCTTCTTCTTCTTCGTCTCTTTTTCCTCAATTTTTTTTTATCCAGAAAAAAAAACAGAGCTTATACTCACAAGCTTTGAGATCAGAATTGAAATACGCCAATTTGAGCTTGTTGTTGAATGAGAAGGAAACAAAACTGGCGTAGCAAGCATCGTCGACGAGTATCTTGTAGACCAGGTCTCCTACGGACATTTGAAGACCAAGTCTAGTATCTCTTGGTTTGATAGTGTAGCTCAGAGTCTGTCGGACGGATATTGGGGGGAGTGACGTGTCCCTGTTCACGATCTGGCGAAGAGAAAATGGTGAGAGTGATTGATCGATTCAACTTGTCATTTATTGCTTAAATAAAAAGGATGATGTTGATCTTCGTCAAGATTGGAACATGATCTTTGAAACACATTGAAAAAGGTTTGTTCGGTACAGCAGAGCTGAACAGTAAACGGCCAAACTCCCTTTTCCAAATGGAAAGAGACAGATATAAATTTACGATAACGAGAAACACAAGATCCCATGATTGCTTTTGTCAAAATTGTGTGTGTGTGTGTGTGTATGTGTATATATATATATATATATATATATATATATATATATATATTATTTAAAATGACACTAACATATTGAATGAAAGTGCTCAACAATAAGGAGCAGATTAGTAATTATGAAATACCTGGACTAAGGCCTTGCCATGACACTGGTGTTTCGAGCCCTGTTGCTCTCATCAGGCGGCTGTGGCGAAGTGACGACATTCTTGAGCAGGAAACGTTTTTTATGTAGACAGAAGGAGAAGATTTCCTTTCTTCGGTTCAGCATTGGTTTCTCCGTTAATATTCTATACTTTTCATCTAAGCAGAGGCAACAGACCTTTTTGTTTGGCTTCAGTTGTTTCATTATTTTCCATTCTATATTGTACTCGGCTTTCTTGTTCTTCAGGTTACAAATATCCTCACTTAAAGATGTGTTTGATTTCTTATGCTCTAGTTGTCAGAACGATTTATGTAGATTTAATCTAGTTTTGCACAACTTCTCTGTGAGTCCAATAGAGGTTTCTTGTCTGTTCGTTCCTAATTCTGTTATTGTTGCTTTGTAAACAACGCACTTGGTTAAGCACTTTCCCGCCGGCAGAGTTTATTATCATTCGTTCTTTCTTTGGCTTTTGTTTCGAGCAGTAGTTTGTTGTGTTAAGAGGTCGTTTGTCTGACTTTTGGTAAACAGCTGTAATTTACACTAACATTTTTCCCTTGGATGGTTTTACTCAAGATCTTGGTTTTGGGAAAGTTTTCGTCGACTATTTCAAGGAAATGTTTCGTTACCTCAGTAGCGGCGCTGATGTTGAAGGGCGAGTTGAACCGCATGCGCGCAATATCTTTCTTTTCCTCTTGTTTTGCTGCTTTCCTGGTCACTTTTTTCTGTCTTAGTTGTTTTATTGAACTGTAGTGGCTGGTTAAATCCACTCATCTCTAGTGCTTCTATGTATGCACGATGGACTGAAAATGTCTTCATTTTTTTATTCTTAGTTAAACGGTTGTTGATACTTTTTGGTAGGTTCTTTATGATAGAAGGATAGGTCGATACTTTTCTTATGAATGTACGTTACTGTGTTATTGGCTTTCCTGTACGGTAAGTTTGTGTCATATCTTATAGATCAAGTGTATAAATTTTTTTTGTTTACGTCGATAGATATTTGTAAATTGTTTGATCTGAAAATTTTGCAAATCTCATTTTTCACGGCATCAGATTGTTTGGTTGTAAATCGTGGCTAGCCAGCCCGTCATCTCTGTACAGTCTCACATCCATGTTGAGGTGACTAAGCTGTAAAAGAAGGAAAAGTCCAACAAGTTCGCATGTTTCTGCACCGTCGAACCTTCCCATGGTGACATCAGAGTCGGTAGTTTTTTTATGCCATGGTGTGTTGTTCATGTAAAGTGCGCTCTGTTTTGCATACATTATGATATGTCGCTCTTCCTTCTCTTATGTTTGTATATAGCAAGTGGCGAAGTCTAGAGCGTTGCGCAGCAAATCTTCAGTTATTGAAGGATAGAAGTCATTAATGTCGAACGCTATGAATGATTTTCGTTTTTTATCCTAAATGTTCTCAAACCACGTTGTGACATCCTTCGTGCTTCTACAATGATTAAATTTGGTTTTGTCCTTTACGTCTGCAACTGTATTTTCTAAAACTTGTTTGATTATTCTTCCAGTTTCAGTTTTACAGGGGTTAATAAGACGGCACGTTGGTTTAATCCTAAAATTGTCTTTATGGTCCTTAAGTGTAGCAAAGTCTTCTCTCTCTGTGGGGTTATACAGATGCGGTCTGCCAATGTTAGTTTTGTGGCGATACGTCTATCAATGTCAGTCGTCTTGTTTGCCTATGCTCTGTCAGCTTTTTTGTAATCTTTATGTACCAGCTTGTTTAGTAGCTGTTCGTAGAATTCTGGTTTTATTTAGTAGTTGTTGGTTTTGTCTGCCGGTACATACAGCTGATCATCTTTCTTTATGCGTTTTAGATCTTTCTTTAGCTGATTGTGTAATTTGCTTCAGTGGTGTTTGAAATTTATAATTTGTATGAGTTCAGCTACATCGTTCTCAGGTGACGGGTTAGAGGATATATCGAATGTCTTCTTCACTAGTTCTAGATCTGGGCATTTATCCATCATGTTATAAAGTGCTCAACTTCAAGGAGCTATATCCGACTACTCAACGAAAAACATCTTAAACTATGGGAATGGTTTCTATATAAAAGATTTTAATCAGTACAGCAGAAACTTTTGTTAAAAACATTTTTTTTTATTTATGCAGGAGAACTTTCTTTTCCCTCACCCTGAGCTGAAAAAGGGAGATAAGGAAACATGGATTTATATCCACTAACCTAAGGAAGGAAATCTTTTCCTTCTGTGTTCATAAAGAAAAACGTTGCCTCCTCAAGAATGTCGTCACTTCGCCACAGCCGCCTGATGAGAGCAACAGGGCTCGAAACACCAGTGTCACGACAGGGCCTTAGTCCAGGTATTTCATAATTATATATATATATATATAATGAAACAAGATTTAACATAATACCTGGTCATTTTAACGTTATGAGTATACACTATTATATGTGCCCAACTTTTCTATCACTTTCAAAATTTGCGGAAAGAGAGAGAGAGAGAGAGAGAGAGAGAGAGAGAGAGAGAGAGAGAGAGAGAGAGAGAGAGGATAGAATGCTACAAATTCAAAATCGTATGGGTATGTAAAAAATTGTTACTTTATCTCTAACTATTTTTTTTCTTTTGATCGTGTAGAGTAGGTCTTTCCACATAAGTTTTCCAAAATAGGATTCAACCAACCTTTTTTTTTGGGGGGAGGGGGGTTGTTTAGATTTTGTACCACTATAAACTGTTTTTCCTGCGCAACAAATAATAAAATTTATTTATTTTTTAAGCTTACATTATCACATCTTGAAAATTGATAAAGACCTCATGTTTATGAGCTAATTCTTCATATTTACATACTACTTTAAGTCTACTCCAAAATGGTAAATTTAAACGATAAGCAACAATGAAATTTATTATTACTGTTCACTGGGAACCCCTTAAGTTAAAAGGTTTTTATGACATTGATCATAATTACCCAATCAATCGTGAGAAAGTAATATTATTTTGAATGAGAAATGAGAACAGTGAGCGGGAGGCTTTATCATCTCTGCTCTGTTGTAAACGTTACATTTAGTTGCGAGTTTTACTTAGAATGCAACACACCCGTAACAGCAAAATGTCCGAAGTAAATGCTTTAATGCCGTTGAAACAGACTTCATCTTGAGAGAAGAGAAGATAAACCAAATATGCTTAGAATCGATTACCAGGCGTTGTAAAGGGGAAGTGACCTCATAACTTTTTCTCTATAATCAAGGGACGTCAATTCTGTTCAAATAAATCGGAACACTCAAGTAATATGCAAAAAGGCAGTTCATGTCCAAATTTAATGTCAAAAGATTAAGATTTAAAGACGCTTCGTCAAATCGAGCAAACGATGTGGGCTTCTGAACAAAAATATGCGTTAAGCCAACCTCTAAAAAATCTTTAAAAGGATAAATCTACTATGGTGCTTCATAAAATATGAGCGGCCGTAGTTGTGGAGTTTGTGTGTCCGTCCTGATAGCGGCACAAACTTTCTTCGCGGGTCTGATTCCCAGATGGCAGATGCTCAGAAGGTGAAGTAAAAGTCGCGTTTTTCCAGTTCCGCTCTGCCTGACACAGGTCTGAGTTTGATTTAGACCTGAGATCAACGACTTGTTCGAGAGCTAAAGATATATCAAAGAAGAAACAACAACCACACAAGATAACCAAAATAATTTTTTTTCTAAGGTTACAATGCATAGACTCCATAAACAACGAACATAAGGTAACTGATGCCTCCTCACCTTCAAATTGTCGGTCTGAAATTTGACACAAGATCCGTCCGCACGTTTCACATAGACAGTGCCGGTGTTGAAGTCGAAAAGCTGCGCGCCCTTGTCCACGACGTTCACATAGAGAGTGAGCCCGTTAGTTTCATCGTGATAGGACTTGCTCGGAACAAAGTTCACTGGGTCAAAGGTGGCAGCGCTGAAATTGTTGACGTTGTAGCATTGACTGGCCGTGGAGTGACCCAAATACGGCAAACAAGTGAGCACTGAAAGCGCGAGGAGAAGTTTCATGGTGAGGTTAATTCCAGTTAGAGAAAGTATTGAAAATGATGAGTTTCAGACCATAGAGTTCTGAAAGGTAAATTGTGTACAACAGCCGTTTTTATAACGCTGCGACTACATCGTAGTGCGTTTAGTTCTATGTATTATTTCAATTTTTTTTTTCGTTATTCTTTTGTTTCACAGAGCAATACATCTAGCCCAACCACATCCCATTAAAAACATTTTTTTCCCAAACAAGTGGATGTATGAGTGCTAATTTTGCAAACTTATGAGTAGTTCAGGTAAAACTTATTGATTTTCAAGTTCGCTCTACTACTTTGGCAAAAACGCACGTTTAACATGCAACTCTTATGTCGACATTTCCATTTCATGACGATAAGCCTTGCCCAAGTGCCATTGACGTTGGGTCATCAAACTTATGCATGACAATATTTGTTTTGAAGCAAAAAAAAAACCAAAAAACCTCTTAACCACACAGATCCTGTGCCAAAGTAAATTAATGTTTTCCCGCACAAAAACCTTTATGTCGATGCGTTTGGTTTGGTCGGCTTGACAATTAGTTATAGATTGAAATTTTTGACTGTTCCAAATGCTATCTGTTCTTTATGAATCGTTGCGGGTCTGTTCTTTCATGTAGTCAATAATACTCCACAAGCTGTGGAAAGAATGAGGTAGTTGAAAAAAAAAAAAAGAAATTATTGATTCATCCTCTTAAGTATTCATTTGTTTGATATGTTGATAGAAAAAGAAAAAAAAATGTAACAATCGCAAGCTGCTGATTTGATAACGATAGTGAGTAAAAATAAGAAAAAGAGAGAAAGAGAATGAGAGAGAGAGAGAGAGGAAAAGAGAGAGATAAAATGAGAAATAGAGAGAGACGTTATGTCCCTTCGTCCTCTAAGGGCATCACTTAAAAAACTTTTGTTCAAAATTTTGCTAATTAAAAATACAGGCAGCATATTGTTCAAACAAAGTCAGATTGTTTTTTAAAGTTTTCAAAAGGAATATATAAAAGTGACATGTGTTAGGTAAAATTGTGACAAAACGAACAGTAATGTTTTTCAGTATGATTATGTAGCACAAGCTTTTGACTCATAGAAAAAAAAATAACGCATTTCTATCAAAATTTTATTTGCAATGAATGGACAATAAATTCATTTGAATCTGAAAGAATGCCTTTTTAACATTGTCCACGCTTGAACATCCAGGCCTCTATAATTTCTATAAACATAATTTTATAGGAACAGGATTAGGAACAGAGGTGGCTGTCGGATAGAGCTTTCACCTTGATATCCGCAAGGACTTTGTCAGCGGATTCGACACCCACAGCGTCGGTAGATGAGTTTACAGCCCTTACTTATCAGATGCGTCATGACTAAAGGGGGTTCAAGTTCGAAAGTTCAATATGCTAAAAAAAAAAAAAGACTGAGATCAACTGGATGTGGACGGTCGATATCTAACAACAAACAAAAAAGCATACAATATATGTTAGATATAATCTATTGTGGCCTCAGTTTCCAGTAGAACTCCACACGGAGACCCTACACAGTAAATCTATCCACCATACACAGTAAAATTAATGTAAAGACCTTACGAGGTAAATGTATCGACCCTACGCAGTAAATGTATCGACCTTACGTAGTAAATGTATCGACCATACACAGTAAATGTATCGACCATACACAGTAAGTGCATCGAACCTACACAGTAAATGTATCGACCTTATACAGTATGTGCATCGACCTTACACAGTAAATGTATCGACCATACACAGTAAGTGCATCGAACCTACACAGTAAATGTATCGACCTTATACAGTATGTGCATCGACCTTACAAGACCTTATACAGTAAGTGCATCGACCATACACAGTAAATGTATCGACCTCACACGACCTTACACAGTAAGTGTATCGACTTTACACAGTAAAAGCATCGACCCTACGCAATAAGTGTATCGACCCTGCGCAGTAAGTGTATCGACCCTGCGCAGTAAGCGATTCTATCCTGCATAGTAAGTGATCGACCTTACAGTGAGTGATCGACCTTACAGTAAGTGATCGACCTTACAGTGAGTGTTAAAATTGACGCACGGTTTCCAAGCCGTCTGACATCAGCCTACAAATTTGTCAGCGTTACTGCGACCTCTTCAAGTGCATCCGAGATTACTGTCGTATATTCTAAGACGTCTTTGCAATTAGTTTCATATCAATACTATATTTCTAAACTGTGCTATGGTAATGGTTTCTTTGACAGAGCCCAAAACTACAAGGCAATTTAATGTTTCATTTTAGGTGCTAGAAAAAAAACATCTTGAAAAACTAGGCCATCAAACTCTATCACAGAGTCAGTGGGTTCTGAACCCACAAAATTAAGAAATATTCCGATATTTCAACAGATGGAAAAACTGTTCAATTTATGACAGAGACGTTTTATGGGCCATCACACTTGATAAATCGTTCAAAATGTCCTAATTAGGGAAGCTTTATCCAATTCACTATTATCTATAATCGTGACAGATGTCTTGATTAGCTAGAAAATAATTCTCATAAAAAAGTGAATCCTGGATCAAAGCTTATGACACACCTCAACTTAATCTAAAGTACATGATAAGGTCAGATTTATATAATCACGACGTTTGCAACCAGTAGGCCACAGTTTTTGTTGTTGTTTTTTTTTCCAATGCTTGAGGTACAACTCACTTACTTTCTCATAATTTTGAATAGTTTTTTCCCCCCACATAACTCATTGATGTCTCAGTACCTTGAGAGATTGTTATGATTTGGTTCTCACGTTTGCTTAAAGATAAAACTTTTTGTAGATTTAAGTTATTCGTATTTTTTATGGCATTATTATTCAAACAAATATGTTTTTTTCTTTTTAAAAAGTACGGAATATTTCCCACAAAAATGTCGAATGCAGCATTTCATGTAAGTTTAAATTAAGAGAAGCTTTTTGCTGATTGTAATCGAAAATAAACTCGTTCTACGACCAACCTTCCTCAGAGTTTACTGAACTTTGAACATAAAATTCATAGTTCTATTTAAGTCCTAAAATATTCTACTGTTTGACTTTATCAATAACACTATACATGTCACTATCATACAAGACAGAGCTGAAGGAAGCGATTAATCCGCACTTGGTTGATAGTCTTTAACTGGCCAAGCAATTTTTGTTGGAATTTTCAACACACCCCCGCATACAATAAGTACATGATATAAATTTTTAAAAGGGCGAAGAAGGATAATTTTCTCACTGCTAAGCTGTTTTCGAAATCGGAGATGTCGTGGACAAGCAAGTCATTTTAATCGGCGAAAGTATTCAGCAACCAAAAAGTGTCAAAGTTAAAAAAGTTTAGTAAGAGTGAATCAATCTTTTTAACGGTCGTTGCAATCTTTTAAAAAAATAATTTCTCAAAACGTTAGTGCTTTAAGCTTTTACTAATCTATCCCTAAGTTTGTTGGGGACCTCAACAAAAACACGATATTGGTGTCGGACCAAATACAATGTTCGCACTGACAAAAGCTTATCCTTTCTGCATGGCTGATTGATCTGTGTGATTTTCATTGCGACAAAAATAGAATAAAATCTTCGATTTTTGTTTCTTTTTGAAAGATCTCAATCGTACAAATTAAAATATAGGGACATCATTCATATTACAAAATTGATAATAATAACGGATATGACTAAAAATGAAATAAGACAGGACATGACAAAGGAAGTACTTTTTTTTTTCTTTTCTGATTCTATCTGTCATTACCCTCATCTTTAGATGTGACGAAGCGTGCTTACATATTTAATGGATCCATTCGTGGAAGATTCTAGCACGCAAGTGAACGATTTCATATCAAACTAATATCCAAGCTGCGTGATTGAAGTCCACGCCAAACTGTGCGCGTGAGTATACAAATCACGTGAAGCGAGAATAAAGGAAATCGACTAATTCTGTACTTTGTCAATCTATTTTCAGATCATTTTCAGCGCTTTTCAGAAAGCTGTGAATTTTCGCATTAAGTGCATACAAGTGCACGGCCTTGCTGGAATTTTTAGCAGCGCAGTTATTTAAGTCTACATGGTAATGAATGTTTGAAAAAATCTGTAAATAGGGTTGGAATTTATAAAGTTAGTTAATTATTCTTATTGATAAACAATGGTGATTCTGTCCCTTTCCAAGTCGGATGGTTTAAGGGATTTAAATATTCTATCATTATAGTTATTGGAGGAAATCCTGTCATTAAAGCCTACGTTTGAAACAGTACTTAATGACGTTGGTCACAATTTCTCAAAACAGGGAATATAATTGGCATATAAATTTTAGCATCTCTCGAGTTCTGGAGTATGTTGGAGATCAAATTGCATTTATGAATGTTGTGGTTTCTGAAAGATTAAATTTCATAACTTTAACACCAACCTTAATCATAACCCATTGTTATCTTCTCTCCAAACTAAAATTTTGAAGCAGTTTCTTTTCAAACTTAGCATGTCTCGAGTTCTGCAGCAAGGTGGAGATCAAACAGCATTTATAAATGTTGTAGTTCCTGAAACATTGATTTCGTAACTTTAACACTAACCCATTGCTATCTTCTCTCCAAACTAAAATTTCTTTTCAACCTTAGCATGTCTCGAGTTCTGGAGCAAGGTGGAGATCAAACAGCATTTATGAATGTCGTGGACCCTGGAACATTGCACTTAATAACCTAACCCTAACCCTAACCATAACCCATTGTAACATATCTTCTCTCTAAGTCTAAAACTTTGAAGCAGTATCTTGTGAAGATCGCAATTTAAAAGAAAAAATTAATAGCAAGCCTCTCTGAAGTATAATCTGCACTAATTATTTCAAATAATACGGAGATATTCTTTTTGTATTTTTGAATACAGTGTAATTTCTTGCTGACTTTATGAACACCTCTAGGTACGTGAAGTATATCCCCGCTAATTAGTCCACATATCGAGGAGACTTCTTACCTCTTTCTATCAATTAAGTGTTAATTAATTCATGATTAGTCTTTTTGTCCTTTTCGATATACCTGCTTTGACCTGGTTGATGAGAGCGGTTTTCTATATATGCAAAATGCTGGCTGGTGAAGCGATATAATATATTTGTTGATAGAATTCATCCAAACTAGAGCACTAAATTAACATCATATAATCAGTTATGGGCATTAACAGTTTTAGTTTTCTATTAGATCATAATGGATCTGGATCTACATTATAGAGATAAGAGAAAAAATACACTAGTTTTGATACTTTTTCTCAAGTCTAAATTATTAACCGGAACAAAAATAACGATAACATGTGTTTCAAATTAATTAGTTGAATTTTATTTCAGAGATAAATGTGTAGGTCTAAGCTGAGCTATTAACAAATTAGGTTATAAACATAGGGATCGAGATGTCCATTTCCATAAAGAAAATTTACATAACAGAAAGTAATTACCCGTTTTAATCTATTGCTTCATATAAACTTGAACAAAATAGAAACCATATATCCTAGAAAATGTTAAAAAGACGGAAGTTGAGACAGAAATCAATGCTGCATTTGAAATAAATGAAGCCAATATCCTGTTATTCATGTTTTAGTCAGTGAGTTTATTTCTAAAGAAAGAGTGGCGAAGATAGAAAAATATAGATAGATAGATAGATAAATGACTAGAAAGACAGATAGATGAATAAATTGATAGAAAGACAGACATATAAATACATAGATAGATAGATAATAGATATACAGATTCACAGATAGATAGATAGATATATGTTAATTAATAGGTAGATGGAGACAGATTGTTTGATTTATTGATCGATTAATATTAAATAATAGCTAGATACATAGACAGCTTATACGTTAGACAATTAGATAGATAGGAAGAATTGATTGATTGATTGATTGATCGATTAGAGACTGATTGATAGTTATCTACAAAGAAAGAAAAGAAATAGACGCACAAAAAGAAACAAAGAAGCATACTGGAAGCGAAAGAAACCAAAATATAAAGAGAGCGACAAAAAGATGAAAGCGACAGAAACATTTGTTTTTAACTCAAAAGCGTAAATTTTTCTTCATTGCAAGAATTTTCAAGATTTCGGAATATTGGGCAGTATGTCATTGCATAATTGTATGACTCTTTGTGAACAGGCCAGATAGTTTATTTCCTATATGAAATAAATTTGTTAGTAAAATATTAAACAAGGACGTTATAAAAATTAAAGATCCGAAGGAAAGAGAGAGAGACAGAGAGAGAGGGGGGGAGAGGGAGAGAGAGAGAGAGAGAGAGAGAGAGAGAGAGGGAGGGAGAGAGAGAGAGAGAGAAGGATAGAGAGAGAAAGAGAGAGAGAAGAGGAGGATAAGGAAGAAGAGGCCGCATGGGGAAAGAGAAGATAACATAGCTTTGCTTAAGTTAAGTTCTAAAAGCGTTTCAAATATATTGCTTGTAGTATTACTACAATTTTAAGGGAAAACTATATTTTCCCCAAAAGAATTCCTTTGAGAAATGTGAAGCGAAACTTGGCCAGACTTCTAGAGGTCATGTCCCAATACATTATTTTACAAGAACAGCGCGACTTTCCAAATTGTCTCAACTTTTACAAGGCTTCGCTTCTCGTAAAAAAAAAGTTCTGTATTTTTTTCCAGGAAAAACAAAGACAAAAGCAAATGGCTTCTAAAGTCTTTTAATGAGGTGAATTTTAAAATATGGAGTTTACTCCTAAAAATCTCTATCAAACTACGTTTCTCTTGAAAATTTTGGTTTAGAGATTCTAAAAAAATAAACGTTTAATAATCTTACAAAAATGGATGGAGAAGATTTTTTACTTTTATGCTTTGTGTGTATTCATTACAAGAAATACAAAGACTAGATTGTTTAAGGCAGATACAGAGTTAATAACGACAAATACTTCCTTCCATCAAGATCGAATAAAGCTTGCACGTCTCTGAAGTAGTGAGTTAGGTTCTGATACTAAACTCCAGGCCATACTATGGATATTTTATATTATTATTTTGTCCATCGACTCTTCATGCAAGTAGTGCACTTTCTGTTTCCTCAGTTCACCATAGTTTATCATGTGCTTCAATCCCGAGCTTCTAAATTTTGGGTCGACAATGGTTACTATACTAGCAGAAAAAAGTCATGATGTTACTTTCTTATAGTACGCTTAGTCTGTTTTAAATTTACTGCTTTCGAACAGCAGCTGTGTTACAAATACATGAAAAGATTTAATTACGACTCTCTCAAAGTAAGTGTCATTTGTTCAGAGTAAAACCGGGAAATTCTCAACTGATCTCAGATTGTTGAGAACCACAAGCTACATTTCACCTTTTCTCTCTCTTGTGGGTGTAACGCATTGTACTATAAGTTGATCTATTCATTTCCTCACCCAATCTTGGTGCGTAACTTTTGGGAAGAGGATCGACTAGATCTATGTACATTATCTTATTTAGTTGAATAATGTTTGTATTTCAAGCCTAAGAACTTAGTCTTGTTTATTGAACATAGCCCGCACTTGTATGGCCAAGATTCTTCTGGAATCTCCGACCTAGTTCTAGCATAGTAATGATATGGTCACCCCTTATTTATCTTTGTTTTGATTGGTTGCTATTTTAGAGCGCATTACGTATGACGTGTACCAAGAATATTCTCTTACGATTTATGTAATTCCTTTTCTAAATGATTCGACGAGATTAAGTATAAATAGGAGTCGAAATTATGTTTAGTCAGTCAACGTCAAGTCTGCATTCAGTGATCATACAGTGAGATTAAGAATCAACCTACAGTGATTATAGAGTCAAACTCTTGTGTTGGATGAAACAGTTTACAGTTTTTACTTGCGGACTTCAGACTTATTTTCTACGGACGAGTCGTGTGATTAGCTGTGTATATTTTCATACGCCTAAACAAACAGAGCCTAACAAATCACCCCCATCAAAATCTGTCACAGTAGGCAATATTTCGTGTAGAATTTGGTCTAAGGAGTAAAAACATAATGAGGAGAGAAACTGTTTTGAACTCTGCACTAATTATTTATTCTAAGCAAGTTATCTTAATGATATCAATGGCATAATTACAACAACAGCTCAATTTATAAAGTTTTAAGAAAATAACCAAAGACGCATCGTCGTTTCCATTAAAATAGACTGTGAAGAGGATTTGAAACCGCAAGGGAAATAATAAAGACGTAGGTATTATAATAGAGAACAGAAGAGAGGTGGATCGAGCAGAGATGGAAATGCAATCTCTGAGAAGACAGATACAGGCTGATAAACATAAAAGGAGAAAGTAGCAGACTCTGGTGAAATTGAGAGAGAGAAAGAAAGAGAAAGACCAAACGAGAATGGGGAAACGCAGAAGAAAGAGAGACAGAGATACCAAAAGAGGTAGAAAGTGAATGTGAGACAGAACAAAAGAGAGAAAGATAGAAAGTGACGTGTTGGATATGGCAGAGCCGTAAAAAGATAGCATAATTAATTCTTTAACTTTATGGTCAACAAATTTTCAATTGTCATGGATTTATCGTTTATATACTTTTTATACTAATCTAGATTCCTCTTCAAAATTTTGATATGTTATTGCTCTGCATTCAAGTCTAAGCAGTTGAATGAATGAATTTTTGGATTTTTATTTTTCTGAATAGAGTTTAAAACAGATCAGTTGGACAGTTTCATGTATCTTCCTGTCTTGGTAAAAGTATCTCGTAAAAGTAAACTTAATACGATTTGCTTTTTAGTTCTTCTTTCCTGTATGTAAAGATATTTATCTTTTTTTACGAATGTATTGATTCATAAACAATCAGTCTTTATTGTCATGCCAAAAAATCGTCACACAAACTGTACATTTTGTAGTAGTACAAGCACTGATTTGTTTTCTAATGTATTATTCTCGTGTCATTTTGCTCGGTTCTTGGTAATGGATTGCAACGTGTATTATCAAGCAATTAATATATTTGATCGATTGAAATAAAAATCAATATCTGGTTACACCTTTTTTGTTCAATGCAAAAAAAAATATAGTTTTCCGGTTATTGTGTATCATACATAAATAATTTCCCTAGATATTTAAAGTTTTTATAATGAGAACCACCTTATAACATTGTACAACAGCTCACAGAACGGCCACAAAAATTGTATTAAGATCTGTCACCGTAAATAGACTCAGCGTTGTCAAAGTGTTAACTAAATGGTAAAGACCACATAAAATCGGTCATCAAGCCCTAGAACTCTTTTCCTCACAAACATCTTGAAAAAACATGACAGGATACAAGAGCCCAATGAAAATTGGAAAAGATTCCATTGTAAAGGAGTTTTGATGATGGTTTTGTAAAATCCCGACAAATACTTTCAACAGAGAGACTAAAACCACTCATTGGGTTTTTTTCTTTGGAGTCCGGAAGTTTTGTCTCCTAAAGCACTAATGAGCAGTTACTATTTTTGTTTTCTGCGTCAGAAACTCGTCAATTTTTTTGTATGATTAAAAAGGCAATGAGAAATATGAAGGCATTTTTGCTAAGGACAATTTTCAGAACTACGTCAAGTCTTTGTGTGTGTGTGTGTGTGTTGTTTTCATTCTTTTTTTTTTCTTTGAAGTCTTATTATGAAGAATTATCAAGGGTCCCTGGGATTTTTAGGCTCTTCTCAAATATTATTTGACCTAAAGGGCTTGAAACATAAAAAAATTGATTTCCAAGTTTGTCCACTTGTTAGCTTCTTAGGAACAACCATATATTTTTCTATCATGTAAGAAGTTTCAAAGCCCAAAAGCAAACTTGAATGTTGTTTTGTGTGTGTTTCAGTTTTGTGAAGATACCTGCACTTTTGTATGGAAGTTCTGCTTAAAATTAAACACGTTTTTCCCAGTTTCTTATTTTTCAACTCTGTGGTAGTTTTTAAGTCAAATTTCAACAAAAAAAAAAGAAACATTATCAATCCATAAATTACTCATATGGGTGAAGATTTATTTCCTACAATACTTCTGGGTTTTTTTTTTATTTCCATCGGATACTGAAGTGCTAGCCTTTGCAATTTTTAAATCCTTCGTACAAAATCTCAAATCTTAGCTACTTTACATCCTATATAAACTTCCAGGTTTCGAAATTTCTGTAAAAAAAAGTTGCTATACAAGTCTTAACAAGAGACAATTACCCATTCTCTAGCGTTATTTCCAGGATCAACATGGGTGAACGATTGGGGTGAAAATGGGTTGAAACACCCATCCACCCAACAAGAAGCCGTAAAAATAAAATAAAATTATACAAAATGCTAAACTGCAGTAAAATATGTCGCCTAAAAGGTTTTATAGGTTTAAACATTATTATACAAAAAAGATATCTACAGATACATTTTGTCTTTAAAAAAAAACGTGAATTTCTTCTGGCGCGAGGAATGCACCGAATAGTTTGAGACAGTTTGACCGAAGTATGAAACCAGAGATTTAAAATAATTACAAGTTTCATAACTTTCTATAGATTCATTTATGTTTCTAGATTTGCACACTTTACTCCCCATCGAATTAGCAACGTTGTAGCTGGTGGGTGTTGAATAAAATGAGCCATAAAATTAACCCCTCTCTCTCTCTCTCTCTCTCTCTCTCTCTCTCTCTCTCTCTCTCTCTCTCTCTCTCTCTCTCTCTCTCTCTCTCTCTCTCTCTCTCTCTCTCTCTCTCTCTCTTTCTCTCTCTCTCTCTCTATCTCTCTCTGTCTCTCTCTGTCTCTCTCTCTCTCTCTCTCTCTATCTCTCTCTCTATCTCTCTCTGTCTCTCCTCTCTGTCTCTCTTTGTCTCTATCTTTCTTTCTTTCTCTATTTTTCTCTCTCTCTCTTTCTTTTTTTCTCTCTCTCTATCTATCTCTCTTTCTCTTTCTGTCTCTATCTCACTCTCTCTCTCTCTCTATCTTTCTGTTTTTCACACTTTTGCTCTTTCTCGCTCTATCTCTGTGTGCCTCACCCTCTTTTTTCTCTCTCCCTCACTCTTTCTCCGTCTGTCTTTCTCTCTCTCTCTATCTATCACTCTATCTCTCTATCTATATATCTATCGATCTTTCTTTTCTTTTTTTTTCTTTACATTTTCTCATGAACCTGCCTGTTCCCTCTCGTTACTATCATAAATAATGAGATGTGCGTTTTCGATGAAGTCACATGTAAACAAAACAAGCAAAAAAGTTAGTTGAAGAACTTCCATCATATTTTCTTTTCCAATCAAACAATAGGAGCTCATAAGAAGTTATGAAAATCTAAACACACCTGCATTTTTCTATTGTCATATTTTTCTACAAACATGAATTTGTTTTTCATCTTGATTGATCAATAATATTATACTTGGCATATTATTAGACAACTATCCTAGTTTCAAGAAATTTTTTAAATGTTACTTAACATAATTATCACATACCCAAATGTGATATCTTGATAGCCTTAATCTTGACAATTTACTTATTTTTCGATCTATTTGTCTGTCTGTCTCACTAGCTTCAAGTCATTTCTATCCATTTCTTTATCTCTTTATCTTTAAACTCGAGCTCTTTCCCATCTTTTTTTTTTAGTTTTAGCTCTTTCAGTCAATCAGTCTTTCTGTCTGCTATCTATCTATCTATCCATCTGTCTATCTACATTATCTATTTAGTTGTCTATGATAGTTAGTATTATCTTCAAATCAGGTAAAACAAAGAGTGTCTATTAAATAAAAGAGAACTTTCATTCCAGGATTAATGCCCCTTGTTTTTAATGAGGTTTTTTTGTTGTTTTTTTTTTAATGTGTTTCCTTAATGAAGACCT
>JAWDGP010005190.1:185000-190000 GCA_033675545.1 Elysia crispata
GTTGCTAATTATTTTTTTATTATTCGGTAAAAAAATGGAGTGACTGATCGAATAAGCCGAGATATCAAAACTGGTTAAAACAAAGATTTGAGATTTTTATGCGGCGCTCCAAATGTTAAAGCTCAAAGCTTTTTTGTCATTAATGGCTTGATTTAAACAATTTTGATGTTAAAAAAGCCTTCCTTTGGAGCAGAATAAAATGCGTGTCCGAATTTTGTGGAAATCCGAGAAGAAATAAAAGGTCTGGTTGAGATTTTTTTTTTAATATGCGATTTATTAAGGAAAAAAATGTGTGGGAACGGCTTTACAAAAAAGGCGCAGAAAATGCTGAAGGTGGGCTATGAGAGTATGCAAAGAGAGCATTAGAGAGATCTGAGTGGTTAAAAATAAGGTTTGAATTTTTTTTTCTATATTATTCTTAGCTTTCTTTTGTACAGAGATATAAATGAATTGTTGAACTAAGCGAAATACATTACACCTCTTTTGACCCACACTAGTATTTTTTTTAATTTGAACTTTGTGAAAACGTCAACTTTGATTTTTCATGAAAGTAAATACCCCTAGTAAATTGTACATTCTTGTTGCGATCCAAGCAAAGTTGCATTTCCTCTAAGATTTTTATATCAGAAAGCTTTGTACCCATAAGCAAAGATAATAAACCTATTCCCTAGCGGCACTTTTCACTAAAGAACAGGAATAAGTAACAAATCTATTCCCTAGTGGCCTTTTTTTTTAAAGAGCTTTTCACTGTGGAGCAAGAATAAGTAACAAATAATCTATATCCTCACTATGCTAGAAGGCAGTCCACTTCAAGGTTCCCAAATTCAATCCACAACTATGAGCCCTATTTTAAGTTGTTGTTAGCATTCCAAGCGATGGCGTCTGAAATGATGCATATTGGTGTAAAATTTGAATTCAAGGAAAGGTTAATATAAAATGAGTACTTGAGAAAACAGTTACAGCGAAACTATTTAGTTCTGCTTGGATCTTCGAAATGGTTTTGATTTTTAATCAAATTTCTCATTTTCCAACAAAGGGACATCATTCTTTGTGAAATCGCATTCCCTCTAATATTGAAAGATGTCATAGTTAAGTCTTCTTCTTAATCTTCAATAACTCTCGAAGATGAAATTCTCCTCTGGCTAACAAGAAATCACGAACTTCTTGACTTTAGATCTGACGTCATATCCGTAAATATCTCGTCACGGCTTCAAATGGGCAGCTGTATATACGTCAGAGAGTAGTTTTACCGGAAGTGGCGTCCGTAGTAAGTGTGAGGACCATCAAACTAGAAAAATTATTCCTGTCAGAATATCGATAAACGAAAAGAAAATTAATATCTCCCTAAACTTCATTATAATTAATACAACAACTATTACTTCAACTTCTTGTGGCAATACTGTAACTTATGCTGCTAATGATCTACCGCTATTATTTTTACGACGATTTCTACTTTTACTATATACTGTCCAATATTGTCTTTTGGAAAAAATATTGACTTTCAGCGGTTTTGTTTTGTTTTTTTTAATTTTTTTTGTTTCAATAAAATTATAAATAAAATAAAAAAAAGAATGGGAAAAAGAACATGGGCGGATCGTTTGTGAAGCCATGAAGAGTATTTTGTTACCCTGGAAGAGACATAAACAGGCTTCTTCTACCTTTGACAGCCTGTATTTATCCAAGTTCATCTGATCTTGTTTCCGACTTCAATCCTGGGTCATTGATCGAATTCATCTCACTTCTTAAGATTTGTGGTCTACACAATAACCTGTCTGCTCTAGCCGGGCATTGACTTCTTGAATACACTGGATAGCGATGAGAGCAAGACACAGACACGAAGAAACGAAATAGAGGTGCAGAATGAGGCAGAGACTGCGGGAATCGTGGACAAAGGGAGAGACAGAGAGAAAGACAGAGACATAGACAGAGACAGATACAGAGACAGAGAAACAGAGACAGAGACAGAAACAGAGACAGAGAGAGGAGACAGAGACAGAGAGACAGAGACAGAGAGACAGAGACAGAGATAGCAGACAGACAGGCCATAATTTTAAAGGAGAGAGAACGAACTGTTTTAAACAGGGACTAACAGAGAAAGGAGAGAGAGAGAGAGAGAGAGAGAGAGAGAGAGAGAGAGAGAGAGAGAGAGAGAGAGAGAGAGAGAGAGAGACTGCGCTGACTTTAAAAAAAGGTACAAGGAGGTGCTGCTCGGGCGATCATACTGCTTCCATTCCCAGATTCAGACATGACCAAATACCATCTTATCGCATTACAATTACTAAAAAGGTCGACATTTGTCGGATTTCTGATCTAAATTCGATTACCTTAGCGCTGACATCTCCGAACCTACCAGATCAGTGCTTAGACTTAGTGCCTGATAATATCGAATAGGATAAGAAATGTCTGCCGGTGGACGATTAATATTAATACTTGACTTAAACCCCGATTTTATTTATCCAGCCTCCTCAGTCTATCTGAAGCCTTTAAAATCCTGAACAGTTCCGTCTCGCTTTATGTGGTCATGTTTTGTGAACCTGTACTAGATCTTTGGGGATTTGCTTTACTGCTTTTAGCCAGCAACTTCAACTAAACCCACTCCATCAGACGCTCACAGATACTTTTTAACTGTACGCACTGAAACCCAAAGGTATCGTTTAATGCTGGTGTGACCTTGTAAAGAAGTCCATTTTGAACAAATCGGTCTTTTTCTGCTGTCTGTGTGAAGGTTTCTGGCATCAGTCATGTAGCGGAATGTCTTTTTAAGCTGTTGAGTTGGAAATAACGAATTCATAATGTTGGCTCAATAAAGTTCATGGGATAACAATTCTGAAAGTCAAGAAATTCCTTAAGAGATAGAGAGGGAGAGAGAGAGAGAGAGAGAGAGACAGAGACAGAGACAGAGACAGAGAGAGACAGAGAGAGAGACAGAGAGAGACAGAGAGACAGAGACAGAGAGACAGAGAGACAGACAGACAGACAGACAGACAGACAGATAGACAGACAGACAGATAGATAGACAGACAGACAGACAGACAGACAGACAGACAGACAGAGACAGAGAGAGAGAGAGAGAGAGAGAGAGAGAGAGAGAGACAAAGACAGAGACAGAGAGAGAGGCAGATAGAGACATATTATTTTAGTTCCAAAAAGGAAAAATGTGTTCGGGGGGGAGATGGGATGGAGAGAGGGGGAAGAGGCAATATCCAGGTCGGCGAATAACGAGAGACGAATAAGTACCAAAACAATGGAAAAGGTGGTCATGAGTAGCATTGATCGATCCATGCGCTAGAGGTATATAAAGAGACAAATAGTAAAACAGATAATGGAACAACGAGATTCACATTTTTAAAGAAGCGAATACAAAAGAGATGTAGGAAATCGTAGGACACGTTAGAAAATTAGGGTTAGAAAGAATGTGTATATTTAGGGGTTTGAATATGATGGTTACATTTTTTTTAAATGACCAAGAGAAAAATACAAGATTAAAGCAAGATGCAGAATTGGATAAGACCTGTCAAAAGATCCGAAACATATTAAAGCAAGATGCAGAATTGGATAAGACCTGTCAAAAGACCCGAAACATATTAAAGCAAGATGCAGAATTGGATAAGACCTGTCAAAAGATCCGAAACATATTAAAGCAAGATGCAGAATTGGATAAGACCTGTCAAAAGATCCGAAACATATTCAATTCAATCAGCTAACCAAATGCATACATTCGGGCTTTATATATACGGTACTTTGTTGAGAAATAATTTTTTTTCTTACGTCTTCAATTTCCCTGTCTGTTCTTTCAGAGACATCAAGATCAAACAAATCTCATGAAAGTCATCCTGAGCGAGGTTGAATAAAATAATTTCCCCTCAAAACAGTTCCAGATTGGCTTACAGTTATGGAAAGAATTAAGAACAAAATGAAGAGAAGATTATTCTACTCAAATTATCTTGAAAATCGTAAAAAAAAAAAAAAACACGTGATTATGAATCATCTTTTGCGGTTTCCCAACTCTTCAACTTAATATGCAATGATATCATGACACTTTTCAAATGCACCTTAATCGATATTAAAAGCAATTCTGAAAATGGCACAAGTTCAAGTTAGCCAAAATAAAACATGAAAATACCTTATCTGGAACTTGAATATAACTGTTCACCAGCGGACAAGCGCAAGCAAAGTTATGTAATTATAATGTTTTGTTTGGCTGACAATAGATAGTTCTCATTAGATGTAACAAGGCTACATAGCAGAGCATACCCAACTCGGATCTTTTTAACTAGAGACCCTCCGATTGATGAGATCAGAAAAAGTTGCAATCCGTCCTCTTTACAGTTGAGCTAACTTGAACCTTAAAAAATCAATGCGCCTTGAGGCCAGAAAGTGCTAGACAAAACAAGGTACAAATGCGAACAATATACATCTTTTACGCCTTGAATTTCAATTAATTTTTTAACTGTGTAAGTGTTAGAATTACATTTTTTTTCTATTCATAATCTGTTCATTATCGATTGAATGATTGAATGTTCCTTAAGGAGCTTAAAAGATGTTTGATTGAATACGTTTATTTTTGTCTGATCACCAAGAATTACATCTAAAGCTTAAAGCATATATTTTCGATAGACGTAAAAAGCTTCATACTAGTGGAGACCGAAGTTCATTCAACTATAAGATTAGGATTTAAAAAATAGCAAAAGAGGCTCTGCGTAGATTCTTGATAAAAGTATATCATCACACGACCATCGAGCACCACTTTGGGCAGTAAATTACTTCTCAAAACGAAACAGTTTTTTTATATTATGTTAATGAGACTAGGGCAAAATCAGTCCACAAAATTGGAAGCTAATGGGACCCAGAAGCATCGCAGGTGGAACTATTACCAAGGAACTATTTCGGAAACAAACGGAACAAAATTATAAGAATGAACATTTTCCCTAATGCACCATTACCTTAGTGAGTCCCTGAAGAAAACAAATAATCATTCTATAATTGGCCTATGCTGTCGT
>JAWDGP010005190.1:197500-205000 GCA_033675545.1 Elysia crispata
CTGTATGTTTAGTCGTTTTAAAGTATTGAAGCAAAATGTAGATTTAATGGAACAGGTCGAAATCTAAGGGTAGTAGTTTGGGCAGATAGATGGAACAAAAGGAAATGCACTGATATATCGACGCAAACATATAAAATTTTATGTCTTGAAATCAAATTACGATCTAGGAAGGCGTTATAAAAATGTTTCATTGGACCGTTTTATTTCATATGCCTTTTTTCTAGCTTGTTTAAAACGATGCTTATTGTTTCTTACTCTGCAAATGACTTGACTTGATGAACGCAGTAACATAAACTGGAAAATCGTCTTACTTAACCTTAAACAAATATTCGAGTTCAAAGCTTTTTATTGTCATTAGTGTCTTGATTTAAACAATTTTGATGTCAAAAGGCCTTCGTTTGGAGCGAAATAGAATGTGCTTGCACGATTTGTGAAAATCCGAGAAAAAAATAAAAGTTTAGGTCGAGTTTTTCTTTCCTCTTTGTTTTTCTTTTACTGTCAAAATATGATAAAAAATAAAATGCGCAAAAAATGCTAAGGGTGGGCTATAAAAGTATAGGGAGAAAAGACCATTAAAGAAATCTCAGTTCTTAAAATTAAGATAACATTTTTGTATGGAGATATAGAATTTGCTGAACTGAAGGTAATATATTATATATATATATATATATATATATATATATATATATATATATATATATATATATATATATATATAAACTGTTTGGACCCAGGGATTTTTTTAATTTGGAATTTTAAGACATCGTTAACTTTGATTTTCAAAGAAATTAATACCTCTAGTATATTGTATATTCTTTTAAAATTTGACTCGAAAAAACTTGTATTTCTTTTATTCACTTCCAGGAGCAGAAAACTCTTACGAGTATTTTACATCATTTGTACCCATGAGCAAAGATAGCGAATCTATCCCCTAGCGGGGCTTTTTTTTACTAAAGAGCAGCAATAAGTAAGAAATCTATTCACTAGTTTGGCTTTTCATTAAAAATCAGAAGTAAGTAACAAATCTTTCACCAGTTGGGATTTTCACTGAAGAGCAAAAATGAGTAACAAGTTTATTTCCCAGCGGAAGTTTTTTTTTTAGCAAACTTTAAGAGCAGGAATAAGTAACAAAGCCACTCCTTAACGAGATTTTCAATATATAGCAAAAATGAATTGAATTGAGTATTGAATTAATCTTTAACCGCATTAGGCTATTAAGCAGTTCTCTTCAATTATCCCAAACTCTACAAAGTAAGTGCGATTTCACAAAGAGTGATATTACGAAGTTGGAAGTCATGAGCTCTACTTTAAGTCGTTTATGGCGTTCCAAGGGATAGCGTCTGAAATAAACCACATCGGTTAAAAAAAATTGAATTAAAAAAAGTATAAAAATTAAATTGGATACATGAGGAATCAATTACAACGCAACTGCTTAGTCCTGCTTTGATCTTCAAATTAATTGATTGTAGAACAAAATTCACGTTCTCAAAGAAAGGGACATAATTATTTGCAACACCGCATTCACAATAATTATATTGAAAGATGTCTTAATCTTCTTCTTAAACTGCAATAAAAACTGTCGAAGACAAAGCTTCCCGCCAGCTTACAAGAAATAACGGACTTCTTGGCCGTAAACTTCTTGTCACAGCTTCAAACTGGTAGAGAATGGCTTTGCGGGAAACAGGGACCGTAGTGTGAATACCATAGAGTTAAAAATTATTTCTGTCAAAAATAGGAGAAGCGAAAATAAACGTCTCGCTCAAAATCATTGTAATTAAAAATACGACTGTTACTGTAGCTGTTTCTATTGCTGCTACGGCTCTACTATTATTTTTACAACGACGATTTCTACTTTATACAATAACTACTTTCTTAAATCGACTTCTGAAAAAAATTGACTTTCAGCAGTTTATAAAAAAGAAAAAAATTAATGGATGAAAAATAATGAAAGTTTAGTAGAACTTGGGCGGATCGCTGGTGAAGCCATGAAAAGTATTTTGTAATACTGGAAGAGAGATAAACAGGGATCTTGTGCTTTTGACAGCCTGTATTTATCCAAGTAAAAATGATCATGTTTGCGACTTCAATCCTAAGTACTTTATCGGATTCATCTCACTTCTTAAGATTTGTGGTCTACATAAAAAAAACTGTCTGCTCTGACCGGGCATTGACCTCTTGGATACATTGATTGCGATGAAAGCAAGACTCAGAGAAAGAAAAAATACATACTGGGGCAGAAACGGCCGGAATCGTGGACATAGAGAGAGAGAGAAGCAGAAAGGCAGAGAGAGACGAAGACAGAGACAGATATAGAGACAGAAAGAGCAGGCAGACAGGCCGTAATTTAAAAGGAGAACGAACGATTCAGAGTGTTTTAAACAGATACAAACTGAGGAAAGAGGAGAGAGAGAGAGAGAAGGAGAAAGAGAGAGATAAAAACTGCGCTGACTTAAAAAATAGTTAGAAAGAGGTGTTGATCATGCGATCGCAATGCTTCCGTTTCCAGATTCAGACATGACCAAATACCATCTTATCCCATTAAAATTACTTTAAAAAGGTCGACGATTGTAGGATTTCTGATCTAAATTACCTTAATGTTGAAATCTCCGGACCTAGCACGACAGTGACTAGACTTAGTGTCTGAAAACATCAAACAGATTAATAATTGTCTGAGGGTGGACGATTAATATTAATACTTGACTTAAACCCCAAAGTTTAAGACTTTCTTGTGCCTCCTGACAGTCTGTTTATAAATAGTGTTCCGAGGCTCATACTTCCACTTCTATATTTCCATGAGAAACGCTAGTTCTACAGACAACAAGAAAAAAGACTTCGATGCAATTAGCTCTTTTAGAGGTTCATAAATATGCGTGAATCACGTATCGGTGGCCTTTTATTTTTGTTTTCTATATCTGAAAGTTCTCTTCTCTTACGAGATCTCCTTTCCGCACTCGCGGTCTATCACTTTGGAGAATTGTGTGGCGCTAGCTCTTCATGTTGGTTCTCAACTAATGCCATAGTTTCATCGTTTGGAAATTCCAAAGGTTGAGCTAGAAAACACCAATTTGAGCATCCTGTTTCCAAGAATGTTCAACCTTTTAAATATCCCCATGATTTCATTCTGTAAGTGTTAGATTAAGTATCATGTTTCCGAGTGTGTTCCACCGGTTAAATGTCTTCAAGGTTTGAGCCAGAAAGAACTATACTGAGTATCCTATTTCCAAGACTGTTCCACCGTTTAAATATCCCTAAGGTTTGAGCCAGAAAGAACTATACTGCGTATTCTATTTCCAAGATTGTTTCACCGTTTAAATATCCCTAAGGTTTGAGCCAGAAAGTGCTATGGTTTTCACGCTCCAGTTGGCAGTACTGAATTCCATCACAGGCGTGAAAGTCTTGTTACGATTGGGCTCTTTTCAAATAGTTAGAGAGTTTGTAATCTTAATCGTTACAATAATCATAAACAACAGAAATAATAACATCTTCAATACCATCATTTTAACAAAAAAAGAATAACAAGATCATCAACTTCATCTACATCATCACATCATCTTCACCATTATCAAATCATCAGCAGCAATAAAAACAAAATCATCATCATCATCATCATCATCATCATCATCATCATCATCATCATCTTCATCATCATCAATATCAACAACAATAACAGTATCATTTAATTACCACTATTATCATCATCTTCATCATCATCATCATCATCATCATCATCATCATCATCATCATCATCATCATCATCAACATCATCATTATCATATTTATAATCTTCATATATATTTTATTCAAAACCAACTTTACTTATCCAGTCTCCTAAGTCTTTCCGAAGCCACTATAATCCTGATCATTTAAGATCCGGTCATGTTCTGTGGACCTGCACTAGATCTTTGGGGATTTGCTTTACTGCTTTTAGCCAGCGTGCTCAACTGAGACCTCTCCATCAGTCGCTCACAGATACTTTTTAACTGTGGAATCGCTGTACCCACTGAAACCCACAGGTAACGGTTAATGGTGGTCTGACCTTTTTAAATGAACAAGAGAAATAAACAAGATGAAAACAAGATGCAGAATGGGATATGACATGTCAAAAGATCGAAACATATTCAATTTAATCAGTTAACCGAATGTATGCTTTCGGGCTTTTATATAAGGTTATTTTGTTGAGAAATAGTTGTTACTCCTTGCGTCTTCAATTTCCCTGTCTGTTCTTTCTGAGACATCAAGATCAAATGAATCTCATAACAGTCATCCTGAGCGACGTTGAATAAAATGATTTTCTCTCAAAATAGTTCCAGATTGGCCAATAGTTATGGATGGAATTAAGAAGAAAATGAAGAGAACAGTTTTCTGATCGAATAGTCTTGAAAATCGTAAAAAGAAAGAAAAGAAAAACCACTTGATCATGATGAAGCTTTTGCCGTGTGCCAACTTGTCAATCTAGGAATGTGCAATGATAAAATGAAACTTTCCAAATGTACCATTATCGGAATTACTAGCAATTATGAAAATTGCAAAACTTCAAGTTGCCTAAATTAGAACACAAAAGTACCTTATCAAGAATTTCAATATAACTGTTGACCAGCGGCAAAGTGCAAGTAAATTTCTGTGATTATAATTTTAGTTATTTGTTGACAATAGACAGTTCTTATGAGATGTGACAAGGTTACACAGTAGAGCACACTGAAATCGAAACTTTTTTCCCTAGAGACCCTCTGATCGATGAGATCAGAGAAAGTTCCAGTCCATCCTGTTTACAGTTGAGCTAACTTGAACCTTAAAAAATCAATGCGCCTTGAGGCCAGTAAGTGCTAGACAAAACAAGGTACAAATGCGAACTATATTCATCTTTCTAACACTTACACTAACTTGGTTTCTGTGTAAGTGTTAGAATTACATTTTTTATATTGATATTCTGTTCATTATAGATTGTATGATTGATTTGTTCCTTAATGGGCTTAAAAAATGTTCGATTGAATGTATTTAATTTTTCTCTGGTCACCAAGTATTACATCTAAAGCTCATAGTATATTATTTTCGTTAGACACAAAAGCGTCACACTAGGGAAGCCCCAAACTCATTCAACCATAAGATTAGGATTTACAAACCAGCAAAAGAGGCTCTGTGTCGATTCTTGATAAGATTACAACAACACACGACCATCGAGCACCACTTTGGGCAGTAAGATGCTTCTGAAAACGAAACAGTTTTTATATTATAATAATGAGAGAAGGGCAAATAAATCAGTCCACAAAATTGGAAACTAATGGGACTCAGAGGCATCACAGCTGGAACTATAATCAAGGCCCTATTTCGGAAACCAGCGTAAGATGGAAATTATGAGTTAAACAAATTTATATCAATGAACATTTTTCCCTAATTCACCTAAATCTTGATCAGTCCCTGAGGAAATTAAATAATCATTCCATAATTGGTCTGTGCTGCCGTTGCTCCCAGGGACCTCAGAGATGAAATTCGAAATTTTATGATGTATAAATTATATACTATTTTCGTCACCTGATGTAAAATGCTCTTAAAACGAAAATAAGCATAGGTTAGACCCGATTAGGTTATAATGTCTGTGATGTGTCTCTTTTTATTTCCGGTTAAGTTTTTATTTACATTTCCCATAGGTTCAATATTTTTTTTTTTTTATAAAACTTATAAAAGTTTCACCGAATTGATTTTATTTGTTTCCTCTACGCGCAAAAATAATTCTTGGAAATATAAAAATATTGGATTTTGTTTTATTTTTCAAAGTAGCTGCAGTAGCAGTAGCAGCAGTAAGAAGTAGAAGAAGCATTTAGAAACCCCTACATCTAGATTGACAAAAACAACAGAAGGCGAAATACACAAAGGACAAATGGCATGAGAATAGATCGAAACTGTACCTCTATACGGCATCCATGGTCTTGTCGAGACAAGACTATAGGCGCTAACAATAAAGTCGTGCCGTGTTTCCTAATACATTAAAAAAAAAAACCTTCATATGAGATTGTGGATTTCTTGGTGACTTCAAAAGAGTTGATCAAGACTTTTAGTGAATGAAGATCTTTTGATTCATTGCTTGCAATAAATGAAAGTTTTTGAATTTCAGTAAGAAAAGGCGAATATAGCAATTTTTTTTATTCCCTGTCTTCAAACTCTCATTTAATATTAATAACTCATTTGGGTCCCAACAATTTAGTATGGCGAACATGACTCCATGGTTGAAAGGCCAACTCTCATTTGAGGTTTCAATAACTAATTACATCTTCAAAAACAGTCTGGGTCAGATTCAACAAGACCTCTTTGGCTTATGACAGGAGCCATGGGGGTAACGACTCTACTTTTCATCACTTTTCCAACAATTAAAGCTCGCAATAGTGGTAATAAATTATGCTTTGACGGAAATGTCTCCTTTTGGCCGGTCCCAGCGTAGCTCTGTATCATCTGGCCTAGCTCGCACCTGACATGCTTGGCGTGTTTATCGACCCTGTTGAATAGGCCGTCTGACAGGTCTGGGAGCAGGCTGGGCCTACAGAGCGGCACTGTTGAATAGGCCGTCTGACAAGTCTGGGAGCAGGCTGGGCCTACAGAGCGGCACTGTTGAATAGGCCGTCCGATAGGTCTTGGAGCAGGCTGGGCCTACAGAGCGACACTGTTGAATAGGCCGTCTGACAGGTCTGGGAGCAGGCTGGGCCTACAGAGCGGCACTGTTGAATAGGCCGTCCGATAGGTCTGGGAGCAGGTTGGGCCTACAGAGCGACACTGTTGAATAGGCCGTCCAATAGGTCAGGGAGCAGGCTAGGCCTACAGAGTGACACTGTTGAATAGGCTGTCTGATAGGTCTGTGAGCAGGCTGGGCATCTACAGAGCGACACTGTTGAATAGGCCGTCCGATAGGTCTGGGAGCAGGCTGGGCCTACAGAGCGACACTGTTGAATAGGTCGTCTGACAGGTCCGGGAGCAGGCTGGGCATCTACAGGGCGACATTGTTGAATAGGCCGTCCGATAGGTCTGGGAGCAGGCTGGGCTACTACAGAGCGACACTGTTAAATAGGCCGTCCGATAGGTTTGGGAGCAGGCTGGGCATCTACAGGGCGACACTGTTAAATAGGCCGTCCGATAGGTCTGGGAGCAGGCTGGGCTACTACAGAGCGACACTGTTAAATAGGCCGTCCGATAGGTCTGGGAACAGGCTGGGCCTACAGAGCGACACTGTTGAATAGGTCGTCTGATAGGTCTGGGAGCAGGCTTGGCCTACAGAGCGACACTGTTGAATAGGCCGTCCGATAGGTCTGGCAGCAGGCTGGGCATCTACAGAGCGACACGGTTGAATAGGTCATCCGATAGGTCTGTGAGCAGGCTTGGCCTACAGAGCGACACTGTTAAATAGGCTGTCCGATAGGTCTGGGAGCAGGTTGGGCATCGACACAGCGACGCTGCACAGGTACACAGAATCAAAGAGTTAATGGACTAATTAAAGAAAAGACGCCCCCCGAAAAG
>JAWDGP010005190.1:210000-370000 GCA_033675545.1 Elysia crispata
GGAAATTGGTCTAGAGCTCTCCAGACCAAAAAAAAAAATTAAAAAAAAGATTACCATAAGCTGTTTCGTTTCTTTGGATTTCTGCATGCATAGAAACTAGTTTTTATGTTTGTTTGTTGTTTTTGTTTTTTTTTTCTTGTTTTTTGTTAATTTTTGTTATCGTGTCCGAATTATTTTTCTTGGCGTTATAGAACATCTTAGATAGCAGGTTTGTAGGCAGTCTGTCGTGTGACCGAGTTGCTAGCACGAGTTGTTGGAGCATCCGATGAGAGATACATTACACTCATTACCATAAAACCTAGGATCACATCAGGGCTGGGCTCAAGTACAGGGATTTAGATAGGGTTCAGGGCACAAGTCAAGAATGATGAAAAGAGAGAGAGAGAGAGAGAGAGAGAGAGAGAGAGAGAGAGAGAGAGAGAGAGAGAGAGAGAGAAAGTTCTGACTGCAGCAACAAACATATGGACCGCTTCTCAAACATCACATGGTCAGATTGAAGAAACAAGAGATAGAAAGACTACACCAAGGCCAATGTAAAGAAGAAGATGGAGAGTTAAAGCAAGTGTATACGAAGAGAAAAAAAATAAGATGCAACACTACTAGATAGAAAATATCGGGAGAGAGACAGACAGACAGACAGATCGAGAGAGAGAGAGAGAGAGAGAGAGAGAGAGAGAGAGAGAGAGAGAGAGAGAGAGACAGGCAGACAGACAGATAGACAGACCGAGAAAAAGAGACAGACAGACCGAGAGAAAGAGAGACCGAGAGACAGACAGACAGACCGAGAGAGAGCGACAGAGAGAGAGAGAGAGAGAGAGAGAGCGACAGAGTAAAAAAAAAAAAAAACGCAGGATAGAAGAACGGCTGCAGTGAGAGAACAGTAAAGTACTGTAGTTCGAGGTTACCATCCTATCGTTACAGACTGAAAACTTTACGTGCTATAATAGTTCGATAGGTCGTTACATGGCAGGACGGTTCCGCCCATATTTATTTTAGAGGATCTCGGGTTAACAGCCTGCATGGTACTGATTACTTGCGGTCTACAGAGTTTTATTTTGTCTGTGCTCAGATACTCTTTCGACTAGCGATCACATTCTCGTAGATTATAATTCTGAGAAGTAAATAGGGGACTAAAAACTTGAGCGTATATTTACCTTTACTATTCCTACTGTTGTTGCTACCTTTGTTAGCGTTGACGTTGACTGTCACTACTACTACTACTACTACTACTACTACTACTACTACTACTACTACTACAATACTACTACTACAATACTACTACTACAATACTACTACTACAATACTACTACTACAATACTACTACTACAATACTACTACTACAATACTACTACTACAATACTACTACTACAATACTACTACTACAATACTACTACTACTACTACTACTACTACTACTACTACTACTACTACTACTACTACTACTACTACTACTACTACTACTACTACTACTACTACTACTACTTCAATACTACTACTACTACTACTACTACTACTACTACTACTACTACTTCAATACTACTACTACTACTACTACTTCAATACTGCTACTACTACTACTACTTCAATACTGCTACTACTACTACTACTACTACTACTACTACTACTACTACTACTACTACTACCACTATTACTACTACCACTACTACTACTGCTACTACTACTGCTGCTGCTGCTGCTTTTACTTCTGTTACTACTACTACCGCTACTTCTACTTATACGACTACCTTTACTACTATTTACTATTGCTGCTGCTAAATGTGTGTATATGTTCGATGAAGGGCATTAATGGCTCATCCCTACAAAAATGAAAATCTAATATTCTAAGCAGTAAAAGTGTTGATAAAGGACAATGAGTCAACGACCTATTGTTACAGTGTTGATACATTGTTTCATCCAATCACACCATGAAGTTAAGTCTGGTGCTGCAGATCATAACCGAACCACGTTAATTATACATAGGTAGATTTAGTCGGCTATTATTACGAGATTTGTATGAAAATAATTATTAAAATGATGTGTTATGTTCTATCAGTTGTGTAAGTCGTTTTCCTTTTATATTTCCCTAAATCCAATACTCGATGAGGTTATGAATAGTGGGCGCCTGTAAGTTCTGTTGTAGAACATGTGAGAATAAATTATTGAACTTAAAGGTGCCTTCATTTGTAAATCGCAATGAAGCAATGATACCTGGTTGTATAAATTATTTTCATAAACAGGGCCAAACATAATCATTTTTTTTATGAATGAAAGTATGCATATCCAATTTTTAGAAAACTGTCACCAATAACTGCTGGAAAAAGTTATCGCTTGAAAGTACAGTACAGAAAAAGGTTTCTTTTTTTTCCCTCTAGTAAAGAGCAATGTTTTAGCAATATTAGATGTTTTGCAAACGACGTATATACCACTGATTATGAGTCATACCCAGTACCATTTATCTAGAAAGATGGAACTGGTCATACCTAAGCTGACATTGCGGTTTTCGTAGTGACGTGGGCATATTGCACGAACTGTTTACATTGCAAGGGCGCGTTAATCGGGAAAATATGTAAGATGTAACGGATTCACGTATCAGGAAAATTGTAAAACTTCACATAATTATGGATGATTTTTTTTCCGTATTTATTATCTCTCTAGAGACGGGCAAATTATGCATACTTTTCGGCCACTGAGATGTTTTTAAAGCTGATTACATGTTATCTTATTCAAATGAGCTCGTCAGTAGTCTAGATTTCACTGTCATCGTTTAGATCACACTGGCTTCATATCGGTGAATGCAAGCCTGCGCAGCAAAATGTGACCTTGAGAGTGTGCTGTGTCTGTAAGTGTCCGGCTCAGTACCATCTACATCAGAGTGTCTGTAGAGTGTCATCGGACATTCCGTGTACTGCCTTTTCGTGCAGATCCGTCTCTCGACAAGGATGTATCTCTGTGATGCAAAAGGATTATTCTACTTTCTGTTAGGTGTGAGGAATTACGTTGGAGGGACTAAAAATATTCTGACCTACTTAGACCTACCGCACATGAGCGTGACTCGAAATGTTGACAATCGTCTCGTCCTAAAGCTAAGGAATTTTTTTTATTATTTTTCAATCGTATGGTATGACACATCCACCTTAAAGATCAGTTTTGAAAATATAAAATGAAACCGTCATTAGGTTGAAATTACGAAAAACCACACCAGCCACTGACCCACACTTAACATTTGATGTTAGTGTGGCGGAGCCGGAGATAAAACTTGGACAAATCAAAACACGCGCCTCATCACAGAAAACAAGTACATGAAAGTTATGTCTTCTTTGTTGTTGCTACAATTAGAGTAAGATCTACTATAACTACTTCGTTTTGTTTAAATTTTGGAATAAATTTTAGAAAAGCAGTTTACATTTGTTCAAATTAAATTTATTAGAAGCAGCAATAAGCAGCTTTATTTCAAACCTACGTCAAAGCTAAAGCAAAAATAGAGGCATAAATTTTATCTTATGTTTCAGCTATAACCTGCTGCAAAGGGCTCCACTATAATAGATAAATTTTTGCTAGTCACGTTTTCAAAAAGAAAAAGCCTTCCAGTATATTCCATAAAAATCACATTTGTCGGCCTCTGAGCACTTTAAAAACAAAGATTAAAAAAAAATAAACATTAACTTTCACCAGATTATCGATTTTCATTCTCAAGCTATGGAAATCCTTGTTGTTTCATTTTAATGGTACGTTATTTGCACATTCTTACGATCCTGTTTCCCAGATTGGCGATAGAAAAGGCCCATTACTGGCTAATGCCAGAGATTATTTCGCGTAAACTGTCTGGTGTCGCGCTGTCCTTGTTTCACTCCTGGTCGGTTTAAAGAGCAAGTTGATTGTATAACATTAGATTTGTGATTGTTTATTACTTTCCCGATTTATTATCTGCTTAAAAAGCATGAAATCAGACGAGTTTGGAAATTCCTCTTTAAT
The DNA here is from genome assembly GCA_033675545.1 of Elysia crispata. Lineage (NCBI taxonomy): Eukaryota > Metazoa > Mollusca > Gastropoda > Plakobranchidae > Elysia > Elysia crispata. The sequence continues at coordinate 213,972 of JAWDGP010005190.1, forward strand.
TCTGTGGCTTCTCCGTCAGATAAGGGCAAATAAGTCTCAAGAACATCGAAGTGATGGGAGTGTCAGAAAGGGCCCGAGGTAATGAATATATGATATAGGCCACGGCAGAGAGAGAAGAGAGAAGGAGAGAGAGAGAGAGTGTGGGGGGGGGGGGACAGAAAGAGAGGGAGAGATAGAGAAAGAGGAGAAAGCTAGAGAGAGAGAGAGAGAGAGAGAGAGAGAGAGAGAGAGAGAGAGAGAGAGAGAGAAAGGATAATGAGAGATTAGAAAAAAGGGAGGTAAGGAAATTGTGCTTTGTCTTAATATGTATAAAGATTTTCGGATAACAAAATTGCTGGAGTTGATTTGACATAAAGACAAACAAATGGCATAGTCGCCATTTCAACTATCTTGATGTCATTTCTATGATCTGCTATGCAGAATAAGAAAATAGTACATGATTGTAGATGAAACTTTTAATCTAAGAGGAAATAGTTTTTTTTATGACTCAGATTTAGTTAGCCGTTTTAACGGCTGGTGGAAAGAATTATGAGTGAGAAGTTCAATTTAGTCAGTCAAGAGTTTCAAAGGCCCAAGTATTAAAGGGAGATTTTAGGCTATGCCGGCCTTTCTCATTTTTTATTCTATCCGAATTTTGTTAAAATAATTTTTAAAATTTGATGTCATGTCTTATCAAAAATTGTTATCTTTTTGAGCTGATCAGCATGTGATTAAGACAAGTAGATGTTGCATGTCTTATTGATAATGTTTTCAAAAACGTTTTATAGAGGAACGTTTGAAGTTTTTAAAATGTGGAACAGTAAAAGGTAGACATAGTTATTCTGCTGCTCTAGCAAATGGCTTGTTCGGATCACATTATAATTTCAACGGTGTCTATCTGGCCCTACGGAATTTTGAAAACAGAAATTGAAAATTATGCGAATGAAATTGCAAATAATGCAAAATTTATGCAAGCTGCCCAAAAAAATCCTGATATTGTTCTGTGATCTTTTATTTATTCAAATAACATTTCAAACATGACAGGTCATGTATACACAGGTGGCAGTATTAAATATTTTGCAAAATTTACCAAGTTGTAAGATTGTTAAAATTGTAATACAATGCCCTGACATTCACACACATCTTTACTTTACTTCACTTTACGATATAATGTCATGCCAGATGATACACCTGGGTGTTGTAAAAACGAATGGTTCTTTATAATGAACAGAGTAAAAGAAACAAAAAGTACAATGCGAGGAGGATAAAGAGATAGCGGGAGGGAGGAAAAGTAAGAGAAAGGGGGGGGGGGGGGGGGAATGATATCCCTACCTCTCTCCCTATCCATTCTTGCTGCATTCTTCTGTACACCTTTATCCGTCTTTATCTCCCTTTATGAATCTCTCTCTCCTTCTGCAACTTTTTCTTTTCTTTACCCTTCTGCCTGTATCCACTACTCAGCGTCGCTCCACCTGTTTGAGTCTTTCTAATCTCCTAATTCAATTACTAATTGCATCTCTTCCCCCTCTCCCCTTCTCTCTGCATTAATCTCCATTTTTCTCTTTCTCTCTCTCTGTCTCTCTCTCTCTCTCTCTCTCTCTCTCTCTCTCTCTCTCTCTCTCTCTCTCTCTCTCTCTCTCTCTCTCTCTCTCTCTCTCTCTCTCTCTCTCTCTCTCTCTCTCTCTCTCTTTCCTTCTCTCTCTCTCTCTCCCCTCCACCCTCTTTTCGTCACTTTTAATCTGACCAGTACCAAAGAGTGCTAATGCAACTTTTTTTTTTCTTTTTGTGAAGAGGGAGTGATGGAGGGAGTAGAAAAAAAAACAGTAAATAGCGAAAAAAAGCAGTAGAAAAATAGAGAAAGACAAAGATAGAGACTAGAGAGAAAAAAAAAGGGTGGAATGGAGATAACGATAAATTATAGTAAATGTATGGCGTGACTCAAACAAGTTATTCGCGAGAAAATTTTTTATCTTGAATTACATGTGTGCTTTACGTAAAGTAGCACGCTAGAGTCTGGTCTTATTCTCCAACCCACCCACCCCCACCTCCCAAATCCGTCAGCAAACACACATACAGGCGCATCATCCCATTGTAGTTACGATACGCATTTTTTTTTCTGTCACTTTTTACTATTATCAAAAACTACATCGGGACATGGCCGTAACTTGCAAATCTCGTCAGAACAGAACTAAGCGACTTTGTAATGGTTTTGCCAATTGGTAGATCGATTTTAATTCGTTTGAACGAGTAACCGAGGTATAAGGCGTCTCAAATTTAAAAAAAAGTAATGATCAGAGAGTGGTTTCTGCTATGGTGCCACCGTCAAATGAGCACGGAAAGCGCTAGACACCTGATTGGTCGACAACAAGCGCATTTCGTTAACAAAATTACGTTTGGGTTTTTCTTTTTGTTGTTGTTCTTTTTTTTTGTTGTTTTGTTGTTTTTTGTTTTTTTGTTTTCAACGAACCAATCTATAAAAATATGAATTATGATGGATTCTGCGGGAAATGGCAAATCATGCGGTCGCGTTGTGGAAGACACCAAATTATGCGGCCGCACTGGTCACGTTTTTCTGTTCGGCCAGGTTAATGCTGGCGAGAGCAAAAAGGTTATGTGGGGAAAATAGAGAAAATGAGTCATAATGCCCTTCCCCTTAATATTATTTAGTTATTGATTCTACACAAATTCTAGTTTGTCTTGTCTCAACTGTTGAGATTTCAATGGTTTAGGCCAATGTTACCGTTTATGGGCGCAAGGTGTAGTGAGCGCAACTCACTAGGAAAGTTTAAACTTTGAGCTAATCAGACGGGCTAAAGCCTGGTCTCTATTATTCTAAGGTTATTTAGAACCAGAGGTTATGTCACCTTTTTCTTCCAAAAGTTCTATCTAAGTGCCTCGGCACAAAGGTTTAGAAAAATCTCTCGACCCGCTTGTTCAAAGTGCTCATAAAATATTCCATTAAAGTAATATAAACACAATTATTAACGTCGTGGGGATTAAGTTTTTTTCGTTTTTATTTTTATTATTTCATTAATTTTCTCCATTGGGGCAGAATACAAAATATCTGTGAAGCCTTTAGCTTAATATCAACGTTTGCGTAACTCGACATACAGCAGAGGCTCTCAGATAACCAAGGAGTTCATAATTTCTTAAGACTTTTCACAAACTCCAAAGCTTATTTAGGACTCATACAGTCATGAGATTAAAAAAAAATTGTAATGGAAAGACAGACTGCTATTAGGTAATCCAAGCCGTGCACAATGAATAAAAGATCCAACCAAAACATGATCAGTCTGAGTGGTGAGAAGAACAAAATTTCCTAATGGAATTGTTAGCTGAATATGTCTTCATTTTATTTTTTTTTTTTTTTTGAATTACGTTCCGTGTTTGGAAGCAGTAATTGAGACATGAATAGGCTGAGTAAAGAGCAAACACGGTGACCTCTTATAAATTAGAAAATGTAGTTTCTCTGCCGATAAAAAGAACAAAAAAGAAACCGTCTAATTTTGTACTTTCTCAATCTGGTTTTAGATCCTATTAAACACTTAATAGAAACTTGTGTATGTTCGTGTTAAGTAGATAAAAGTGCACTGACTTGCGGGAATTCTTAGACGCGCAGTTAAATAAACCTTAACGGGTAATGAATGTTTTTTTTTTAATTCTATAAATAGATTTTGATTTTTTTTTTTTTTTACAAAATTATTAAATTACTCACATTAATAAAATTATAGAAGTATAATTATAGTTTTACTTTCAGTTCAACTGTAGACAGATAAAAACAAAGCGGCATGCTCAGGGTGCAGATATGCAAACTTATTCATCTCTAGATCTATAGTTGTTTTTAAATTTTTTTCCTTATATATATGAAAATTTTGGAAGTAAGAGAGATTTTTTAGTTTTATTCTCTTGTAATACTTATTTTTTATATAACTATGTAATAATACACGCCTATATTTTATTTGTTTGATATTAACACTTTTGCATCAAATTCTTGCCTTCATTCTTTCTAAAAAAATTTCATCATTTATTCACAGAAAATGCCAAAAAATTCGTACGACCAACCTTAGAACTTAAATAATTTTTTTCAAAAGAGCTTCATTTAACAAATCTTTTTGTTTCTTTTTTGTTAGCGATATTTGTTCCACTAAGAATGACTTTGGCGCTTTGTCTGCTACATGGTGATGTTTTATCTTCAATGTGAAGAGTTTTTTATGCAGTGTAATTTTCATGATGGACCTATAACCTTATTTTCTTCGCTGAGATCAACAAAGATTTTGTATTATGTATTGTGTTTTCCATCAATCGTAGATACTGATTTTACTTCTGCCCAAGTTTAGTAATCTAACACATTTACTGTTTCTTTAAGTTGAGATTTTTTTCAGTTCGGTATCCTAATGAGGATTTAAAAAAAACTATTTCTGAATATTGGACAGCCTATTGTTTTTTGCAGCAGGCTTTTTAAAGATCCCTCTAGACACTTATTAAAGTACAAGATGTCTTTGCGGTGCACTGTCATGTGGGAAGCCCAAGCGGCCTACATATTTTGTACTTTCATTAGAATGAGTGTTGAAGAGAAATTTTGCATATTTAAGATATAGATTTTTAAAAATATGAATTAGCTATCTATTCTTTTTTCCGCCGAGTTTTATTGTAAAAAAAAAAAGTCATATTAAATTCTCGGCTCCGTTAACATTTCATCGATCTCCTTACATAACCACCAAAAACATTCCTTTATTTTCTTGATTCTAATCTTAAAAAAGGCCAAAGTAAAAAATAAACCGTTTTTAGGAAATTCATTTGAAAGAAATTTAACCTTTAATTTGTATTCCCATGAAAATTTGGCAAGCCTTCCGTGTTGATCTAGAAGTGTTATGGTTGACTTTCAAAGTGGAGATTTACAGTCTCTTGGCACATACAACAATAACAAAACAGCTCTCAATTTGCGATATTTGTGGGCTTTTAGACATAAGGTCATAATGCAAATATAAAGCAAATATGGTTTGAAAACCAATGCTGAGTATCCATGACAACTTGGTTCTAGAGTATGCATTGATGCACTTCGAAGCTGAACATTCCATCCTGTTTCTATGATGGAACCTTGTTGGGATTGTAAGCTCCTACATGATGATTATAGCACGGCATTAATCCTCCTGGAACAAGCAAAGGTTCCTGCTACTTCTGGGTTATAATAATCTGTTTTTAACTTTTTTTTTCTATATATATAACTTCTTTATGTTTTGGTCGGAAAGGTAGGCTGCATTTGAACTTAACTTTCCATCTTTTGTCAGTCATTTTTTGTTTTGTTTTGGGGGGGGTTATTGTTTTTATGGATTGCTTTTTTTTTCTTTTGAAACCTTTTAACCCACGTAGACGTGTGCATTTTGAACAATTATCGAGAACAACAGGGTCCAGTGAATGTATTTCTTTTATATTGATTGTGAACTCTGTACAAAAAAGGCCAAGGAGATTCAACATCTCATACCTCCCTTGGACAAGCGATTCTACACCACAAGAAACTGGAGCCGACTCGAGAAGGAGCGGGGAAAAGCTAAAGAAAAATAGAGAAAGGAAGAGAAACATTAAGATCAAGAGTGATGGAGCGAGAGAGAGAGAGAGAGAGAGAGAGAGAGAGAGAGAGAGAGAGAGAGAGAGAGAGAGGTGAGGGGGAGGGGCAGAGAGAGCAAGAATGGGCATAATTCATGCATAGATTCAAACAGACAGACAGACAGAAAGGGAAGAAAGTAAGGGTAAGAGAGAATTGTGGGATGGATGGTAGAAGGAAAAAGATGAAAAAAAAATATCTAAAAAGTAGAGAAGGATGCGGATGTATTTATTGACTATTTTGTTAAGATCTGTTGTTGTTGTTGTTGTTGTTGTTCTTTTTGTTTTTGGTACTGCCGTTTGTGGGGGAGGGTAGGGGAGAATACTTCAGATCTCTGGGTTTTAGTTTATTGTTTAAGTTTCACACAAAAAAATTTATTGACCTCAAGATCCTTGCTTTCACAAAAGGGAAGTAATAGCCGAATAAAACTGTATCTAATATAAATTACCAGTGAATGATTTCCCTTTCAAATGTTCAACTTTTTTATCTGACTAATAGTCAAAACGTGCAGAGAAGAGACGCTTTTACCGCATCTTTTCCCCGTCTGGCCCCACATTTGGCAGAAGAGCAAGATTTATTTAAAGAAACACGTTGCGAGCGAATGATTGGAGCCGCCAGCCTCTCACCTCGCTTTGCTGAAGCAAGTCCCTCAAAAAAGCTGGTGCTTTGATTTTGACCCAACACTCAAATTTTTTACACTCCTAGTCAGGAAAACCTTGTCTCGGCGCGAGTGTATCCGCTAGCACAACAATACTAAAGGGATTGCTCTACCCGAGAGCAATAAATATAAATCGCTGCAAATTCATGCCTTGATTTTTGCCTAAAATAGTAAAACAAGTTGATTTCACTTGATTTTATTTTCACTACTTTTTTTTTTTAAGAAAAGAATCGCAAGAACGTGCCTGATATTACTATAATTGGCCTCTTTGAATGTATGTACAGTACAAAACTCGGATGAAAAAAGAATAGATAGCTCATTAATATTTTTAAAAAATCTATATTCTATATCTGCATTGTTTCTCTATAAAAATCATTCTAATGAAAGTACAAAATATGTAGGCCCCTTGGGCTTCCCACATGTTAAAGTTCCTCATAACTTCTGCTTTTAGTTTTAAGTTTTGTACTTTGAATCAATGAATACAATCATATTAACATATCGCAAATTTATGCCTCCAAATTCATTTATATTTTTGCCCTAGTAGTGTTAATAAACTCCTCCTTTTGCAGTTTATGTATTTTTTTTTATTGATATCGAGTGTAAACTTTTATTGCTGTTTTAAGTTTTTATCTCTTCATAGTAATATGATAAAAAAGGGATTTGTTCTTTGTGACGTTTACATCAATGTGATTATCTAACGTGTCCTTGGTGACAATGGTTTTCTTAAATTGGCAGTCCTTTTTCCACAATACGGCCCGACTTTGTCCAGGAGAAGCTGGAAAGAAGAAGGTCCCATCCTAATAAATGCGAGTACAATGCATTCATTAGCTCCAGAAATTACTGTGTTCGTCTGTAGCTTTGCAAGGAGGAAAACTGTTTTCTTGCCTATCATACAGTTAAATGTAGCATTTTGTGACGTGTACGGCACACAGTTACCATTGGATCCTAAATGATCAGTGTGTCATATCTGACACCTAGTGTACAAAAATCAACCACAAACCTGCATCTAACTAGAGACCGAAAGACAAGTCAGAAGACGTGAAAACAAAGGGACCGTTCTTACGTCTTACGTCTCATTTGTCGATCTCGAGTTAGATCGAGATTTGTTGTTGATTTTTCTATAATTTATATTTCTTTATCTACATTCATTCGCATCTTAAGATCCTTAAGTCTGACTCCGTATGTCCTCGCCTCTATCGTTAATTAACTGCCTTCTTTAGTTCTTTATATCTGGCAAGTAGTGTGAGGTCATTAAAATAATATTCACATCAAATTTTCTTGTTGTGTTCTTCTTTCACTTACCTACTGTACTCTGTATTCAAAATATAAAATTGTTAACCTATGTATTTCATAATGTGTTGGCCCCAATGGGTTAAACTACTAAAAAGTACTAATCTCATTGAATCAGGAGAAGGATTGCAATCTGTCGCTCATAGCTTCAAATTTTTCTCACCCCTTGTTCGTTCAGAATGGGCCGAGAAGCGACTTGGTGCTAGGTGAATCTACTCTGCACGTTAACCTTGACTTCTTAGTAGTTTGAGGGTTGAATCTTCTTGTTCTTCTTCTTCTTCTCCTTCTCCTTCTCCTTCTCCTTCTCCTCCTCCTCCTCCTCCTCCTCTTCCTCCTTCTCCTTCTTCTTCTTCTTCTTCTTCTTCTTCTTCTTCTTCTTCTTCTTCTTCTTCTTCTTCTTCTTCTTCTTCATCTTCTTCTTCTTCTTCTTCTTCTTCTTCTTCTTCTTCTTCTTCTTCTTCTTCTTCTTCTTCTTCTTCTTCTTCTTTTTAGTAGTAGTAGTAGTAGTAGTAGCAGTAGTAAAAGTAGTAGTACTAGTAGTAGAAGTAGTAGTAGTAGAAGTAGTTATGGTAGAAGTAGTTGTAGTAGTAGAAGTAGTAGTAGTATTAGTAGTAGTAGTAGTAGTAGTAGTATTAGTAGTAGTAGTAGTAGTAGTAGAAGCAGTAGTAGCAGCATCAGCAGAATAAGCAGCAGTAATAGTAGTAATAGTAGTAGTAGTAGTAGTAGTAGTAGTAGTAGTAGTAGTAGTAGTAGTAGCACTAGTAGTAGTAGTAGTAGTAGTGGTAGTAGTTATAGTAGTAGTAGATGTAGTAGTAGAAGAAGAATAAGCAGAAGAAGAATAAGTATTATTAGTAGTAGTAGTAGTAGTAGTAGTAGTAGTAGTAGTAGTAGTAGTAGTAGTAGTAGTAGTAGTAGTAGTAGTAGTAGTAGTAGTAGTAGTAGTAGTAGTAGTAGTAGTAGTATCTCCCCACGAAACGAACATAATGTGTATTCAGTAGTTGTGTATGACTTATTTCAGCTACCAACAGAGTAGTTCTCCCATCAAAGGGTGCTGCGGCCGAAGCATCTTCTGGGCTTCCAAGAGAGGCCTCGTCACCACGTTTTGCACAGACATTCTATTAGGAATAGGAAGAACAAAAACAAGAAAAGTTGCAGGCTTTAGATTGAGTGGCACTGTAATTTTTTTTTTTAAATAAAAAAAAGAGGAACGGAATTACCGGAATAGATGGGTTGACTGGCTGTAAAGATACATTGATCTATCCAGTGGAATAAGGGGTAAAAATATATATGATAGATAGATAAATATATATAAATATATATATATATATATATATATATATATATATATAGAGAGAGAGAGAGAGAGAGAGAGAGAGAGAGATCGATAGATAGATAACTAGATAGGTAGATATATAAGTAGAGTGATAAAGAGATAGATCTATATATAATTTAGTATATATGTAGAAATATAAAGAGATTGGTTGGTTATTAGATAGATAAATAGATATATCCAAAAGTGCATAGATAATTAGATGGATAGAGAGCTTGATAAATAGGTAGGCAGGTAGATATATAGAGAGATAAGAGATAAATAAGTAGATGGGTATATAGATAAGATAGATAGATGGATGTAAAGCTAGGTAGATGGATATATATATATATATTGATATATTGATAAATCGATAGATAGATAGATAGACAGATAGATAAATAGACAGATATATGGTGATCATCAAATTTAATGATACTTCCCGCGAGCTCAAAGCTCATTTAAACCTGAAGTCTTTGTAATTGATTCTACACTCGTAGAAACAGACTGTTACACCACACAAGGTTCTGGTCGGTATCTTACATTGCGGCCAGTAAATCCAAGATAGATTGAGGTTACTCTCCGTCGCAATTTACTTTACGTGTGGCTACGTAAACAAAGTGGCTTTCTATTGTTAGAGTTGCCATGTCCCCTTCTGACAGTTTACGGATATCACGATCTAGTTTTCTTTATGTTTGTTCGTGAGGTGAAAGTGAAAGAATGAAAGAGACACAGACAGGGAGTAAAATTATGTGTGAAAGGGAGAAGAAAGAATGTAGATTCAAAGCAGCAAAAGAGGGAGGCGGGAGGGGCAAAAAAGCCGGAAATAAATCGAGAAGGATTAATTTTAAAGAGGTTCCCTGAGGTAGAGGAAACAGAGAAAGAAAGAGAGAGAGAGAGAGAGAGAGAGAGAGAGAGAGAGAGAGAGAGGGAGAGAGAGAGAGAGGTTGAGAGAGAGGGAGAGGTTGAGAGACAGAGGAAAAGAGAGAGAGAGAGGGAGATAGAGAGAGACGAGGAAACGGTAAGGTGTTATGAGTGCGGGAGATGACATCATAGCGAAGGTATTTATGTCTACCTCCAGTATTACTAAGGGGAAGATAAATGGTTGGAAAAATGTAACATAATATCATAAAATATTATTAAGCAACTAATTAGTGATAAAAGAAAGATAAGATGAGATATATAAAAATGAAGTCCATGTACAACATTAAAAAACAATAGAAAATTAAAATGGATAAGTAGCATTATTTCACAAATACAGAAGATTATTTAAGTCACTTTCACAAGTAAAATCAACCCCGATTCCACTCAAAGATCCTTCAATATACATATCTACCAGAATGTCAAATCTTTAACAATGATTCACGTAGCTTACCACTATTAATTATTGTTTGAGTTAGTAAAATCAATTCTCTGAGACATAAAGCAGTTTTGGAAGTGAGGTCAGGACTCAGTTCTAATCTCTTCAGTTTATGGCCAAATTAATTTATTACACAGTGAAGTGTAAAAGGATGCTTCGTAGTTGATAGATTGATGTAGCCCGACCATAACAAAAAACTATCAGTTTTTAGGAATTAAAACATCTAGGTTCCCCAAGGAATCTTACACGGATATAACCACAAGGTACAGAGAGAGAGGAGAGAGAGAGAGAGAGAGAGAGAGAGAGAGAGAGAGAGAGAGAGAGACAGAAGGAGAGGGAGAGAGAGAGAGAGAGAGAGGGAAGGAGAGGGAGAGAGAGGGAAGGAGAGAGAGGGAGAGAGAGTGAAGGAGAGGGAGAGAAAGAGAGAGGGAGGGAGAGAGAGAGAGAGAGAGAGAGAGAGATAGAGAGAGAGGGAGAGAGATCTCTGATCCTATTTATTTACTTTTTAAACAAAACTTGGCCAATCTGGACAGCTTTCAAAAGATACTACTCTACAGTCTTCCATCCATTACGCTGGTTTCGAACCCTTACGTAATGATCCGTGCAGATCTCGAGGTAAAAGTTCTACCTTCTGATCACCAGTGAAAGAGAAACACACGAAGAGAAAGAAACGACTTCAGAGTGATAGAAGATATTGAGTAAGGCAATAATTATGAAAATATAAAAAAGTGTCAACGACACGATTTTCACAAAAAAAAAAAAAAAACTGTAGGTAGAATAGGGAAGTCATTCATGAAAATGGAGAAACGATGTCGAAGGAGGAAACCTCTCAATGAAGGGGTGAAGAGTGAATATACCTCTAATAATGATGATGTGCTCGGTGACTGGTTGTGGTGTTGACATTTCTGCAGTTGTTGCTACGTCAACCCTCGGTAGCCATCAGCGAGTCGTGATTATGATTGATGGCAGGGGACGCTAGCAGACGAGAAGTATGTGAAATGTCTGTAGAGAGAAAACAAGGGGAGATGATGTCACGATTATAATCTGTCCGCTGTTTGGTACCCGTGACCGTTGACGCAAGTCTCGCTTCTCACCACGAGTCGCAGATCACGGTAGGTCTAGATCTAATAGGATTCTCGCCCTCCATCGAGAAAACAAAAGAAGTCAGAGGAAGTACGGTTAATGAAAAGAGTTACTTATCTATGTACCTATGAATGGCATCTGATCACATTGAGAGAGGAGCGTTGGAGCATTTTAACCATTCGTGATATAATAGTAGTAGCAGCAGCAGCAACTACAACAACATCATCATTAGTTGAAGTTTTTGTAGTAGTAGTAGTAGTAGTAGTAGTAGTAGTAGTAGTAGTAGTAGTAGTAGTAGTAGTAGTAGTAGTAGTAGTAGTAGTAGTAGTAGTAGTAGTAGTAGTAGTGGCTGTTGTTATTGTTCTTCTCCTTCTTCTTCTTCTTCTTCTTCTTATTATTATTATTATTATTATTATTATTATTATTATTATTATTATTATTATTATTATTATTATTATTATTATTATTATTATGTAGCAGTAGTAGTAGTAGTAGTAGTAGTAGTAGTAGTAGTAGTAGTAGTAGTAGTAGTAGTAGTAGTAGTAGTAGTAGTAGTAGTGGTTGTTGTTATTGTTCTTCTTCTTCTTCTTCTTCTTCTTCTTCTTCTTCTTCTTCTTCTTCTTCTTCTTCTTCTTCTTCTTCTTCTTCTTCTTCTTCTTATGTAGCAGTAGTAGTAGTAGTAGATTAGTAGTAGTTGTAGTAGTAGTAGAAATAGTAGTAGTAGTAGTAATAGTAGTACCAGCAGTAGTAGTAGTAGTAGTAGTAGTAGTAGTAGTAGTAGTAGTAGTAGTAGTAGTAGTAGTAATAACAATAGAAAATTAGTAGCAGCAGCAGCAGCAGCAGTAGTAGTAGTAGTAGTAGTAGTAGTAGTAGTAGTAGTAGTAGTAGTAGTAGTAGTAGTAGTAGTAGTAGTAGTAGTAGTAGTAGTAGTAGTAGTAGTAGTAGAAGTAGCAGTAGCAATAGCAGTATTAAAAGTAGTAACAATAGTAGGAGTAGTAGATCGTAGCGTGTCATTAACAGAATATGCTAGGTTTAAAATTATTAGAGCCAACGGCGCTCCTGGCTGGAATAGAAGTCAGTATCCTTTCAACATAAGAAAGGAACTGACTCAGCCCGTTTAAGAGGACTGTTTGAAAGTGAAACGGCTTACCCAGAGTCTTAGATGACACTTAAATAGTATCAAGTCGTTATGTTAGCTTTCGGGCATTAATATTTTGTCCTTTGTTTCTTGTGTTCAAGACTTGGGGTTTTTTTTCTTATTTTATCTTCATTGATTTCGTTTGCAAATTTTCTGTTTTTTTATACGTATTTGTTTTTCTGGTTTTTGTTATTTGTCTTTTTGGGTGTTTTTTTATGTGCTTTTTTTTCTTCGTTTTTCTTTTTTTTTTCTTTTGTTGCTTTTTTCATTTTTTACCTTTGCTTGTGTTTGCTTTGTTTTGCTTCATGTACTAATTAGTTATCTCTGGATTCGTTATGTCTGTTTCATTTGGATTCTTTTTTTTGTCTTATGGTTAAATGTGGCGCCTGTGTTACCCCATCTCTCAATGACCACAGAACAGAAACACGACTCGACTAATTAAATATTTATGGTTTCTCCGTGTTCTTCTTGACAAGAAGCAGAATCTTACCTCGCCCGCCTAATAAATGAAGTACCGGTCAGAGCTGGACACCAGGGGCACATCAGGCTATGCGATTGGTCCAGGTAACCATGACGTCAGGTAGCCGACTCTAGGTCACATGGTTAATGCAAGGCAAAGGGGGCCGGGGGTAGCGGGTGAACAATATCTGCGTAGGAGACTGACTTAGGAGATATTGCATTATCTTGATAAATCTTTGTGATCTACGATTCCCTTTAAAAGCTTTCATAGACTAAAATTAGACCATTTGCGGCGTTGACAGAGAATGGATGTAAACGTCTACGATGCGAATAATAAAAAAAACTGGTGACTGTGTGGTAATGACTTTTTGGTCTGTTCTATAGTGTCTCTTTCTGGGTCAGATTAGATTTGAGGAAAAAAAAAAAAACCTTGTCTCGAATTAATGCTGTAACTGTTAGAAAAACATGGTAGAATATGAGAACTAATTAATCAGCTTTGCCAACGAAAAAGATTTACAGAAAACAAAAGAAGCGAGAAGGAGCGCTGTTTAATTTATTTTATACAGATTGCGAAACGCTACAGGTAACTTTTGAGACATCTTGCTCAGTTCCAGTCCTCATATAGCTTCCAATAAGGTGAGTAGAAATGGTTTTACCTTTAATTATCTTCACTTTTTCACATGTTGTTCTTTTTCTTTTTGTGTGTGCGTGTGTTTCATTTAATTCCGTGTCCTTTTCTTCTATAAAACATTAAGTAAATATAGAAACTATGAACTTCACTTCTAGTTATGGTGGTAGGTTAAGAGTCTAGCTTTAATAGCTTTGCTCTACCTTGCTATTAGAATCTTATGATATGACGTGTTTAAACATAATTTCTTATGACCTTTATCGTCAGCTTTTAAAGGATTGTTCAATATAAAGAGGATATATTTATTATATTCCTTTAAAAAGAAGTACAAAGTCATCCATTTCATTTCACTTCAAGAGCTACTTTATCTGTCAGAAACAATGTTTTGAAGTTTTAAGTTTTGAACACAAGTCATGTACTTCAAACATTTTCCACTCTTTATTACTGATGAATTATTGAGCAAAACAGAACATTCGGGAAGTGCCAAATGGCTAAAATGCTATCACCTGCCAAACAGTATTTAAACATTTCTTAGGTCTCAAACGTTTTTCATCACTTCCATTTAAGTTGGTAACATAAGATGTCTTGAATCTGAACGTCTCCATTAATATCTCCCGTTTTACGAGATTGAATAATTTGGTTTTGAAATAGAGCCACTCCAAGAGAAGTTGGTCCAGGGCGTTATGTGTTCAAGTCATTCAAGGTGCGTAGTGAAATCCAACAGATGATGCCCAAAAATATTTTGTTCCCCGCAATGAAGAGTTGACGAATTTTGCGTATTTGCTTTATCCTACTTTCTTTTATTTCCCTTAAAGCCATTGGGTCAAATACCTTTTTCCACATAGGGTTTAGTTACACACTGACCTTTAGAGCAAGAATAAAGATTTTAGCACGCGTTCGCTCTATTCACAAAATGACTTGTCAAGTTAAATGAAAGGTGGTTAATTTGTTTTAAGGAAGAAGGTTAGTTTTGTCAACTTGACTGTAATCACAATGTTTCTTTTTCCCCATTGCCTTTTAAAAAAGTTACATCATTCAACAACCATATGAATGTTTTTTATAGTTTTTTTTTTTTTTTAATTTTTTATTTGTTGTTGTTGTTGTTGTTTAAGGGAGGGAGGGGGAGGCGGGTGTTGCTGTTTTAGGTAAATGTCCACTAATGCAATCAACTTTGTCTTGTTGTCACCTGGCCGATACAGAGCATTGTAAATTAATATGTTGGGGGATTTTTTTATGTTTTGTTAGATTTTTTTTCTGTTTTGTTTTTGTTTTGTTTTTTGTTTTTTTGAGGGGGCTATTGAAAATTTAAAATTAGGTAATAAGTAGGGAGTCCTTTTTATTTTGTTTCTCATCGGTTTTGATAGTTCATTCACTTTAGACTCTTTGCGAAGTTAAACGTAAGGCAAACTTATTGTCATTGAGAAACGTCTGTTTTGTTTTTTTTTATCTTTAACATTTATAGCGGTTTTAATTATTCAAAAAACAGATGGGTCAACTTTAGGAAAGGAATGAAAGGTTTGGAAAATGTTAATACCGTCTATTTGATTGCCTCAGAGTTCCGGACAGAGCCAAGACTTTTTTAGCAGACGAAGTAATCTGATTGGATTTATATAGTGGAAAAACGTTAATAAAACATGATTAAAATCGTTTTCCTGACTGTGAATCTGTCCGGAAAAGGTCATGCCCGATTTAAAGACTAGTTCATAAACGATAATATTTATGATAGCTATGCTTCCTATGGATGCTTACACAGAGACAGGGCCTACATCGCTTTTTTTTTTTAGTATCAAACACCGCAACATTAGACTTTCCGTTTCATGTGAGAGAAATGAAAGAAAGGACTCAACAGAGCACTCAATCTCAATAAATAATTATGTATTATGATACTCTGTTTATTTTTCTTTCTAAACCCTCTTCATGCTCCACAAAACTGATCATGTCTTACTTTTGTATGGGAAAAAAAATCCTGCAAAGACCTCAATCATTGGCCTCTGCGCATTATGCTGCTGTGTGCTAAAATGTATCCACTTAGCTCTACCTTGTTAAACGGTCTTGGTATCTCTTGGTGTTTAAAAGAGAGATAGTAATCCGTTTAGTTTTTTAACTAATTCTTTTTTAATTTTGTTTTTTTTTTTTTTTTTTGGTTTGTATGCTTGTTTTTTGGTTTGATCTTTGAGTTTTTTTGTTTGTTTGTTTTTATCTTTTTTTAATCATGCTGGTATTTGAACTTTTACAGTTTTAGATTTGGTTACTCAATTTTATCATGCTGGTATTTGAACGTTTAGTTTTAAATTTGGTTACTCCGTTTCTAATTTTAATAATTGTTTCCATGATATTGTTGTCTAGTGAAGTTAAATGGTGTGTAGAATATAGCAGCTGAACAATATTGCGTCATTAAAAAAGATGTTGTTTTTGCAATACTAAATTTTATATGAATAGATGACAGACAGAAAGATTGAAATCGTGCATCGTGTTGACAAGCCATCAATAAGCTGATGTTTTAGGCACAGACTTAAATACTTAAATTCTTCCGTATGTATTGATTAGCGCCTATATCAACACAGTCATTGTTATTATTCTGGTACTGTTTGACACTTAGTTGTGTCAATGAAATGTTTTCATCTACTATAAACACTGATTTTTTTTTTTTTTTTGCGCAGTAGTTTATAAGAAAGGAAGACTAAAATGAACGCAGAAAACACAGAAACGAAAAGATTTTTTGTTGAAATATTCTTTATCATTGATGTTTCGCGTCACGTGTGACGTTGGAGGTCAATTCTCGATACTCATCACTGTGAATAGCTCTCTTTGCGTACATGTTGATGGAGCACTCCACATGTTCTGCGATGTTATTCAAAAAGTATTTTTCTTCAACCACTACCACGTTCCCCAGCATATTTTCCTTCCACACTTCTCTTTTGTAAGCTGTCATGTCTTCTAATGTGACCGAAGTTATGCGTTTTTCTTTTCTTTATCAAGGTGCTTACCTCTGTCATTTCTAAATTCAACTTCCTGAGGATTTCTAAGTTTGATTTCTTTTATGTCCATGAAAAGCGGTATATTCTACTGTATGTCTACATCCCAAAGGTCTGTCTTCTTTTCTATTTCGCTGTCAGTGTGTCAGTTTCACATCTTTAAAGGGCTGTTGACTACACATAGCATTTTGTTAGGCGAAGTTTGCTTGCTAGGTACAGGTCATGAATGGCGAGTAGTCCTGTCATTCCAATAAATTCTCTTTTGGTTGTGCCAGTGCGTCTTAGGATCTCTTTTTCACAGCGACCACTCTCAACAACTGAAGCTCCTAGGTATTGGATTGAAGTTACTAATTCAACTCTTTGAAAATCTATTGTTCTTGAGATCCTTGGTATGTTATTTCATTTAGAGAAGATCATTGTTTTTTGGGGGGGTTTTTTGTTGTTGTTGTTATTTTTTTTTTTTTTTTGGACAATGACATCAGCAACCCAAACTTTTCTCTTTATATTTTTACCAAATCCAAAGATTTCTTGTAGAGGCGTCTCATTTCCAGCAAGTACGGCAGAAGATTTCATATTTGAAAAAATTAATTTGATTTTTCACAGAAACACAAACAGCGTAGCAATCATGAGATCGGGAAAGATCATTGCGCTCTCAGTGATGATCTTTTGGGCATGCGCAGAGGCTCACTCCACTCGTATGCGTCTCAGCGACTTCTTCGATATCGTCCGGCAAAGCGGATTGGGAGATTCGACAAGGACCGGAAGCACCTGGCGAGAGTCCTTAGTGCCCTCTGGATCTTACTTGCGCAGGGGTAGATCTAGTGCTGCGACCGGGCAGTCCTTGGTTCAAAGGTTGGCGAGGCCAAGAGGGAGTTTTCTGTTAGAGACGTATGACACATACTCGCCATCTGCAGGACCGGCTTGGCTTGCCTCCCTTGCCACACCACGGCGGCGACCGTCCTCTCCATCCCGCTATAGCAGGAGAAGAAGTAGCAGTAGCAGGAAAAGCATCTCACGGCTGAAAGATTATCTGAAATCGCGTAGGGATTCGAGGAGGAGCAGCAGCAGCAGGAGGAGGAGATACAGAGGAAGCCGGAGAAGAATGTCCTCGTATAGCCTCAGTTTCGCAGACTTTATTCGACACGCCATCTATAGCTGGCTCCGGGCTTGCAGGTCAAAATTGAGACCGCCTTTTGTCACACGATCGCCTGACGTGATAACGACGACAACAACGCCAAGTGTCACGGGACAAGTCGACGTGACAACGACCTTAGGACCCGTAATAACTACAGATGGTCATGTGGTTGTTACTACAGATATGTCAGAAACGTCTGTATCAACAGATGCTCAGATAACATCGGGAATAGAAACAACTTTATCACCCACAACATTTTCGACACCAAGTGTGCGGGAAGAGACAACAGTGGCAGCAACAACTGCAGCGAGTCAAGAGCAAACTACTACATCATCTGTATCAGCGACAACTTCTACTCTCGCGCCTTCCACGACGCAGCCTGATGATCCTGACGAGGATGAGGATGAAGAGAGTACAGGCGATAACAGCAGCACAACAACAGCAAGCCTGATGTCGACAACGAGTAGCACTAGTTCTCAGCAACAAGGTGATCAAACAACCACATCAGTACCATCGACAACAGCATCAGCAACAATATCAGATATAACCTCATCCGGATCATTCACAACACCTGCTTCCACAACAGAGGAAGTTCCAACAGTCCCACCAACAACATCTGTAGTAGCAACAGTTGCAACAGTGCCAACAACAACGCCGTCGGCAACTGATCCGCCAGCATCAACAACAGGTGCAGCTGACTCTTCACAAGACGTCGCGACAACTACATCATCATCAACTACAGATGGTATCACATCAACAATGGCGGCAACAGCATCAGCCGCGCCTTTAACAACAGTTGCAGCAACATCAGCAACGTCCGCAGTAGTTGTAACATCAGCAGCACCAACTCCGGACACAACAACTGCCACACGAGTCCTTGTCACGGAGACTCCAGCAAGCAACACTGGCCGAGGCGACTCAGACATAGGCCTAGAGACCGACACCCCATCACCATCCACAACTTCCAGCCCCTAGAACCTTATGTTTATCTAATATTCTACCTTTTGTATGTTCAGAAAAAAAAAGAGCACAAGCAAATAATTTTCATCAGCGTTTATGTGGCAGTAATACTGTGTTCTTTAATCACAGCCCAGAAAGACTCTTTTTCAAGAAGTGTCAAAACAAAACTTGAAATGGCACATCGTTGTAAAATGAAAAATTTGAAAAACAAAATATCCTTATTAAGAGTTATAATTGTCTCGCAAATCTGTACAGCTTTACATTCAAAGTTACTTGCTGTTTGTCACGCTTTGGATTATATTAGAGATTCTAGACGTTGAAAAACCGTATTTTATACCCTGAAAGACTGTGCTAGTCTGATGAGCTTTCTCGTAGTGTCATTTCCTCTTGATTTTAGCTTCATTAAATTGCACGAAGAAACCTCTTAAGAGTATTGCAAAGAACACTACCATCTTAGTTTCATATAGTTTCTTTCTTTTTGTTGCTTTCCGTGCTTGTCTTCTTTTGGTATTTGATATATGTTTTTTTTATGTCCTCATCCTCATCAAAGTGTTTCGAGATAAAAATAGAAGATTATACAATTTTATATCGAGCAGTTGGTTCTTCCCTCTAGAGCAAAAATAAAGACCTAGTAACTTTCTTTTTCCTCTTTCTCTCACCAGGGAGTTGAAGTAATTGTTTGTAAATTACCTTTTTTGCTTTAATGTCTCAAGTATTGACCATCCTGTACGCCCTGTTTCGACCATAAAATGTAACTTCTCTTCTTTTCCTATTGAATCTGCAACTGGATGTGTCTTTTCTCAGAGGGTCACATAAGTCATTGACATTTTATTCCTAAATATTTAACGCATTTTCTTTTGTAAATTCAATGTTAATTATCAAATAAAAAACTTTGGAGGGTTGGCTTTCCATGGAAATATAAGTATCAATACATGTTTGTATATTTGTATGTATATATCTATATGTATGTATATATCTTTATCTATATCTATATAACTGAATATATTTATTGAGAGGTACCATGTGACAAACACAGGCTGACATCATAACAATTGTACATCACAATAACTCCTGTTAAACAAGACTCTAGATTTTAGGGTGCCAGATAGATATATCTTCCTATTTAAAACGCTGTGTTGAAACTAAAATAAAAAAAGAAATTCAGCCTGATGAAATAAACCTCAGAATGAGTGGGAAGGACAGAGTTCAATTTTCATTCAAACTAGTGTCCCACGCGTCAGATGATCCCATTCTCCATGATGCTATTTCTCACACGAGACATTACTTTAACCAAAATTCCTGTGACAAAATATTTCTGAATAAAGGAAAGAGAATTCTTGATTTCCAATTTACTTTACTTGTACATTCACATAACATCTTCATAAAGAGAAGAGAGTTTTACATAGATCTCATTATTGAGTGGTCCCATGTGACAAACTCTGGCTGACATCACAAATGTCGTAGTCACTATAAATAATGTTACACTAGACACTAGATTTAAATCAAAGTTTTGGGGGAAAATATTTCCCGATTTGAATAGCAATGCCAAACTTCAATAAAATAAGAAATTACACTTTGTTACATAACATCAGAATGGATGGAAAGGCCAGGTTTTTTTTTTCAAGCAATCTTCTCTGATATTTATCTTTTTGCTGACGACACCAAAATTTTCAACAACATAAGATCCTTAAATGACAGAGAGACTCTTCAAGGGGACTTAGATAAGATGTCACAATGGAGCGACACATGGCTTCTCAGATTCCACCCAGAGAAATGAAAACATAATTATGAACATAGGTAGGGAAAAGGACATATCATACAAACAGTATATACTAAGAAGGACAAAGGATTGATTTATAGAAAGACATTGGAGTATTATATATTATAGATAGATAGATAGATAGATAGATAGATAGATAGATAGATAGACAGATAGATAGATAGATAGTTTGAAGATAAGTTGGAATAAATGATAAGTGTGCTCATCTGTGGGAGCATTTCATAGATATAGAAGATCTTACCTTAAATTCTCTTCATACTACTCTTGTGTCTCAAGCGGAGGACAAAGGTGTCGCCTGTCCTCCGCTCTCTTCGGGTATAGATAGATAGATAGATAGATAGATAGATAGATAGATAGATAGATAGATAGATAGATAGATAGATAGATAGATAGATAGATAGATAGATAGATAGATAGATAGATAATGAATTGAAATTTGAAGAACAAGGCGAAAAAAGTGAAAAAGGCTACCCAGATGTTTGCAGTTATAAAAAGATTCTTCCATGCTGGGAACTGGATCGAGGGGTCATCGTTTCAAGCTCTTTCCACAACGAGCTTGAACATCATTACGGAAAAATTCGTTCGTCCTGGGAGCAGTGAATACTTGGAACAGCCTGCCTACCAAAGTTATAACACCAAAAACTGTGAACACCTTCAAAAATTGGCTAGATAAGTACTAGTCTGACCAAGAATTACTTTATGATGACTTTATGGCCAGAATCACGAGTCAACTCACACCAGAGCCGGACAGGCCGTAACAGCCAGTCATCACTTGATAGGACAGTCTACTTCCGCTTGCAATAGCAGACGCGCGTCGGACCCAGAAATCAATAAACGGAAGTGATGCAGTATACTTGAAAGTAGAGCCCCATGAAGAAGCGCCCTAGGGATCTGTATCAGAAATCCGCTATAACTAACATAACTAACTAAATGGGTGCCTCATGTATCAGATGACCAGGACATGACTGTTTTTATATTATTTTTTTTTACTTCTAAAGCACTTAAAAAGCATACAAGTTGTGCATGGGTGTTCAAAAGAGACGTTTAAGATGTGTAAAATGCTAAAGAAAAGTCTAGTCACCACATAATTTGAACTCAAACTTATTAGTGTATTATTTTCTACTCAACTTAAATGTCCATGTAACAAAAAGTGTCTCGTGTGAACAAATTTATATCAGTGAACACATGAGATTGGTTACTTCTATTGCTCTTTGCCATCTTAGGATATTAATCCAAAAAGAAAATCAAAAACACCACACCTGAAGGACAACTTGGTAATTTTAAAGTATCCAAAAAGGACGCGTGTGTATTTGTAAATAGTATGATACCGGGTCAAAAAAAGAGACAGACGCACAACTTTGGGACATCGTGAGTCAGTGATACTTCCTCTCTTATACAAGTTGGATTCAGCCATAACGAAACAAATCTTGGTTGAGTTTGGGATTACGTGTCTCTTGTGAATGTCTGCAAAAGTGTTTGAACATATAATTTCGAAATGATAGGTCACCAAGCCATATATATCATTCATAATGGTTCTTTTAGATATATTTTTCCTCCTGAATAAACATTACCATTTTATCCATGAAAATTTATGCGATAAAATTAGAAAAAATATGTTCATTGAAAATGATCACATGTGTTACATTGACACTTAAAAGTTTATCACTCTTTAGTGTAATAAAACGAGACAAAAAAAAAGATGTTAAGTATTTCGAAAGCTAGTTTGATGTCTAAAAAACCCAGTGTGCGAAACTTGGTGTGTAAATAATGTTGTAGGCCTAATTTTCAGCGCTGAGCCACTGCGTGTGTGGGAAAATGGAATAGGCGAATACATTATTAGACTTTAGAGGTTTAGGCGATAGAAAGCCCTCAGAAGTCATAGACTCAATGCCTGCCCTCTTATGGTACCATAAAACTTCATTTTTAAACACATATTTCTTCGACAGCTACCTGAAAAGGTTTGTGTCCCCTAGCAAACACACCAATAACAGATTTAAGAATGTTTTTCGCTTGAAGCAGATAAAAATCTAGCTTCAAGCAGAACAGAGTGCAACTTGAGCGAATCAGCTGAGGTGAACACAGTTTCTTGGTATCACACATTTGGTCAAAATGGTAAAATTCCGTCCTTGGCTTCAAGCATCAAATGGGAGATACGAATTGCCAAAATTAATGTACTCTAAGTAATTCTCAGTCGAAAGCACCACACCCAAAGAAGACTTAGGTTATTCCTCAGCAGAGCTTGTTTATGGTGAGCCTTTGACAATCCCAGGCGAACTAGTTCCACCTAAACCTTCAAAATCTAAGTATGACTTAATGCTGAACTTCAGGTTAAACATCCCACTATATGTACCTAGTCCGGTTTTCCATCACACTTCAGCTTTGCCCTAACGATTGCACATCGTAGCTTAAGCTGTAGGGCGTCAGTATATGTGAAAGGGACCTGATCTTCACTATTAACAAAGTTATAAACACGCTCTATCAAGAAAATGAAACTTTATGTAGAGTTGCACATATATTTACATTGTTTCACTTTAAAGGTAAGTTGTACGTTTATTTTGTCTTAGGTGTTTCAATCGGCAGGGCGTGTGCTAAGAGCTCTGTCTCTCTGTAAAATTCTCAAGCTTTTATAACTTCCTTCAAACCTGTGACGCCTTAGTGCTCAAAATATTAACAACATATATTTTTAATTTTTTTAATTCGTTTATTTATTTATTTTTTTTTTTTTTTTTTTTTTGGGGGGGGAGGGGGTTACCGGAAATGAATGTGCACACACCAAAAGTTAGTAATGAGCCGCTGATAAAGTCTGCACAGTTAGAGAAACTTTTTTGGCTAGTTAACGATCTATCACCACATGGTCTGCAAACTTCATGGGGCTTTTGATTGCGTTCAGATTCTAAGTGCTGCTCTATATTTAACAGTTTCAGTTTTAGGCTACTAAGTGCAGAGTGTTATTTACGGGTAGTTCATACAGCACTGGGATTGCGGAATTATTTTTTTAAATCATATACAATCACTGAAAAACTCTTCGCATTTGAAACTTTCACAAGGTTTTTTTTTATATTCATCTTTTAAATATAGGGAAACAGTTTTTAAGCGATAAAATTGCTTCACTTTTGATATATCCTATTAAATTGAAGTGTTATAAAAAATCATGACTTTTTTATGTTCTTTCACTAGAAATATGAAGATTCACCAGCACCATGCAGATACGTTATTATTGAGAGGGAAAAAAATTATAGCGTTTTACTCCGGAAAATTTCAGCTTTAAAATGAACATATATTTGATAAACTTAGTGTTAATGAGGCCAGATTTATTGCGATGCAAAAAGAAGTAAAAATCCTCAATATTAGATTTACGGCAGTGCACCGTCATGCATGAGGACACCCAGTTGTAGCCTGCCTGACAGGTGATTGATCACCGATCCACCCACTAACTGCGGGTGTCTGAGGTAGGCCCTGGGAGCAAACTAAGTTCGCACTTTTTGGTCTATTATAACAGCTGTGTGCAAAAAATATTATAACATTTACAATGCTGGAGAGGAAAAGAGGATTTGGACTAGGCACTTTAGCACCACAAGCCCAGAAGAAATGATGATGGAGGAAAGACACTTTGTAGATTTCAACGGTGTTCGTGGTGAAGGAGGAAACGACACTTTATAGATTTCAACGGTGCTCGTGGTGAAGGAGGAAACAGCACTTTATAGATTTCAACGGTGTTCATGGTGAAGGAGGAAACGACACTTTATAGATTTCAACGGTGTTCGTGATGATGGAGAAAGAACACACAGTCTTGGTGGAGAGATACGCTAAAACAAGAGCTGCTTAAACGATTGCACCCAGATTTGTTTTACTTTTTTGCTTGAGATCTTTACTTCATTCAAATAAAGTCTACATAGCAAAGTGAGAAAGTTCCAATGTTTCAAAGTTCGATAAATTATATTCGAAAACTGTACCAGTTTTTCACCATATGTGTTTGGAACACATTACACTCTATCTGTAGTGGGTCAAATCAGCACCACATACGGTCTCAGTGGAGAGATAAACTGAAACGTATTCTTTAGATTATTTTAAAATTATTGCAAAATTTTACCACAATGACAGTAAATCTACATATTTTTTTTACCAACAATGACAATAAATCTAAATATCTTTTTTATGTTTACATTCAGTATTACCAAGTAACGTAATTTGCCCCCATTGCCATTCTAACTGTACTTTCTGTGAAGATCTATGGATTTGGCATGTAGAAAACCTACAGTAAATTATTCCTAAAACAGTTATATGGGGGTGTACGTAGTAGAGCAAACAGACCGAAAGTAAAAGCTGCATTAATTAGACGTAACATTTTTTTTAAATACCCACATGGTACTGTTTATTTTCTTCCTCGTTCATCTTGACAATTTATATGATCGGATTATATACTTAAAGTCATTTCATTTAGTCATTGAACCCCCACTCCCATCCCCTGCAGAACATTTTTATGACTAAAGTCACTTTTTGTTTGCCTCCTCCAAACACAAATGTTACATAAGTCGGACATCTTTCCCTTTTAACTCGTTCCTCTCAAGATCAAGGTAAATCGGAAAGAAAGGGACAGCACTTTGTGGACAAGTATAAATTTATCGTAATTCCGTTACCTTGAAGTTGTAAATCTATATAAAGCACAACACGGACTCAATGAACTAGTTCGGTCATTTTTAAAAGTTCGTTGAATGAAATGTTTGTTGATGCCATGTCATTATGCACCACATAGGAAGTTGCAAACTAAAGTCATATTACCACATGATTTTCTCTTGTTTTAAAACTGTCTTTGCAGCCATTCTTGAACATTCCTACCCACTACACAAGTAACCGCCGCTTTGGCTTTTTGATCCTGTATTATGTTCTCCCTATGCCTTGGCTGCCACCCCCTTCCCCCTCTCTTTTGATTATCTTCTCTGTACATGTCAATTCTTAGCTCTGCCCTTAACCTTACTAATATTACTACTATGGCATAGCCTATGATACACTGGGTGCCAAACAGCGGACCTTCCGATTGAGTTTCAAACTACATTTTTAAGCGGCTTTGCCAACACTTTTAGGAGAGTCAAAGAAGGAGTAAAAAAAAACGGGGATTTTCCTGTTCCTTGAATGTAAGGTGTTCTTTTGATCCGAATTCGTTGGATTTGAGGTGCACTGTGTATAGTTTTCCAGCAAGAGGTGTAACGACCTAGGTCTATGGTACATAATTATTCATCGAAACTCCACGGAATGAGAATGAATTAGGCCTACAGCGGGATACGAATAAAAGATTTCTTTTGCCAAATGCATAATTATTGTATTTTAAATAACTTTAGCCTAGGGATGGTATGCACAACGTTGTAGTAAATTTAGGCTCCCGACTAAATCGTCCTAGTTGCGTCGTAGCACTAGTACGGTATACGCAAGCGCCAACTTGCGCTAAGCACTGCGTAAACTGAAGGTAAGCACAGACTAACTTAGACAGGCTGAGGGGGTCGTCTACATTCTTTACTTCGAGACTAAATTAGTAAACAACCAGTTGAAACCAAAGAACCGTGGCGGCCAGCAGATTCAATTATCATAGCGCAACCATACTGTGAAAATTTAGGTGATTTTAATTAATGCACGTCTCCCAATTCTCTCTCTCTCTCTCTCTCTCTCTCTCTCTCTCTCTCTCTCTCTCTCTCTCTCTCTCTCTCTCTCTCTCTCTCTCTCTCTCTCTCTCTCTCTCTCTCTATCTATCTATCTATCTATCTATCTCTCGATACCTGTCCATTTCATCTGTCCTTGTGTTTTGACGTCTTTCGTCTTATTTATCAGTCTCAAGTTAGATCTAGGTTTGTGGTCTATTTTTCTACTATTTATTTCTTTATTTTTAATCGCTTGCATCTTTAGATCCTTAGGTCTATCTCCGTCTGTTTCAGCTTCTAAGCCTATTGCTGTTCGATTGCCTTCTTTATTTTTACTCTCTCTCTCTCTCTCTCTCTCTCTCTCTCTCTCTCTCTCTCTCTCTCTCTCTCTCTCTCTCTCTCTCTCTCTCTCTCTCTCTCTCTCTCTCTCTCTCTCTCTCTCTCTCTCTCTCTCTCTCTCTCAAAAATGTAAAAAAAACATTCTTGCACACTTAAGGTCTGTTTAGAAGAAGCAATTTGTAACTAGCAACAAAACTCCACAAAATGCTCTGACGTCACGATTGGGAATTTCGTGATGCTAGCAAATCTTTCAGTTTTATTGTTATGTTTACACCAGAACCATCTGTCTAGACAGAGGGGGGGGGGGGGTAAAAAACGTGTTGCAAGAAGTCATGGTAAGACTCAACGGTAAGAGATAAGGCAGCTGCTTTGCTCTGCTTGTTAGCATTTTATAGTGTTCAACTACTTTCCTCAGTTAAATGAGCATGACGACTCCATGCTGTGATTCATTTGTTTTACTGGAGTAAAGTTTTGATAGAGGTACTTTTATCAGATAAGCTTAGAAACTAAACCGCACTGACACAATGCTAGCTCAAGTTCTAATGATGTATATTTTTCAAAAACAAAACCTTGGCGGTAAAAGATGAGAAGGAAAAAGCATTTTCAAGTTGCGTGAAAACTGGGATACGGATTTTAAGTCAAATAATAAGCAGTTTCTTTATTGGCACCGTGAAATATGCAGTAATAGCATTCTAGACAGAAAAACCTGCTCTGCTGGCAATGACTAAGATCGCTATACCCAACACAGAGCGACAAGGACAGCTCTCTAAATTAGTGATAGTCTCACCATGATCAGACTGGGAATTGATATCCCTCCAAAGATTAAATAGGAGATCACTGAATAAAGCTAATTTAGAACATAATCCCATGGAAAAAGCAGGAAAAATTCTAAAGCTAATTATGCAATATCAATAAAAGGCAAAAAAAGTTCGGAATGCTAATACGCTCTTGTCTGCCTCCCGCTTTCCATTCCGCTTTGTTCTTTTCACAGACCACAGCATCATTTGAACAACTGGTAAGCCTGACATGAATAGAATTATGACGAGAGGCGTCCCTAAAACTGTCATACCTGATAACACCCAAATCGTCAAAGAAGTATAATACACCTGTCTCTGAACTGCAGTGTGTTTTATATGAAACATGGCAGCTGGTCAGGGTAGTTTTCAAATCACGTCCATCACGTTCTGAATAGTTCTCTACCGCAAAGTGTCCGACTATATAACTGTTTCCCCTCTACCCCACACCCATACACTCGTCTTACTCTATAACTTTGTCCCCTCTCCCCCACACCCACACACTCGTCTTACTCTATAACTTTGTCCCCTCTCCCCAACACCCACACACTCGACTTACTCTATAACTTTGTCCCATCTCCCCCCACACCCACACACTCGTCTTACTCTATAACTTTGTCCCCTCTCCCCAACACCCACACACTCGTCTTACTCTATAACTTTGTCCCCTCTCCCCCACACCCACACACTCGTCTTACTCTATAACTTTGTCCCCTCTCCCCAACACCCACACACTCGTCTTACTCTATAACTTTGTCCCCTCTCCCTAACACCCACACACTCGTCCTACTCTATAACTTTGTCTCTTCTCCCCCACACCCACACACTCGTCTTACTCTATAACTTTGTCCCCTCTCCCCCACACCCACACACTCGTCTTACTCTATAACTTTGTCCCCTCTCCCCCACACCCACACACTCGTCCTACTCAATAACTTTGTCCCCTCTCCCCCACACCCACACACTCGACTTACTCTATAACTTTGTCCCCTCTCCCCCACACCCACACACTCGTCTTACTCTATAACTTTGTCCCCTCTCCTCCACACACACACACACGTCTTATTCTATAACTTTGTCCCCTCTCCCCCATACCCACACACTCGTCTTACTCTATAACTTTGTCCCCTCTCCCCAACACCCACACACTCGTCTTACTCTATAACTTTGTCCCCTCTCCCCCACACCCACACACACTCGTCTTACTCTATAACTTTGTCCCCTCTCCCCCACACCCACACACTCGTCTTATTCTATAACTTTGTCCCCTCTCCCCCATACCCACACACTCGTCTTACTCTATAACTTTGTCCCCTCTCCCCAACACCCACACACTCGTCTTACTCTATAACTTTGTCCCCTCTCCCCCACACCCACACACTCGTCTTACTCTATAACTTTGTCCCCTCTCCCCAATACCCACACACTCGTCTTACTCTATAACTTTGTCCCCTCTCCCCCACACCCACACACTCGTCTTACTCTATAACTTTGTCTCCTCTCCCCCACACCCACACAGTCGTCTTACTCTATAACTTTGTCCCCTCTCCCCAACACCCACACACTCGACTTACTCTATAACTTTGTCCCCTCTCCCCAACACCCACACACTCGTCTTACTCTATAACTTTGTCCCCTCTCCCCCACACCCACACACTCGTCTTCTAGTGACAAACAAACGTTACAATCCACCACAATTTGTTGGTAAGCAGCTCTCCGGATCTTGCGATGGATGACATTGGATTTGGAACTGCGAAGACAGTGTGTGAGATACTGGGAAGATGGAACTGAGAAGACAGTGTGTGAGATACTGGGAAGATGGAACTGCGAAGACAGTGTGTGAGATACTGGGAAGATTGGAACTGCGAAGACAGTGTGTGAGATACTGGGAAGATTGGAACTGAGAAGACAGTGTGTGAGATACTTGGAAGATGGAACTGCGAAGACAGTGTGTGAGATACTGGGAAGATTGGAACTGAGAAGACAGTGTGTGAGATACTGGGAAGATTGGAACTGAGAAGACAGTGTGTGAGATACTGGGAAGATTGGAACTGAGAAGACAGTGTGTGAGATACTGGGAAGATTGGAACTGAGAAGACAGTGTGTGAGATACTGGGAAGATGGAACTGAGAAGACAGTGTGTGAGATACTGGGAAGATGGAACTGAGAAGACAGTGTGTGAGATATTGGGAAGATGGAACTGAGAAGACAGTGTGTGAGATACTGGGAAGATTGGAACTGAGAAGACAGTGTGTGAGATACTGGGAAGAACTGAGAAGACAGTGTGTGAGATACTGGGAAGATAGAAACAAACCAAGAGGAGATGCCATCAGAAATGATACACGCTAATCAGTGTTTAAAAAGCAACCACGATTCCTTAACTTTCTAAACAAAGAACACGATATTTTTATTGTAAGATAACCACATGCATAAATGTCTTATCATTTGCCCTCGTGACATTAATGAGGGACGGATAAAGAAGAAAATGTACGCCAATCCAAAGCAATGTGGCGAATAGAAAGCATCTTATGGAAACTAATAAAAACAGAATAGAATCAGGCTCAAAGGATGTAAGCTGCTTCAACGATAATGAGGTTAAGTCAAAAGTCCAGTTAACCTTATCTACGTATATACCTTTTCAAGCGCTCCTTTCAGCAGCTTTCAACTCAGTGTATAGTATCCATTTGGAAAGTAAATTCAAACAGCTATAGAGAGACAACCACTGCTACAAGAAAAGGTGGTATTACATGTAAAGACAGATTAATGTTCACACTGTAAGAATAATGGAGAGTAAAAGACAGGCAACTATTTTTTTTTTTTTTTGATAAAATTATTTTCTAGGGTATAGCTTGTCTAAGGCGACGTCTAAAACTTTGTTACAAATAAATTATATTAAGCTGAAATTTAAATTACTCTTTAAGTTCATTCTGATTCAGAGCAATGACCAGAGTTAAAATATACTCAATTCTCTGGAGTAAATTTACTGGTAATATAAATCACAAATTGGCTTCTTGTTTTTCAGAAATCTCGTTTTTTCTCTACCAGCATTCATTCTACAATTATAGTCTATTAAACACCCTTTTAGTTATTTTAAAGATGTAAGAAAAATAGTCAAAATAGGTAAGATTTCCTGCCTAATGGAAGTGCTTCTTTTGTTATGAATTATTATTTCTCTTGTCTTTTGTCTATAGCTCATTCTGTTCTTGAAGTTTGGCAAGAATACAAAATATGTGCCATTTCTCTCTAAAAATGTATATTTGCTAAATTGGTTCTTTACGTCATCGATCTTCTATGACTATTTTTATTCTGCCTGATTTTTTTTTTTTTTTTTGTTGTTTATATTATTACAAAACGTCCTCTTAGGAATGGCATTTACAGTACGAAAAAAGATTAATGCTGTGGCAAAAGAACTAATAGACGATCCCATTGAAAACGCCCTAATTATATCCAGCGTTGATTATTAAAAACAGAAGATGACCCGTCATAGCCTCATTTCGTGTTTTACTTCGTTGTTACCTCACGCTTTGACCCTTTGTTTTCTTAGGCCAGGACTTATGGCCTTAACCCTGGTCCTCCTCTGTCTATTTCCTTTTTCGTCGCCCTTCATTTCATAATTCTATCGCCCTCGTTTTTGTTCTTGTTTTCGACTAATTAGTCCTGATCTCCTCGCCTTTACCGCCATTCACTCTTTCCTGGTTTATTTTCTCACTTCCCAATCCTTGCTGTCTTCAATATAATCCTGGTCTTATCAAGCAAAGCTTTGCACCTCTATGATTGTCCTTAATTTTACTCCCGTCGTTTTGGTTCTCGTTCTCTTTTTTCTACCCTTTTTCAAGTGGTATTTATTCTACTTCATCTTCTTTTTTCTATTTTGTTTTCGATAAGGCTACGATTCCCATCAACACCAGTAGTATTATGCATAGCATTTTTATTTCCATCAGAAACAGCTCCGTCAGCATCTTGAGGATCAGCCAAATGATATTCTTATCATCGAATTATTTATCCTCAATGTTATTACCATCATTATCATTATCATCATCATCATCATCGATATCATCACCTTTATGATCGTTACTAACATCATCATCACCATCATCATCATCATCATCATCATCAAAACCTTTATGATCGTTCTTAACATCATTATCATCATCACCACCTTTATGATCGTTAACATCATTATCATTATCATCATCATCATCATCATCAACACCTTTATGATCGTTACTTAACATCATTATCATCAACATCATCTTTATGATCGTTGTTAACATCATCATCATCATCAACGCCTTTATGATCGATATTAACATCATTATCATCATCACCACTTTTATGATGGTTATCATTATCATAATCATCATCATCGTGATCATCATTATCATCATCATCATCATCATCGTCATCATCATTATCATCATTATCATCATCATTAACATCATCACCACTTTTATGATTGTTAGTAACATCATTCCTCGTATCGTTAAGTTTACCGTTGTCTCCATCATTAATCTAAGTAAACGAGTGGGTAACGTTTAACTATCAGTAATATGTCAGTCCAAGACTTACTATAATCTTGTTGTATGATTAATGAGATCGATTGGTTTAACTGAGATTTGGGAAAAGAAGGAGGAATTGCATTGTTGAGAACTAGAAAAACCTCTTTCGTAGTGATTTTATCAGACTGCAATATACATACAGCATTTTTGTCGTGTGATAATTGTTTTAATCATAAGGGATTCTCGTTCATTCGTTCGTTCCCCAATAAGAACGGTAAACATATCAATTTAAATAACTAGTATGAAATAGATATAATGTAGACCTTAATCCTCATAATCACATAGGTTTGAACAAACCTCGTGATTTTGTCAGGTCTCTTCAAAATCACAGTATTAGAGAATTGGTAAATTGCTTTATGATAAAAAAAAACTCTAGATTTATCTGCATTCGTAGCGTTTCTTCATTACTTGGTATACGGAACCACATTCTCCAGTTCTCTCTAGAATATTATGGTGGCATTCGCCACTTTAAAGATTTCTTTCACAATATAATAAATGTTTTTTTTTAATTATGGATGATTCATGGGGCAAAAACTCAATTCTAACTTTCACAATTTTTTTACAAAAGTCTCCAATATACAGTTGTTACATGGGGGTAAGGAAAGCAATGAAGAAAAGCTCATTTTTCTTAATTTATGTTTTTTAAAAGTTATTACGACCACACTCTATGTCAAGGTAAGATAACACAAGCATGAGAGGTTCATCATTATTTAGCATCATCATCATCATCGTCGTCAATATCATCATCATCATCTTGGGTAGTCACGATCGCCTTCAATCATTTGTTACTTTCATCCTCACAATCATAATGATCATCATCAACATCGTCAGCATCACAATCGTAAACATGATCATCATCAACATCGTCATCATCACAATCGTCACCATGATCATCATCAACATCGTCATCATCATAATCGTTATCGCCATCATCATTTGATAATGTTATAGTTTTCGTGATTTTCATCATGTAATCATCAATGAACACACCATGAAATAAAGAAAACTCAGCAAAGTGAACAAGTGATTATTGTTTTATTCACTTCATTTTTGGGGACTCCTCCCTTCCATGGCTCCCACACCAGGATGGCCACCACGTCCAGGAGGGCTCGGGGTTTAACCTCCATGCTCCCTGTAGCCTTGAGAAGGGCTTAGCCCCACGTGACCGCCAACTAGGTTGGCACCCGCCGTAAGGATATTGGACAGAGAGGCACAGACAACAGAAATTGGCTATCAAGTTAAATATACACACAGGAATACACATTTTGACATTTCGATTTCCATGTTTAGATTACAAAAATTGGACAGCTCAAGATTGCTATAAATCATTTTTTGTAATTTTCATACATATTAAAAATATCTACGAAAAAGTTATAATACTGAGTGAGGTACAATGGAAATCTGTGATTCAGTCAAAAAAAAAAACATTTCTATAGAAATCAGAATTTGTTTTCTATTCTTTTTGTTAGACTTAATACACATCTAAATGTAGAAATAAATTTAAAGCACACAGTAGAAAAAACATTAACAAAACTAATTATTGCAGATTTGTAACAAGTACCTAAGAACTAGTTGACCTCATTCTCAATCATAAAGTCAAAAACAAATGCTAGTCTGGCTAACATTCAGTCCAAACCAGTCTATATATTTAATAATTGAAATGAAACTGAAAATTTACTCCAAATGCATACATCAGGAGTTTCAGTATCTTTATGCTCTCTTTCCACCACCCCCCCCCCCACCTCTTCTTTCCCAAAATTAAAAAAAAAGGTAAAAAAATGCAAAGCTGTATCATTAAAACTGCAGGAGAAAAGTTTAATGTTTATTTTTGAAAGTTTAAGTTGTTAATCTGAGTTACCCAAAGTTCCCACTCAATATATTTACTTTGATTATTAAATGTAAACTCAAATCTAACAATTCAAATAAAACGTCATATCGTACGTTTATTGATGGATAGCATAAAATCCAAGAAATTAGGTACTCAGCAAAAGTAACACTGAATAACACAAAAATGCACTTCATAATGATCATGAAAAGGTTGATTGCACAAATAAAACATAATAGGAGTTTTTCATTTATTCTCAGAGTAAAGATGAAAATAAAATCATTGATGGCCTTGCATATTCATATCACAGACATTAAATTTGTAACTTTGATTTCAAACTAAGTTTAAAAAAACATGCATAAAATCCTTCAAAAGCTCAGGCACTTTTTCCTTTGGTGGTCATTGTAATACACTCTATCATACATTCAACTGCTCTTCTCAAACTCTAGTTACAAAAATGAAAATCACTCCTCTAACTACCCATAACCCTCTATTGTTTATTTTTTTAATGCACAGAAGAGGGAAAAAAAAGAAACTGGAGGCAACAGAAATGTGGTTCCTCCGTGAATGCTACAAATCTAATGCACTGCAAAGAAATCAGACAAAAAAGTGTTATCAGAAGCCAACACAATAAGATCACTCTTAAAAAGACTACGTAAACACCAAGCAACCTTTTATGGCCATGTGATGAGAAGAGAAAAAAAAAACATCTTGTGAGAACTGGAATGGTCGAGGGAAAATGCAGCAAGGGAAAACAGCGTAAAAAGATGTTGGATGGACTAAAAAAGAGGCTCAAAGTAGGATGAGTGACGAATACACTGAAAGCCACAAGAGATAGAGATACGTGGAAGGTCAAAATTGCCTTCACTTAAAGGAACGACACCTGATTGATTTATAGTAGTTTCTCTTCAATTGATAACCGCTTCTATAAGGTTTGTTTTAATGCGCTTTACATTTAGCAAATAAGTCAAAGATTCAGCAATTACAGCAATAATAGAATATGTAGATTAATGTGGACTTCTTCGTAAGACATATGTGATATAAAGATCTCAAATTATGGAAATTCAAAGTAACTGTAAAAATGATATGAATACTAATAGTCTAAAGTTTATAAGAAATGAATTGTTGAAGATAACAGATTTCTTTGAACACACTTAAACCAAATAGATAGTAATTTTATATTCTATCAAATTCCTTCACAGACAACCAACATTTTTTTTTTCTTAAAGGGCCCTGGTGTGATTTCACAGTTATCATCCTAACAATAGAGCGTCCTGATACTGTTTATAGTTATACAAATAACAGTGATATTACAAAATACATCTACTGATATACTAAGCCTATTGCCCTTCCTGATGCGGCTAATAATTATAACCATTAAACCATCAACATCCTATTACACTGCAGCTGCAGTTGCTACCACTACTTCCACAACACCATTACTACTCTTACTTCCCAATTACTGTTTTACTTTCAACAAAAAAAACTTCAACAACTGTGACCATTTGATTAACCATTGAGATTGCTGTATATCCAAACTGAAAATAAAAAAAAAGCAAAGACTAAATAGATTAAGGACACCTTTAAAATCATGAAACCTAGCGAACTTTTTTGAAAGCAAATGTTGGTTCTTGGACTTATACTTGGAACAATTAACCTGCTGGTTTTAATAAAGATTGAGAAAAATAAAGAAAATTTGACATTTCCTGCAATAAATTTTTGAAGAGACTGCTATCAGTGGTACTACCCCTGGATTGAGACAAGTTTGGTCTCTCTTTTTCTTTCTTGCTTGTATGTCTGAACAATTGCATATAAAAAATGTATCATAATTTATTACTTTTATTCTCTTTTATCTACCTAGCCATACCCATAATCTATCAAGCATTGCAGTTAGCTAGCTATAAAAGCGTGATCCATTGAACTCGTTACTTAAATTAAATCCAACTGATACAAGGATCAGTAGATTTTACACAGGTGCATCAGTGTTGATTATGAAGCGTGCTTGTTAGTGTTAGTGACAAAGACAAATGAGAAAGACAAATCATAATTTGTATTTACCTGACGACAAAAGCCGTCAATTTATGAATGTAGAAATTGTGCTTCAAAAATGACATCATGCATTCTATACACCTGTTAAATATGCCATTATACTTTCTTTTTTCTGCAGTTTTCTCCTTGTAAGCAAAAGAGACTTGAGGGATAAAAATTCAGATGTACAGAGTTCAACATTACCTTTTGGGAGCATGAAAAGTCACAGGCACAGCCAACTTATAAGCAATTTTACATAAGATTTGTGCAGTTATTTACACCTAGTACTTGTCAAGACTTAAGTTCTTGGCTAGGCAGTCTAAAATTAACCAATTCGAATAATAGAAATTGGAAGATCTAAATGTAAAGCTTTCGTCTTACTCTGCTCAACCAAAGTTAAGTCCAGTAGGCCAACTGTTATAATTATAGATGAGACCATTCTATCTTTATTTAGAAAAAATTTTTTTTTTCACTCAGCCTGCAATCTCCAATTAATGGATAAATGCTCTAAGCTCTCGGTGTACTGCAAGAGACTTGAAAGAGTACTTTTCTCCTTCTTTAAAATCGGTTATGTCCACTTATAATAAAATTTTGGTCGTTTAGAAAAATTATGTCAAGAGGTGTAATATCTGCATATATACAGAAAACCACTAAGAACAAAGTTTGAACTCCTGACTCTATTCAGAACTTGCCAGTTGAGTGGAAACAGCTGAGCTCTAACAATTGCATTTGCCATAATTACCAGAAAAGGACAATAAATCTTATGGAAGGTTCATGAAAAATCCAGAACTGAACATTTTTCATTAAAAGTAATTTGTTTCCAACCTACGCCTGTCAAATTTCAGGCAAAATGGACCGGATGCTGAGGGAGAAAAAATTCTTCTCTTTGAAGAGGAACGATATAGGAAGTGAAAGTCAACAATGTGGTGAAGAGTGTTTAATAGATAGGAAAAAGGAATGTAATAGGAAAAAGGAATGTGGAAAACCTAAACAAAGGTCTCTAAAACATTTAAATCAATTCTTCTTGATAGATCTCTAGATATCTTAGTTTGGACTTGAATGAGATAGCAAAATCCAACCTGAGCAACACTTGGATTGAGCCACATGCTCAACACAAGGCAAGATGTTAGTAAAATCTGTACACATCAAGCCTTTGGAATGAAGCAAAGATGGCAATGGTGAAAGAATCATCCTAGAATTATGGATTAGCCTTGTGGATGGAGTGTTTTGTATTCAACAATATAATCAATAAATACATTAAATTTTACACTCGTCAAAAATATCTTATGATAAAAGTGAAGTTGCCAGAGCATACGATAAAGTCTGATGAGGAAAAACAAAGTCTTTTTAATAAAAAAGTATTTAGGGAAAAATAAACAAGAACAATTAAGCAGCTAAGCCCACGCAAATTTATACAAGTATAATTTATATTGTAAGAGAGAGAGAGCAAATGCATCACAAAAGGTTATAATGATTCTGGTGTTGATACAACCACCACAACCACAGTTCTGGCATCAACTATTTTAGCTGCTCTTCATGCTAGTGCTCCTTTCACTAATATTGGTGCTGATAATACTATAATTACTATTCATATATGTCATAGGATTTTTTACTAAAAACAATTCCAAAAATGTACTGAGGGCTTATAGTTATACCATGTATGTGTGTTATTCTTACTTGGTTGAAGTCAACCTGGTCCATGAAGCTATTAGTGCTCTTTGTCCTTGTCTTGCAGGCCTTGGGTAACCAGTTATTTTAAAATCTTCAGGTCCATCTCTTTGTCCTTGCCTATATTTGTAGGGTCCTGACACAGTAACCCTTGTAGTCTTTTTCCTTTCAGGTCTAAATAAAAAAGAAAAGCTCATAGAAAATGTTTACCACCTAATAATTTTGGGATTTAGTCTTTTAAGAAATCTTTCAATTATATAAAAATATGTTTATACGCTATGAAGCAATGATTAAATATTCAAACATAAATGATCTTGACTTTGAATACATAAAGAGTCTTTGCTTATACAAAAGAAAGGTACAAAAAGTACTATAGGGATCAACAGCACTATGCTTACCTTTTATTGACTCCTGAGATTGCGGTCTTGCTCCTCACAATCTTGTTGTCCACATCTATGGTAAGAGATATGTTTTACTACGAAATAAAAAGAGGTGAATGTGAATTTCAATTTACCAGCTTTCCCCCGAGTTTCCATTAACCATCACATTATTTGATGTATGATTGGTTCCACTTTTATGATTTGACCACCTCAGTGGCATGTTGTCCTGATTGCCCTTGCTTTTGATAAGTGCAGTCTTTCTCATTTCTGCTCCCCTGATGCAAATTTCTCACTCTATTCTTGTAGCCAAGCACACACAAGCCCTCATGTTCCAGTCTTCCTTATTCTTGTCTGTGTGTCTTGCATTTTTTTTGTTGAAGCCCTATGGACTCCTAAGCAACTGTTCTTTGTGATCTTCCTGGTTGCAGTCCTTGCATTGCTGTTTATATTTCTTGTCTCATCCTACGGGTTCTCAAAGTTTCTTCAAGTGCTCTTTAGCCTGAGATTGGTAATTCAGGAAATGTGAGAGAAATAACTATTTTTATTCTTTCTACCTTTGGTTATACTCATCTCTATGTGGTTGTCGTATTACACGTTCTTATGGTCTCTGTAAAAACAGCAATAAAAAAACAACAACATATAAAAGTAAATGAATGCTTCTTGTCATTTCAAAATAGCTTGTGAATAAGCAATGTTTCATACACTTCATTTCTAAGTGTGAATCTTTAACCATTCACATTAAAATTGATCTTTAAGATAGAAAATAATAAACTTAAGGCAAGAGCTGAATGTAGCTTTGGAAATTTTCGCTCATCACTTTTGAGCTTCAAGAAATTAAATATTTGTGCTTGTAGCCTTTTCTTGTGATCATTATCTAATCTATTTTACTCATTTTTTTCTTCTACAAGCACATTCTAAAGGGTTTTTTACACTGTTTAGATTGAGCTAGGATCAGAATTTTCATAATGACTTCTAAACTTGAATCTTCTGGAAATCACAAATTAGAGGTATCTTTTAGAATGATTAATAGTAATTGCCGGTTTTTATGTAACTGCTTCTTTGTTACGTTATAAATCTCTCAAATAGAAAATTCAACAGACAGTTTATCTTTAGGATCAATAATAAATACATAGTTTGGTTTTCAAAAAGTAGAAAATCTCATTTGTCCTCATCCTAACTCTCACTTTGCTCAAGTTCTCCAGTTCCCTCTCATTATTTTGTCATCTTCATTCTTAGCGATTCTTTTCCTTTTAATCTCACAATTCACTTTTTTTACTGCATTGATTCTTCTTAATCAATTAGTAAGGTCAATTTAAGTCATGCCTCTCCATCAGCTTGAAATTAGTGTGAGAACTGAAAGCAAACTATTTTAGCAGTTTATAAAAATAAGAACTTTTTTTCCCAAAATGCTATTCAAACTTGCCATTTGCACAGAAAAACGATAAAGCTTATGCCTCATTATCACATTTAATGCTTATGTGCTGAAACTTACCATTGCTCTGATTCATAGTCCTCTTAGGTGCAATTAAGCTTTTCTCAGCTCTGAGCTTCTTGCAAAAAGAAAGGAATATTTCATTGATAAATGTTAAGGAATTACTTGAGTTAGAATAGAGGGTACTGCAGCATCTAAATTTTTACAAAAATTTTGTCAAACTTTGTTGAATTGTCAATTTGCAATTAACATTGTTTTTTCTGATCCTTTTTTGGTTTCTGAAAATATGTATTCTAAATTTTGAAAGTTATACAAATGCTTCTACATATAATTACCAAAAATATTTGTCTTTGTGGATGTACCATTTGTTCATATGTTTGTCTTGCCTAAATCTTGTTCACCTTATTTATTAGTATTGATTCTAAAT
This sequence comes from Elysia crispata, assembly GCA_033675545.1. Taxonomy (NCBI): domain Eukaryota; kingdom Metazoa; phylum Mollusca; class Gastropoda; family Plakobranchidae; genus Elysia; species Elysia crispata. The sequence continues at coordinate 253,410 of JAWDGP010005190.1, forward strand.
AATCAAAAGAGAATCAAATGGTAGCAGGTTCAAATCATCTCTAAACTTAGTTATGAATCTATATTAATGGCTTTTAAACTTGACCTTCCATACCATTTGTGAGTGAAAAAGGTCACAAAGCCAAGCAATTCTAAAAGAAATGGCATAATTTAAGTATAAAACCTCTTTATATTCCACAGTAAAGGTTATATTTTTCTTTATTCTTGTTTCAGTGGTTTGTTAAATCATTGATTTATTAACTTTCAATAAAAAATTTTTCTACACCTTAACTTTCTATAAGACCATGCTGTTCCAGGGTGAAAACATTTTTATATACTGTCAAAAATTTTTTTAAAATCTCAAATGACTGCCCGTACTGTAAGACTGCAAAATTTAAGATTTGTCAACTTATTTCATAGAATTGGTCATAACAATTCAATTATAAATTTATTTTTAATCAAAGGAAAAATACATCTTGATCATACTTTAAAGCATATTAAACAACTTTGCCTTATATGTGAAAACATCATTTTCAATAGATTCATCATACCTTTTCATTTGAGTCTTTGATTGAAAAGAAGAATGAACTAAAACTTACCATTGTCTTGAGGAGTCAGTGCCCTTATCCATACTTGTCCTTTGTCTAGGTCTTACATCTTTTGGTCCAGAACTCTCTTCATCCTTGTGTGTCCAGGTCTCATCTTGGGTGCAGGTCCCTTGTACTCAGACACGTCTTGTCTTAATATGTCGTTACAGACTTTTTTTCCTTCATGTTATGATCATTGTGGTCCAGGTCCATCCTATTCTTTGTAGTCACTTGTCCCCTGTGCTGAAAGCTCAAATTCCTCCTATTTTTGGACACATTTCTATGATGTCTATTCAAAATATTCAAGAATGAAATTGAAAACCGATTAACATTTAAAATCTTTTGAGTAAATGTGAGAAAGTTACATTTACTTCTGAGAAGATGACATCTCTTGTAAACTTCATTCCCTTTATATGGTCTTAAACTTTAGGATTGTAAACTTTATCCAGCTTTAAAAGAATTAATCTTCATAAAATACTAACGATTATGTTTATATACTTTACCTTGTCATTTAATAATACGCACTTTTCAAAATAGTTACATACCATAAAAATGTATACTCTAACATTTAAATAGAATTCACATGCTTATCTTTTGCTTTTCTAGATACTACTCATCCTTATCCTCTTTGGTCACATGTACCAATGTACCATGCATCAGAAAGACAAAAGCTGTTATAGCTGATTGCATTCGGCTAACAAGAATGAGCAGATGAAAAACAAGCAGTTCATGGGAACAGGTTAACTTGAACCAAAACTTGAGAATTACACAAAAGGATACAAAAAATTATATTAAGAAACAAAGAACAGAGAATGAAGAGGATAAAGAGAAATGGGCACAACAGGAGGGCTCAGATCCAGTAGTACCAATGAAATGTCTGTGAGGGTAATTTGTAATAATTATGATTAAAAAAAATATGTGATGGCTTCAGTAAAAGTGTTTTTAAATCATAAATGCATATCAACTATGATTTCGTTCATGGCATTTTATTTTAATTTCATTTTGTATATCAAGTGTCAAGTAAAGTTTCTGCAGTATAAATTATTTTAAATCCACTATCTAATGCTAAGCTTTAAAATGAGCCTTTATAACTCCTAATAAAATTGAGAATTTTTGTATGCATTCTCAAAGAGGAAAATTTCAAAAGTAGGCTTATATCATTGTATAATTTTCAAATAACCTCATGTGGTCGTAAGAAAATTTAATTTTAGATATAAAAACAATCGAAACCATTTGGAGAGGTAAACATTGTGATTCAAATTAAAATATCCTTCAAATATTTGGAAATCAAGGATATATGTGTGTGATTTACACAATACCTAGTATAGCATGGCGGAGAGAATCCACATTATCATGATTACACCTTGATGCAAAGAACAACGCTGGTAAAATTGTGCAGGTTTCTAATATGTAAATTAAATATTTGAAGAGCCACAGGTCAAGAAATCAAGAAAGAGGCTTGAAGGAAAAAAATTTTAATAAACAAGAGGACAACGAATATTTGGATTATCAAAATAGAAGAATACAAGGAAATAAGTTTTAATCCATGTGCATCCTTTGTTCTCTTTTCATGAGATTCTGTGTAGGCACAATAGAACACAATTTTAGCAGAACTGGAATTCTACATTTATCTATCATTTACTTAACTTTTCCTATGAAAAAAAAATGATTTGTGCTTTATTGTCCTTCTGGACTAGTAACACATCAAAACAAATAACTCACTCAAGAAACAGTAAAAATAGGAATGTTCTTATAAACTAATTATTTCAACTAACCATAATTCTAGTTCTATCCCCTTTCCGTAAACCCCGCTCTTTCTTTTCATGGTCTCATCGTCTCATACTTTATGGTATTTATGTTTATGTTCTTTATCTTTATCTTTGTGCTCATGTCCACTTAGTGCCGCCCTCTGCACAGATCTGATCAGTAGATTGTTCACAATTAATTTAAGGACAGAAAAAGTGAAACTTGATTAATAAACTTTAAAATGTATCTAACCATTTTGTCCTATAATTATGTGTAAGCATCATTATAAACAGATTCAATATAACCTTCAGTTTTTTTTTTTATTTAGAGTCTTTCTCGAAAACAAAAACAAAAAAAGCTGCAACCAAACAAAAGCTCACCACTGTCTTGAGGGTCCTGTCCCCTCATTGTCATTTGTTCCAGTTCCATCCTTGTTTTTTCTTGTCTAGGTCTTAGATCCTATTGGTCCATGTTTTACCTTGCCCTCTTGGTCCAAGGTTCTCCTCATCTTTATAGATCCAAGTCTGTCAGCTGCAGGTCCCTCTTTCCTCATGTCTTCAGAGTCCTCAGAGTCCAGGTCTCTTTGCTTCATAGCCAGAATCTCTTCTTTGTAGACCTATTTCATTAACTACTGTTCAAACTAATAAAGTATTTAAACAGAGAAAAGAAATTGTAACAATATTTTCTTCAAGTTTGAGAAATTACATACTACTTCTGAGATGGCATACCTTGTATTCTTTATTTTGCTGTAAACTTCTAAAAATTAATATTTTATCACCCAAATTATCCTTATAAAATGAAACACTTGTCAAAATAAAAAAAAGAGTTGCATCCAATAAGAGGATAGTAGATATTAGATGCCTATTGCCTAGCTTTGGATGATCACCCTCATCTTAGTCCTCTTGTCAAAATCTCAACATTTCTTTCTTGCTCTTGTTTTCTACACCTAACAAAAACTTCAGTAAAAAATTTTATAGTCTAAGAAAGACAATGAGGACCTAATGTGCACATCTGATACTAAAATTGTGAAAATAGTCCCCAAATTAAAATCATGATATATCCTAATTTTCAGCAGAAAGAAGCTATGAGAAATGCACAAGTCTAAATATAGATCCCAAAATGTGATAAGGGCCATACACCACTTTTTTGACTGAATGAAGAACTATTTTAAGAAAAAACATTTTGATAGAAATAGGCAATTCTCACTACTTACTGTACGGTCCAAGGGTTTTACACTCTTGGTCTCAGTCTCGTCTTAGGCTTTTCTGTTCAGGTTCTTGTCAAGTTTATGCTCACAGTATCCATCCTTACAAATTGCCCTTAGTTTTTCGTTTTTCTCCATGTGAACTTTTTCCTTGCAATGGGGCAAGAGCAGTGAAATAAATGCAATCAATTATCTTTCAAATATAAAAATCAATTTTTTATCTATGTATCGGCATAATTTTAAACATATTCTGCCATTATATTCAACTTTTGACTTCATGTTTCAAGAAAAAAAAATTTAATGAAATAAAAAAAAAACTATGATAAGGCTAATGCCAGTTTTTAGTTCATCACATATCTTGAAACTTAAAATGTGTAAATAATACAAATGAAGCTTACTACTTCAAGTTTCGGCTTGGAATTTTAAGTTGATACCTGTACTTGCTTTAACTTCAACATTGTTGCTTGCCTTTAAAAGCATGAATGGCTGAAAAGAAAGAGAGAAGAATGTTTATATAACCTGAAGAAATATATTTTGTATAGGATTTGTGTTCCAAATTAACTTCTGTTTTCCTGGAAAATTAGCCTTTAAATAAAACTTAACTTTGATCAGTAGTTTGTTATTTTCATTCCTTTCTTTGCTCCATTTTTTTGCCCAACACAAATCTTTGAGATTCAGATAGTTAACACATTTATCAGGTGTCAGTTAAAGGTACAAAAATATTACTAAAAATTGTGTTTACTCATTTTTTTCAACTTACCTTAGGGCCTAAAGGGAGATGCTTTACCATCCACCTTTCCTTTAATGTGTCTTTTCATCTTTGTAGCTCTTAGTCTGGTCAGTTCCTCAGCCTGGCTTTCTTGGCCCCTGTTACTTGTAAGTATCAAGATGCATGATAATTGATCTTCAATTCAAATTATCCACAATTTGTGAGTACAAAGTACCACTCCTTTCAAAACTTTATTGTAAAACTGAATGCATTCTTCGAATGACATATATTTTTGTAGTTCGAAAGACATTTTAACTTACAGAGCTTAGGAATTATCATTCACTTCTTTCATATCTTTTCTTTTCATAATGTCCTGTAATAAAACATACCAGATTACACCTACAGCAGAATTAGAGTAAACCATCTGATTTCAGAACAAAAAAAGTTTCATTTTTCTATTTTTTAACAAATTATCTATTCACTTAATAATCAAACAAAAGAGAAAGCACTGAAACATTGTGAAAAACATTACAAAATAGGATCATTGCTGTATTGCTCCAAATTTTTTAGATTTAACTTCTGCCTTTTCTTTAAGGGTTGTAGTTACATGATTCCTTACAGGCCTCAATTATCATAATGTTTTTTAATTACTTGTGCTCAAAGTCCTTACTGTACTTGGTGCCCACATCTGATGAAAGGACTGTTCATGACAACAGAATAATCAATAAACTTGATAATAGTATACAATGTATATATATATATTTACTTTAAGGAAAAGAAAAAACAGAAGGATAACAAAAATTATTTTATATTTTATTTTGGGCATGGAAGTATATAGTGCTTGCCAACAAAGCTAACTGTTGGACATAAAAAGAGTGTCTTTGAGTTGGAGCTTAATAAGTTAGGGATATTGTATGCTTATGTTCTAGAAACTATCCTCAGAGTTGAGAGTCTTGCTTCATATTTCTGCCTCTAAATCCTCACAACATCTAGCCTCCTATATTACAAAAAAAGTTTTAAAAGATAAGAGTCTGATAAAACTGGAAAGGAAATATATTCTTGCCATTTACCTGAAGCTCCAACATGTCAATGTCAAAGTAATGACCCTCCTAATCTAACTTGCATTTCTGTGTCAATTTATGATGTGATAGAATTCAGAATTGCTGAGCTGCATCAACGTCAGACATGATACTGCTGGATCTCTTCACTGCTCCAGTTCCAGTGATTTATTGTGAGACAAACTTTAATGGTAAAAGAAAAGTATGTTATTTTCACAAATCATCTATATAGAGACTAGGTAAAAAATCTTCAAACTCCTGTGATGATAGCAGGACAGTTAGCTAGCAAGTGTTTTTTTTCACAAAATATATCTATATGAATATACATATACTTGGCACTACCTTTTCTCGAGGATATTAAGATACAAGTTTAACAAAACAGAATGAAACACTTGTTGACTTACCTTTATTTCACAAGAGCGAGGCTCAAGGTAGGGTAGCTGCGATTCATCTTGACAACTCTCTTGGCTCCTACATGATTTTTGTCCCAGTTGTTCATATCCGTCTTTTATCTGATTTGCATTCATCACTTTGTCAAGTTGTAACCATAGGTAAAATATTCAACAGTGCACTTCAAGTTAGTGAAAATAATAACCTTGCCAAAATAGAAGCAGTTGAGACACCAATATCCTCACAAGCTTTCTCCACATATTCATACTTAAGATTTTGGAAATGTATCATGTCTATGGTACACATAGTTTTAACCTTATGATATCCATATATCTTGCAAAAGTAAAGAAGAAAAGACCATATTTCTAAGTGCTGATAATGGACTTAGTTATGATATAATTGTTAAGATAAGGAGACGAATTGTCAGATCTTTATTAATAGTCCTGTAAAATAGAGTAGTTATACATTATGTGACGTTCAATTACTGTAGCTTACTTACAATGAAACTATGTTGGGTACAGAAATTATAATCAAGGTAGAGATACGTTGTGATACAAGTGTTGAATCAGATGACTTGTGAGCTTAGATCAGGTGAAGATACTTATTGTACAAACCTTACAGAAACGATTAACTCCCAAAGCACATTGTAAACATAGACCCAAATGCTAATAATCTTGTCGAGCATTTGTAAATTTGTATAAATTCACAAAAGAAGAGGCAGTTGAGAGAACCTCATAACCTTTCTCCAGATAAAAATTCATTAGATATTTCAAAAGCACTGCATGAAAAGTGAAGATATATAAAGGTTTAATTTATAGTCTTGTAAAGATAGAGAAGATGAAAATAGTAATAGCATGAGATTTTCTTATATGCAAATACTAATAATCTTGTCTATGCAGAGAGATGAATGGCCTAACTGAAAGAGCAACCAAATGAGAACTTAAAGAAGATGTTGCACAATAATGCTGACTTAGATCTCCATTGATAGCAAACAGTAGGTTTAAGAATGACTTTTGCAGAAAGATCAACTAAAAAAGACAGTTACGACAGTTATAATCCTGAGATTGGCAAAAATAACATGCAAAATAATTGTGATAATGGTGATGATAATGATTGCTACACAAAAATATTACTTGCACAGTGTGGACTTCATCTCAAAAAAAGACTAGGAAAGAGGAGTAATATAAAGATGTTAGGAATAAAATGAAAGAAGAGAATGACTTTTAAAAAGTAAAACTTAAAATATTGTTTTAGTGTCACCTTTACTTTTTGTTTTGATACTCAAGGTCTTCAAAAAGATTACCCTGCAGCTGAGCCTTCAAACCAACAGTTTCCATTCCAGTCTTATTTTGGTGCTGTCTTGGTGCCCCTCTGGGATTTCCTTGCCCATACTGGGATTTAAAGGTATTGTCATCTGAAGGGTTTAGAAAATAAACCACAGTAAGAGGATAGTTAAAGTAATTGATGACACCATGTGACTTTCTCAAAAAAAAAATGCTCAATTTATAGCTCAATTCACAAAAATGAGAAGAAGTATAAAATATCAGGCAAAATAATTTGATTATGATTGGATAATGGGTGATTGTAGTGAAGATAATGATTACTAATTTGAAAATGATAAAAAGAGGAGGAAAAAGCATGAGTATGATACAAGAAAAGATAATTTAAAAACCAGATTACTATTTGCACAATGCAGAATTTACTCTTGACACTAAAAAAATTACAGTACAATATGATTGAATCACAAAAGATCAAAGAAAGAGTGATGTTTAAAGGATGTGAGTGTAAAGTTGAAAGGTAATAAAAAAAAATATGGTTTTATAGTCACCTTTCCTTTTTTATTCTGAATGTTTTTCAAAAACCTCTAGAGCTATGCCTTTATACCAACAGTTTTCCATTTCAGATATTTTGGTGCTGCCTTGATATGTTACTGTGATCTCATCGCTAACATTTGGATTTTGAGGTACAGTTACCTGTTGGAATGTAAAAAAAAAAAAAATAAAAGGACAGTTAAATAATCTAATGATACCATGCTGTTTAAATTATGACAAGCATGATTTTTTTTGTCCGCCCCATTATAGAACAAAAAACTTGATTCTAGACTATGTTCAGTCTTGATTTAAAAAGCAAGGATGGAGAACGAGAAAGATAGGCAATGTACAATTCATGCTCAAGATACTCACTGGGACACTACCTAGATATTTGAGAAATTTCTAACTGCTCTTTGTTGCTGGCCTTAGGACTGTCCCTGGATGGAGGGCAGAAGGATGATTTACATTAAGAAATAAGATAATGAGATGGAGAAATGGGAATCATACGACCAGAAATTAAAATGAGAAATTATGAAAGTACGCCAGGAAGCAGATTTTAGGTTTTTGAAATTTGAAACGAGAGGGTAGCTGTATCAGGCACCTAAAGGCTATGATACCTTAACAGCTTAGTCATTTAAAGGATTGGCTTTGGGATATCTTGAATACCGATTTAGATCTACAATAGTTAACAGAATACTTTCCAGATTTAAATCAACAAACGTTAGGGACATTTTGACAATCCATTTAAATAACTAGAAGATACGATTGAATTATTATTTTAGGATTATATGTCTATACTTCGAGTCAAGAACAATCAAGAACTGAATGTGAAAATTAGGAAACTTTGCAGATATCGGCCCACTCACGCTAGGCTTCACAATTGAACGTTTCCCGACGAAATCGAAACTTGTAGTTTAATGGGATTTATGAGCGACACAAAAACGCTTATATCTTGAAAAATATTTATTTGCAACGAATAAAACCTTCATAATCGTGTTCAGCAATTCAACTTCAATAAGAATCATACAATTTGAAAGCTTAGGGTGAGTTGGGCCGATATCTACAATAATACCGAAAATCAATCACAATAGTTCAGCGCAGCCATGTCCTGATGAATTGCAGCCCACTAACAGCCCATCAATACACCGCATGGTATGCGACTAAATGCACGCCTTGATAATCTGCCGATTTCTTAATTTAGAATAAAAGAAATAAAGAATCCAGAGGGAAACTTTTCACAATGGTCTTCAGTTTAGATCAGAGTGTTTATCTAGGTCAGTGTATGTACAATTTTTCTTATAGATCTCGGTCTGTATTTCGAATGGTAAAGTATTTTATTTTAGGGACATTGCACAACATGTTTACATCAATATAATCTGGCCATTGACTTGTATATCACTTTAAATCTAAGTATAAATCTTAATCTTGAGTCTACATCTTGATTCGAATACCACGTTCTGAACTTACAGAGCGCTGCCGATGGCTTGATGCAAGGCCATCTCTATATTTATACAGAGGGCTTTGCCTGATGGCACGGCAACGTGCTCACCGTACAAGTTGTACAACGGAGCACAGCAATGTCATAGCTGAGAATCGCTAACCGCCTATTTTCACGGGCAAAGCATGACGATCAGAAAAGGTATTGAACTTGTCCAAAAGGTCATTTGTGTATATGTGTGTGTGTGTGTGTACAGTTGATGTCTGTGTTTGTCAAGTAAGTTGACCTTCAATCACTGGATGCTGGGTTTTTCTCCATTAACACCGTCTCAACGTTGGATGGGGCTAGAGAGGAGGCAGACAACAGCGTAAATATTGTGACACACTTTTCCAAACTTGTGCTCAGTCCAAAGCTTCCCCAACTCCAGGTCAAGTCACCCAAATGAACAAATCGTTGCATATGAAGGTTTATAATTATAGTAATCTATTTCTTGTAACTTTTTGTCGCAGTTAGAACAGAGTAATACTCGGAAAGCAGCTTTTGTTTAAACCAAAAGCATACTTTGCAACAATATTAAAATATCCTAAATGTGGCATATTAATAGCTTAATGATAAAGTTTACAGTTGACACAAAGCAAAATTTAGTTTATCTCGATGACTCGACCTATACTTAGGCAGGCATCGACTCAGCCGAACTATTAACAGATGCAATATGTCAGTTTTTGTGCGCGGACTCATTTATTTAAAAAAAAACAAGCAAACTATTTATATATATATATATATATATATATATATATATATATATGGTAGTAGTAGTAGTAGTAGTAGTAGCAGCAGCAGCAGCAGCAGCAGCAGCAGTAGTAGTAGTAGTAGTAGTAGTAGTAGTAGTAGTAGCAGTAGTGGTGGTAGTGATGTCAATTAAAATTGAATGTCGCAGTGCAGATTTGTGAATAGTTGTGAAGCACATTTTAAAAAAAAGGAGAGTGCAGCTCCCAAATTTACAAAACAAAGCAAAACACGTGAGCTTTCGGCTTTACGCCTTCGTCTAACACAAAAACAAGAACAAGAAACCACCCAAGGATATTCACATATATAAATTAGAAATACAAATTATAAAAAAAATGTATATGTATGTAGCAAAGACGAAAAGTTTCGGAGTTGGAAGAGATACTTCGGACCCTTACACTAAAGATCACCATGACCAGAGGACAACATGTCAATAAGAAAAAGATCGCTTGACAGAAACTATCAGGCGTACTGGACTACTTGGATCAGGATCTGCCGGAAAAAGACTTTAACGCTGTCAACCCAAAAAAAAATAAAAAAAAGACCAGGTCAGCTACAGTCCACAACAATTACAGATAGGGCAGCTACACCTCTGAGAAGCATCTTGGACCCTTCAACTTCTTCCCATCTACAATCACTTTTTTTTTCTCCTGTCATTTTTACTTTGATGTAGTACTAATGAAAACTTGCTGAATTCTTCCTTCCTAGCCAGGGCTTTTATAAACTGATTTAGTTAAGATACTTTTTTCCTGCTTTTATCTTAGACGCTTTGCTTTCCAGCATAAATATATATATATATATATATTCTGACAAATAATCCCATTTCTTTTCAATACTTCATATACACACAATTTGAATGAAAATGTTTTTTGCATTTTCTTTTTCAATTTGTTTTCTCCATTTTTATAATAATTCTGATCATGATATCATGGTTAGAGATCACAAAAGGCGGAGATGCAAAGACTTGAACTTAAAGACCACGAAGAGAAACTGGAAGAGATACTTCCGAGCCTTAAGCTAGAGATAGTCACGGACAGGTAAGAAAAAGACCCGGAACACTGAAGCATTTATGTGCACAAGAACTACATGGATCAGGAACTGAAGATTAAAAAAGGGGATGGGTGTAAAAACCATGTTGTAATAAGTCCTGTCATGATATTATATTTCGAGATCACAGAGGCAGAAGCCGCAAAGACCAGTCCAGAAGTTTAGGTCCAGAGAGAATAGCTGGAAGAGAGCCTAGGCCTGTAAAGGTAAGGATCTCCATGTTCAGGAGACAAGATAAGAGAAAGGAAAGACCTGGATGACTGAAAAATTGAGTCATTCAAGAACTACATGGACCAGGAACACTGATGAGTCGTAACACGACAAAACACATCCTAGAATGTCTGTGGATGAGTGAAAAAAAATATTGTTCCCTTATGCAAAAATTTCTCCTTAAAAGTAATTGATAATCTTGAACGGGAGAGCGGATTCCTCCATTCTCCCTAATTAATAAGAGGTTTAATCGTAGGTTTAAAACAAACAACAACAACAACAACAAAAGTTTGTTCAGTTATATTTATTGTATTATTAGATAGATTTTCTAAAAATGTCCAGCTTTACTTTTATCTAAATCTGTAAAGTATGTTCTATTTAGATATATACGAAAATCTATGTCAGTTCTTGATGTGATTAAATTTGCTCTTGAATCAAATAATTTTGTGTAATTCTTATCATGAACTATCTTTAAATTAATACCTAGTCTTTATTAGGTTCATTTTCACCCCCATATTAATCTTTCTTTTTTATGATTCCTTTTCAAAAATAAAAACGTGGGACCTTGTTTGAATCCTCAAAGTTTTCTTAGCATCCAGTATTCATACCGCATTTAAAGAGCACAAGAAAAAATATGTTTAGTCGAGCAAAAGCCTAATTAATTAACGTTAGGAAAAAATCTGTTGTGAATTATCAAATGTGTTTAATTGAAATGCAATGTTAATTGAAAGTCAAACAGATTAAAGTTAATTTAACAGGCAATGATCTTATATGTATTATCTCTTTTAATATATCAACATACTTAACAATGACATATTCCTTTATATCATTTACAAAAATTCCCTTGATGTTATTTTTAAAGCACTCTATTATGTGTCTTAGACCCACCATACCCACAGAAGGAATGCTAGCCGTTGCACAAGATAATCATAATGTTCAAGGCATTCTGCGCTGTATTTCTTACATACCACACACGCAGTGGGAAAGCAAGGGGTGGTGCGTAAGTTTCGGAAATTTTGAGCTCACGCGGTCACGGGGTCAATACACTGAGCGACATGTCGCGACATATTGCATCAGCCAGTTGACTCAGTCGCGCTTATCGTGCGAAAAAACGTATCTATAGGGTAAAAGCAAAACAATGGGAGGAAGAAGTGAAAACCCAATGACAGCCACACGCCCACATGAACATATAACCCAGATAGTTTTTTGCTTTTTAACTGAATTTTTTTTCTAATGCTGAAACTGATTGAAAAACGGTCCCACGTTTGTTGCTTCAACAATGTCTTGTTCTAGATTTAGTTAATTACAAGCCAGAGGTCATACACAGAGAAAACACGGTCCAGCATTGCTCTTCGATCCATTGGCTACCTTTGAGGTGGCCACCGTTTTGGACTTTCTTGATTTTGTCTGTTAAATCGATCCAGGAAAAACCGTTTTGTCTGAATGGTAGACACTTGAATAAATCGACACTCCATAGCCATACGACGAAATACATCCTATAATGTGTCTGTGAATGAGTGAAAAATTTTTTGTTTCTTTATGCAAAAATTTCCCCCTAAAAATGATTGATAATCTTGAACGGGAGAGAGAATTCCTCCATTTTCCCTAATTGATAAGAGGTTTAATAGTAGATTAAAAAAAAAACAACAAAAGAAACATTTGTTCAGTTATATTTATTGTAATTTTAGAAAGATTTTTTTTTTAATGTTTTATTTTACTTTTAAATAAATCTGTAAAGTGTGTTCTATTTGGATGATTACCAAAATCTATGTCAGATCTTAATGAGATTCAATTAACTCTTGAATCAAATACTTTTGTGAAACATGAACAATTTGCATGTCTCTGAATAAACTCTGTATAACACTCTGCATAACTCCTGCATTCAATACATTCAGAGTTTACGTAAGTGTTTATGTTATTTATTAAGTAATTTAAATTCATTGTACAGAGCTTACCATCCGTCATTTTCATAATAGTAATTCATATTACTTTTAACCACTCTACAGAATAAATATATTTGTGGATTAAATCTACCACAACCTGGGGGAAAAATGTCTTTCTCTTAACTTGCATGTTAAATAACAATAAAATCTATTTGTCCCTTTCACAGATAGAACTTTGTTATCAGATAGTACTTACTTCTAACTTCGTTGTCGGATTTCCACTTAAAATATTCTAAACTCTCTCTCTCTCTCTCACACACACACACACACACACACACAAACACACACACACACACACTTTAGAATCCTTCGGCAGCCATTTTGCAATTATACGATTTGTAGAGATAGAAACATTACAGTTCGATTCCAATTTATAGAGATTGCCAAATTGGAATTAACAGGCGGCCATTTTGGAATTATGCTAATTATAGAGATTGCCAAAATAGAATTAACCGGCGGCCATATTAGAATTATGCTAATTATAGAGATTGCCAAAATAAAATTAACCTGACTTGATACAATTAAAAACTCTCCTCATTATCTGATGCACGTGTTCTTAGTGTGTCACTCCAGTGCCGGTATTTGATGTACCGTACCACTGTATTATCAAATCTCGAAAAGGTGTACATGTGCATTTGAGTTTCTAAGTATTTGAATGTATAGCCTACATGTACTTAGAAATTATGATGAAGAGGGAGGGAGGGAGAGAGAGAGAGAGAGAGAGAGAGAGAGAGAGAGAGAGAGAGAGAGAGAGAGAGAGAGAGAGAGACGAGGGTTTAGAGTCGGACAGCTCATTATGAGAGAGAGAGAGAGAGAGAGAGAGAGAGAGAGAGAGAGACGGGGGTTAAGAGTCGGATTAAGCTAAAGATGAGAGAGAGAGAGAGAGAGAGAGAGAGAGAGAGAGAGAGAGAGAGAGAGAGACGAGGGTTAAGAGTCGGATTAAGCTAAAGATGAGAGAGAGAGAGAGAGAGAGAGAGAGAGAGAGAGAGAGAGAGAGAGAGAGAGAGAGAGAGAGAGAGAGAGAGAGCACATTGCTAGCACCCCGCAGACCGGCCCATCTGAATAATATTACATAACCTATGAACAGGCCTCCTAGATAATTGGTACTGGTCTAAACGGACACGGAAAGTCAAGTGACGTCACAGATTTCACTTCCTTTCCACCAATGTTTAAAATGGAGAAAGGACGTGTGTTCAAAACGTATGAAGAGTTTGAGGCAGCCCTTAAATCATTTTCAGTGGCACTCACAGTCTATTTGTGAAAAGATCGAGTGAATCAGTGAAAGAACTAATACTGAAGTACCTAAAATATAAAAGCATTCTCTTTGTGTGCAAGCACTCCCCGTCCAAACACACCAGCTCCTCGACGGGTCAGCGCCCATGCTAAAGGTAAGTCCCATCAGTTGTGCTAATGAGATCTAGAGTAAATATAGATAGGTCTTATATCCAGATCTAGGCGATCTGATTTTAGATTTTAGTGGTTGGTTAAAGATAAGGGGTGAGTTATCCTAAGCCCAGATTTTTAAATCCTTCCCTGCCTCTTGGAGTAGATCTAGATCTAGATTCTAGATCTATAACAGAATGGAAAAATTTGGCATGAGGGCACCAAAAGCCTTATTGAAAGGCATTGTCAGAGTACTGATCTGAAACATTTTGCAGTTCATAGGACAAATATTATAATTTACTCTAGATCTAGATTTGCCAATCAATCATTTATTTTGAGGTTTCAGATTTTATAAGCTAAAGTTATTTTTCTTTAGATGTTGGCCACTGCCTACCATGTGGCTTGATGCTATACACTAAATGAACTTTGTAGCATTCAACTCTATCTATAGATACATAACTACATACTCTTCATCACTTTAACAGGTCCCTCAAACTAGATTGTCAAGCCAAGATTCGGTTGAAGATCCAGAGGCCGAAAGACCAGTCTCCACCCTTCCTGGCCATCACAGTGTAGTATTTGAACCATCAAGGGCATGGCCTCACCCAAGAAGTAATTACACTTTCCTTTGTTTTTTTTCTATTCTGCCTCTTATGGAAATAAATACATATTTTCATATACATGCGGGCTGTGGAGAAAAGACAGGAAAGCCTGCATTGCTTGTTCGCTTGTACTGTTACAATGCAGGCAGGGCAAAATGCTAAGGATTTTTTTTCTATTATAAGTTTTGGTGCTTTCTTTCCAGTTTTTACAGGTTGGGAAGCGGTGTCAATTTTGCAGAAATAAATTGAATATAGGAAAAAAAGGTGTTATTTAGCACTGTCGTTATAGCAATGGTTTTCGCTATTCGAGGTGTTAAACATGGGTTCCACTGTACAGGAAAGAGAATTGTCCGTAAATTTAGGGAATTCTGTATACATTATACATTCATGTGATCCCCCACAAATTCTGTCCTTTGACAGACAAACTTTTGTTGAAGGTTGAACATGCAAAAGAAATGGTAAAAATATAATTCTACGCTGAGTACGATACTTTTCCATCATTGAGTACCAACCTGTGCGAAAGTATAAAACTAGACGATATATTATCTAGTATAATGTATTTTTTATTATTATTATTAATATAAATTTTTATACATTTCAATTCCAATATTGAGATTTGTATTGTAGTTCAAACTATCCATGATATTGGTGTTTATTTTATCATTCATTTGTATAAAAAAAATTTCTTCTCTCTATCTTTACACCCACAGCTCACCGTTATTTCCAACGAAAGATCATTCTTATTTTTTCATATGATAATAGTGAGTACAGCTAGGTGTTTCGTTTTTTTTGGCCGGATACCATATCTACTCTCTCTCTCTCTCTCTCTCTCTCTCTCTCTCTCTCTCTCTCTCTCTCTCTCTCTCTCTCTCTCTCTCTCTCTCTCTCTCACTCTCTCTCTCTCTCTTCTAATATACAAATTTATAACTTGTCATTACACCGAGAAAAACTTGCTTCATTAAAACCAGTTTCAGCATTAGAAAAGAAAATGTTCAGTTTATAAAGCCACTTTAAAATTATTACAAAAGTATATAATTTCTCTCTCTCTCTCTCTCTCTCTCTCTCTCTCTCTCTCTCTCTCTCTCTCTCTCTCTCTCTCTCTCTCTCTCTCTCTCTCTCTCTCTCTCTCTCTCTCTCTCTCTCTCTCTCTCTCTCTCTCTCTCTCTCTCTCTCTCTCTCTCTCTCTCTCTCTCTCTCTCTCTCTCTCTATATATATATATATATATATATAAATCCCCTCCTTTTCTTCCCTATCCCTTCTCTGTGTAACTCATTCCTTTCTATTCATAATTATATGTTCCTCTTAACATCTTCAGTGATAATCTGACTAGAGATCTTCAACCTCTTCTTCATTTTGAGAAGATCAGCAGCCACAGACTAAGCAACTTGAGACAATGGGCTTTTGAGAGAGAATCCTTACCATCTACTGAGTTTTGAAGAGTGACGCAACACCTAGTTTTGCCCTTGATGTGTAAGTTCTTTTCTCAAGAATTTTAAACTACTTTAAATTCATGTGATCATTGCTTTTGATGTCATAGAAAAAGTGCTGAGACCTTCTGTTGGTTCAATTCAAGCAGCCTTGTGACATCATGGCAATATTATTATTTTTGTGTGTGTGTGTGTTTTTCTTCGTTTTCTTCAGTAGGACAGACAGGTTTTTCAATCTTTCATGTCATCTCTTTTCTTATCCTCTCAGCTTAAAACAAACTTCATCTTTCACAAAAATCATTTTTCTTTTGGATTTTCTCAAAAAATTAAGAAAGGTTTGAAAATGTTATAGAACCAGAGTGTGATGTTATATTTGCAATCTTTGTTGTACTTATGGCAGTGGTTGTCTATACATAATTTTATGTAGAACAGCGCTCAACATATGTGGTATTCATCTATGTTCAAACAACAGAGACAATATATGTTTATATTGCTTACAACTACGTTTATTAGATACATCTTTTTTTGTTTTTTGTTTTTTGTAGCTAGACACAAATCCTTAGATGATTCATGGAAAATACCCGGTAGATCAATGAATTAGGTGCCCTGCTCTTTAGATTAGGCAATCCTTCTGCGCATCTCTATCCCTTGATGCTGTTAGTGCATCTGTCACTCATTTTACATTTAGCCACTTTTTTAATCCCATGCTACATCTTCTCTCGCTTCTTTCCCCTGCTGCCTTTTCCTTTAAAATCAATCCAGTTCTCAAAGATGTTTCAGGTTCTTTTTTCTCATCACATGGCCAAAAAATACTGCCTATAGATTAAAGATGGTATTTATGAGCATATATATGCCAGCTCCTCGTACCACACTTTAATTTGATTTCTTTGAAGTCCATAAATAAGATTCATAGCATTCTCTTTAGGAACCACATTTCTGTTTCCTCCAGTTAATTTTGTAGTTGTTTTTTATAAATTGTCCAAGCCTAACAACCATACGTAAGGATGGGTTCAGTAAAACACTCCAGTGCCTTTTTTGATGCGATTTCACAGTTGTTGTGTCCATCTCTTAATTTTAAAGTGCCCAAGTATTTGCATTGACTCCTGAACTTGAATTATTTTTGGCTACTAAAGAATTGATCTGTACACACTCAATGTTTCGACTGACGACCATTTCTTCTGTCTTTTTGCTTTTTCATCCATATCCTTTCCTTCTGCTTTCTTCTTCAATGATGTCTAATAATTGCTGCAAGTATTCTTTATTTTCTACAATAAATACAGCGTCATCAGCGTATCTCATGTTGCTTACTTTGTGCCCTCCTATTTTAATTCCTGGGTATCCTTCTATGCTTCTCAAATCATTTCACTGTAGAGAGAGAAAAGGTCTGGAGCAAGCACACATCCTTGTCAGACACCGCACTTTCTTATTTTTTTTGTTTTAATGAGCTGATTTACCCATCAACTCACATTGTTGCTGTCTGATATCATTTCATGTTTTATTTTTACTTGGTCTTGCCCATGGACCTCTCACAGACTAGCAGAGGGAAAGATACCCTCATTCCTCTTTCTCAGAGTTGGCTCTGAGCTGCTGCCCAGTATAAGTCATGCTTTTTTACCTCTTATTTGAGCAAATATTATAAATTTGAGTTAATCTTAAAGCATTCTAAGATTTACACTTTTTATAAACATACATTTAATTTTTACACTGCTTGCTGTAGCCATTCTTTTTTTGCTCTTCAGTGAAGCCATTTTAATATTGAGCTATAAGTATATGATCTTCAGCTCAACACTGTATGATGTAACTGTCTAAACCTCTTTCTTTTCTCTCCCATTTTTGTAGTTCTGTCTTATCCTGGGCTTAGACTATGAGGATTTTCTCCTTTTCCCTTGTCCTATATCCTATATCATTTTTCCCATATTAAATCTTCATTTCTGTTTTTCACTTCATATTAAGACATTAGCTCTAAACTCTTATTAGAGCTGGCTAACCAGAGTCAAACCTTTTTTTGCTTTTTCTCCCAACTCTTGAGGCTTTTATGTGAGGGATATGTGGACCCAAGGGTGCAACTAGCCGATTTTTGAAAGGAGGACCTCGGGGTAGTAACAATATTTCTAATCCAGGTTAATTCGAGGCACTTGTGGGATTGACTGACAGTGATAAAAATAGCATTATATGAAAGAATATATTTGTGAACTTCTCTTCCTATATTTTTAGTTAAAAAACTTTGTACAGTGCTATCTTTATTTACTTACAAGTATCTCTATGTAAGTCGCCATGTAGTGATGTATTTTCTGGCTTTATTTTTACTTCAAATTTCAAAGAGGGTTAGAACGAGAAATAGAGAGAAAGGGAGAGAGAGAGAGAGAGAGAGAGAGAGAGAGAGAGAGAGAGAGAGAGAGAGAGAGAGAGAGAGAGAGAGAGAGAGAGATAGACAGACAGACAGCATAAGCATACAATGACAATATATATATTAAAATTTAAGTTATTTTTGTTTTAAATATTTTTTTATATAAGCCTCTAGTTTTAAATGTTAAAAAACTTATAACCATTTCTAAAGAAACTCAAGTTTCAGTATACATTGTCGATTTTAGTCAGACGCCTATAATACAAGCCTTTTCAGTTGAATATTGCTCACCCGACCGGCTGGTTAATCAGCACACTGTTACGATGACATTTGTTAATAGCTATCTAGAGCAACTCCTTCACAGTCAAAACAACATCGTTCTCAAAACATAGAGAGGACGTGTTTTTTTACATTGTGAATGTCAAGGTGGTGGTTCTTGTGGAAACGGTCGACCTAGTTTTGGATTAACAAAAGACACAAACGTTTGTTGCCTCGTCTTTTTTTCCTAGTCTTTATTTGGTTTCACCCCCCATATTAATCTTTCTTTTTTGTGATTCCTTTTCAGAAGTAAAACGTGGGACCTTGTTTGAATCCTCAAAGCTTTCTTATCACCCAGTTACTATTTCTCTGGATAACGCATTTAAAGAGAACATGGAAACTATGTTGACTGGAGTAAAAACCTAATTAATGTTTTTGAAAAAATTTTATGTGAAGTATTAATTGTCTTTTATTGTAATGCAATGTGAGCTGAAAGTCAAACAAATTAAAGTTCATTTAACAGGCAATGCCCTTATATGTATTATCTCTTTTAATGAAAATGTCATATTCGTTTATGTTATATACATAAGTTTCACTGACGTTATTTTTAAAAGACTGGTATGTGTCTTTTTAAATATTTTAGAAAACAATGTGTATTATAATGATTTCTTTTTATATTTTTATAATTTGGATTTCTCTGAATAAACTCAGATAACTCTTTTTTTTTATCTGTCTTTGTTGTTTTTGATAAATGTCTTGTTTTTAATAGGTTTTCGTATGTGTTTATGGTATTCATCAAGTGATTTCAATTCATTGCAATTTGCACAGAGTTTAAGATCCGTCATTTTTATACAAAAGAAATATTGAACTCCATTTTACAGTAATAGAAACATAAACCCTTATTGCCGAATTGATAATGCGTGGGTGGTATGTGTTGGGAACATAACATTAATAGCCAACTCCCACAAAGATGGTGAATCAATATTGAATAATTAAATAGGGGTGACAAAATCCTCTTTATTTCTATCTCTACAAAACAAGCATAATAAAATATTATTACAATTGAATAGAATTCGAAATTTTAAAAAAATTCAAAACGGTAGAAAGATTTCCATTTTTTCTTTCTCTATACTAATACAATACCAATGCTGTAGAATCGAAATGATCCCTTTAAATCATCAAAATAATACCATATTATCAAAATATAATCGAATTTGAGACCAGAGTAAAATTGGAATTATGCAAATTATGGAGATTACCAAATTGGAATTAACCGGCGGCCATATTAAAAATATGCTAATTATAGAGACTTCCAAATCGGAATTAACCACGGCCATATTGGATTATACTAAATATAGAGATTGCCTAAATAGAATTAACTGGCGGCCATATTAGAATTATGCTAATTGTAGAGATTGCCAAAATAGATTTATCCGGCGGCCATACTGGATTAAACTGAATATAGAGATTGCTTATAGAATTAACTGGCGGCCATATTAGAATTATGCCAATTATAGAGATTGTTAAAATAGAATTCACCGGCCCCAATACTGAAATTATGCTAACTATAGAGATTACCAAAGAGAATAAACTGGCGGCCATATTGAAATTATGCTAATTATAGAGATTGCCAAAATAGAATTAACTGGCGACCATATTGGAATTATGCTAATATATAGAGAATGCCAAAATAGAATTCACCGGCGGCCATATTGGATTTATGCTGATTATAGAGATTACTAAATTGGAATTAATCGGCGGCCATATTGGAAATATGCTAATTATAGAGATTGCCAAAATAGAATTCATCGGCGGCCATATTGAATTTATGATAATTATAGAGATTACTAAAAATTAATTAATCGGCGGCCATATTAGAATAATGCTAATTATAGAGGGTACCAAAATAGAATTCACCGGCGGCCATATTGGATTTATGCTGATTATAGAGATTACTAAATTGGAATTAATCGGCGGCCATATTGGAAATATGCTAATTATAGAGATTGCCAAAATAGAATTCATCGGCGGCCATATTGAATTTATGATAATTATAGAGATTACTAAAAAATTAATTAATCGGCGGCCATATTAGAATAATGCTAGTTATAGAGGGTACCAAAATAGAATACACTGGCGGCCATATTGGGTTTATGATAATTAAAGAGATGGCCAAAATAGAATTAATCGTCGGCCATATTGGATTTATGCTTATTATAGAGATTGCCAAAATAGAATACACTGGCGGCCATATTGGGTTTATGATAATTATAGAGATGGCCAAAAAAGAATTAATCGGCGGCCATATTGAATTTATGATAATTATAGAGATTACTAAAAATTAATTAATCGGCGGCCATATTAGAATAATGCTAGTTAAAAGAGGGTACCAAAATAGAATACACTGGCGGCCATATTGGGTTTATGATAATTAAAGAGATGGCCAAAATAGAATTAATCGTCGGCCATATTGGATTTATGCTGATTATAGAGATTACTAAATTGGAATTAATCGGCGGCCATATTGGAAATATGCTAATTATAGAGATTGCCAAAATAGAATTAACCGGCGGCCATATTGGATTTATGCTGATTATAGAGATTACTAAATTGGAATTAATCGGCGGCCATATTGGAAATATGCTAATTATAGAGATTGCCAAAATAGAATTCATCGGCGGCCATATTGAATTTATGATAATTATAGAGATTACTAAATTGGAATTAATCGGCAGCCATATTGGAATAATGCTAATTATAGAGGGTACCAAAATAGAATACACTGGCGGCCATATTGGGTTTATGATAATTAAAGAGATGGCCAAAATAGAATTAATCGTCGGCCATATTGGATTTATGCTGATTATAGAGATTACTAAATTGGAATTAATCGGCGGCCATATTGGAAATATGCTAATTATAGAGATTGCCAAAATAGAATTCATCGGCGGCCATATTGAATTTATGATAATTATAGAGATTACTAAAAATTAATTAATCGGCGGCCATATTAGAATAATGCTAGTTATAGAGGGTACCAAAATAGAATACACTGGCGGCCATATTGGGTTTATGATAATTAAAGAGATGGCCAAAATAGAATTAATCGTCGGCCATATTGGATTTATGCTGATTATAGAGATTGCCAAAATAGAATACACTGGCGGCCATATTGGGTTTATGATAATTATAGAGATGGCCAAAAAAGAATTAATCGGCGGCCATCTTGGAAATATGCTAATTATAAAGATTGCCAAAATAGAATTCACCGGCGGCTATATTGGATTTATGCTGATTATAGAGATTACTAAATTGGAATTAATCGGCGGCCATATTGGAAATATGCTAATTATAGAGATTGCCAAAATAGAATTCATCGGCGGCCATATTGAATTTATGATAATTATAGAGATTACCAAAAATTAATTAATCGGCGGCCATATTAGAATAATGCTAATTATAGAGGGTACCAAAATAGAATTCACCGGCGGCCATATTGGATTCATGTTGATTATAGAGATTACTAAATTGGAATTAATCGGCGGCCATATTGGAAATATTATAATTATAGAGATTGCCAAAATAGAATTCATCGGCGGCCATATTGAATTTATGATAATTATAGAGATTACTAAAAAATTAATTAATCGGCGGCCATATTAGAATAATGCTAGTTATAGAGGGTACCAAAATAGAATACACTGGCGGCCATATTGGGTTGATGATAATTAAAGAGATGGCCAAAATAGAATTAATCGTCGGCCACATTAAATTTATGATAATTATAGAGATTACTAAAAATTAATTAATCCGCGGCCATATTAGAATAATGCTAATTGTAGAGGGTACCAAAATAGAATTCACCGGCGGCCATATTGGATTTATGCTGATTGTAGAGATTACTAAATTGGAATTAATCGGCGGCCATCTTGGAAATATGCTAATTATAGAGATTGCCAAAATAGAATTCATCGGCGGCCATATTGAATTTATGATAATTATAGAGATTACTAAAAATTAATTAATCGGCGGCCATATTAGAATAATGCTAGTTATAGAGGGTACCAAAATAGAATACACTGGCGGCCATATTGGGTTGATGATAATTAAAGAGATGGCCAAAATAGAATTAATCGTCGGCCATATTGGATTTATGCTGATTATAGAGATTACTAAATTGGAATTAATCGGCGGCCATCTTGGAAATATGCTAATTATAGAGATTGCCAAAATAGAATTCATCGGCGGCCATATTGAATTTATGATAATTATAGAGATTACTAAAAATTAATTAATCGGCAGCCATATTAGAATAATGCTAATTATAGAGGGTACCAAAATAGAATTCACCGGCGGCCATATTGGATTTATGCTGATTATAGAGATTACTAAATTGGAATTAATCGGCGGCCATCTTGGAAATATGCTAATTATAGAGATTGCCAAAATAGAATTCATCGGCGGCCATATTCAATTTATGATAATTATAGAGATTACTAAAAAATTAATTAATCGGCGGCCATATTAGAATAATGCTAGTTATAGAGGGTACCAAAATAGAATACACTTGCGGCCATATTGGGTTTATGATAATTAAAGAGATGGCCAAAATAGAATTAATCGTCGGCCATATTGGATTTATGCTGATTATAGAGATTACTAAATTGGAATTAATCGGCGGCCATCTTGGAAATATGCTAATTATAGAGATTGCCAAAATAGAATTCATCGGCGGCCATATTGAATTTATGATAATTATAGAGATTACTAAAAAATTAATTAATCGGCGGCCATATTAGAATAATGCTAGTTATAGAGGGTACCAAAATAGAATACACTGGCGGCCATATTGGGTTTATGATAATTAAAGAGATGGCCAAAATAGAATTAATCGTCGGCCATATTGGATTTATGCTGATTATAGAGATTACTAAATTGGAATTAATCGGCGGCCATCTTGGAAATATGCTAATTATAGAGATTGCCAAAATAGAATTCATCGGCGGCCATATTGAATTTATGATAATTATAGAGATTACTAAAAATTAATTAATCGGCGGCCATATTAGAATAATGCTAGTTATAGAGGGTACCAAAATAGAATACACTGGCGGCCATATTGGGTTTATGATAATTAAAGAGATGGCCAAAATAGAATTAATCGTCGGCCATATTGGATTTATGCTGATTATAGAGATTACTAAATTGGAATTAATCGGCGGCCATCTTGGAAATATGCTAATTATAGAGATTGCCAAAATAGAATTCATCGGCGGCCATATTGAATTTATGATAATTATAGAGATTACTAAAAATTAATTAATCGGCGGCCATATTAGAATAATGCTAGTTATAGAGGGTACCAAAATAGAATACACTGGCGGCCATATTGGGTTTATGATAATTAAAGAGATGGCCAAAATAGAATTAATCGTCGGCCATATTGGATTTATGCTGATTATAGAGATTACTAAATTGGAATTAATCGGCGGCCATATTGGAAATATGCTAATTATAGAGATTGCCAAAATAGAATTCATCGGCGGCCATATTGAATTTATGATAATTATAGAGATTACTAAAAATTAATTAATCGGCGGCCATATTAGAATAATGCTAATTATAGAGGGTACCAAAATAGAATTCACCGGCGGCCATATTGGATTCATGTTGATTATAGAGATTACTAAATTGGAATTAATCGGCGGCCATATTGGAAATATGGTAATTATAGAGATTGCCAAAATAGAATTCATCGGCGGCCATACTGAATTTATGATAATTATAGAGATTACTAAAAAATTAATTAATCGGCGGCCATATTAGAATAATGCTAGTTATAGAGGGTACCAAAATAGAATACACTGGCGGCCATATTGGGTTGATGATAATTAAAGAGATGGCCAAAATAGAATTAATCGTCGGCCATATTGGATTTATGCTGATTATAGAGATTACTAAATTGGAATTAATCGGCGGCCATCTTGGAAATATGCTAATTATAGAGATTGCCAAAATAGAATTCATCGGCGGCCATATTGAATTTATGATAATTATAGAGATTACTAAAATTTAAATAATCGGCGGCCATATTGGAATAATGCTAATTATAGAGGGTACCAAAATAGAATACACTGGCGGCCATATTGGGTTGATGATAATTAAAGAGATGGCCAAAATAGAATTAATCGTCGGCCATATTGGATTTATGCTGATTATAGAGATTACTAAATTGGAATTAATCGGCGGCCATATTGGAAATATGCTAATTATAGAGATTGCCAAAATAGAATTCATCGGCGGCCATATTGAATTTATGATAATTATAGAGATTACTAAAAATTAATTAATCGGCGGCCATATTGGAATAATGCTAATTATAGAGGGTACCAAAATAGAATACACTGGCGGCCATATTGGGTTTATGATAATTAAAGAGATGGCCAAAATAGAATTCACCGGCGGCTATATTGGATTTATGCTAATTATAGATTTTTGCCTAAATAGAAGAAACTGGCGGCCATATTGGATTTATGCTAATTATAGAGATTACTAAAAATTAATTAATCAGCGGCCATATTGGAAATATGCTAATTATAGAGACTTCAAAATTGAAATTAACTGGCGGCCATATTAGAATTATGCTAATTATAGAGATTGTTAAAATAGAATTAACCGGCCGCCATACTGGAATTATGCTAATTATAGAGATTGCCAAAATAGAATTCATCGGCGGCCATATTGGAATAATACTAATTATAGAGATTACCAAAATAGAATTATCCGGCCACCATATTGGATTTATGCTGATTATAGAGATTGCCAAAATAGATTAAACTGCCGGCCATATTGGAAATATGCTAATTATAGAGACTGCCAAAATAGAATTCATCGGCGGCCATATTGGAATTATGCTAATTATAGAGATTGCCAAAATACAATTTACCGGCGGCCATATTGGAATTATGCTAATTTTAGAGATTGCCAAAATAGAAATAACTGGCGGCCATATTGGATATATGCTAATTATAGAGATTGCCAAAATAGAATTAAACGGCGGTTATATTAGAATTATCCTAATCATAGAGATTACCAAAATAGAATTATCCGGCCACCATATTGGAATTATGCTAATTATAGAGATTGCCAAAATACAATTCACCGGCGGCCATATTGGAATTATGCTAATTTTAGAGATTGCCAAAATAGAAATAACTGGCGGCCATATTGGATATATGCTAATTATAGAGATTGCCAAAATAGAATTAAACGGCGGTTATATTAGAATTATCCTAATCATAGAGATTACCAAAATAGAATTATCCGGCCACCATATTGGAATTATGCTAATTATAGAGATTACCAAAATAGAATTATCCGGCCATCATATTGGAATTATGCTAATTAAAGTTATTACCAAAATAGAATTAACCGGCTGCTATATTTGAATTATGCTAATTATAGAGATTGCCAAAATAGAATTACCCGGCGGCCATATTGGAATTATGCTAATTATAGAGATTACCAAAAATTAATTAATCGGCGGCCATATTAGAATAATGCTAATTATAGAGGGTACCAAAATAGAATTCACCGGCGGCCATATTGGATTCATGTTGATTATAGAGATTACTAAATTGGAATTAATCGGCGGCCATATTGGAAATATGGTAATTATAGAGATTGCCAAAATAGAATTCATCGGCGGCCATATTGAATTTATGATAATTATAGAGATTACTAAAAAATTAATTAATCGGCGGCCATATTAGAATAATGCTAGTTATAGAGGGTACCAAAATAGAATACACTGGCGGCCATATTGGGTTGATGATAATTAAAGAGATGGCCAAAATAGAATTAATCGTCGGCCATATTGGATTTATGCTGATTATAGAGATTACTAAATTGGAATTAATCGGCGGCCATCTTGGAAATATGCTAATTATAGAGATTGCCAAAATAGAATTCATCGGCGGCCATATTGAATTTATGATAATTATAGAGATTACTAAAATTTAATTAATCGGCGGCCATATTGGAATAATGCTAATTATAGAGGGTACCAAAATAGAATACACTGGCGGCCATATTGGGTTGATGATAATTAAAGAGATGGCCAAAATAGAATTAATCGTCGGCCATATTGGATTTATGCTGATTATAGAGATTACTAAATTGGAATTAATCGGCGGCCATCTTGGAAATATGGTAATTATAGAGATTGCCAAAATAGAATTCATCGGCGGCCATATTGAATTTATGATAATTATAGAGATTACTAAAAATTAATTAATCGGCGGCCATATTGGAATAATGCTAATTATAGAGGGTACCAAAATAGAATACACTGGCGGCCATATTGGGTTTATGATAATTAAAGAGATGGCCAAAATAGAATTAATCGTCGGCCATATTGGATTTATGCTAATTATAGAGATTGCCAAAATAGAATACACTGGCGGCCATATTGGATTTATGCTAATTATAGAGATTACTAAAAATTAATTTATCAGCGGCCATATTGGAAATATGCTAATTATAGAGACTTCAAAATTGAAATTAACTGGCGGCCATATTAGAATTATGCTAATTATAGAGATTGTTAAAATAGAATTAACCGGCCGCCATACTGGAATTATGCTAATTATAGAGATTGCCAAAATAGAATTCATCGGCGGCCATATTGGAATAATACTAATTATAGAGATTACCAAAATAGAATTATCCGGCCACCATATTGGATTTATGCTGATTATAGAGATTGTCAAAATAGATTAAACTGCCGGCCATATTGGAAATATGCTAATTATAGAGACTGCCAAAATAGAATTCATCGGCGGCCATATTGGAATTATGCTAATTATAGAGATTGCCAAAATACAATTTACCGGCGGCCATATTGGAATTATGCTAATTTTAGAGATTGCCAAAATAGAAATAACTGGCGGCCATATTGGATATATGCTAATTATAGAGATTGCCAAAATAGAATTAAACGGCGGTTATATTAGAATTATCCTAATCATAGAGATTACCAAAATAGAATTATCCGGCCACCATATTGGAATTATGCTAATTATAGAGATTGCCAAAATACAATTCACCGGCGGCCATATTGGAATTATGCTAATTTTAGAGATTGCCAAAATAGAAATAACTGGCGGCCATATTGGATATATGCTAATTATAGAGATTGCCAAAATAGAATTAAACGGCGGTTATATTAGAATTATCCTAATCATAGAGATTACCAAAATAGAATTATCCGGCCACCATATTGGAATTATGCTAATTATAGAGATTACCAAAATAGAATTATCCGGCCATCATATTGGAATTATGCTAATTAAAGTTATTACCAAAATAGAATTAACCGGCTGCTATATTGGAATTATGCTAATTATAGAGATTGCCAAAATAGAATTACCCGGCGGCCATATTGGAATTATGCTAATTATAGAGATTTCCAAAGTAGAATTATCCGGCGGGCATGTTTGATATATACTAATTATAGAGATTACCAAAATTAATCTATTTATAGAGACTGCTTCAGTGGATTTAACCGGCGGCTTTATAGGAATTATGCTTTTTATAGAGATTACCAAAATAGAATTAACCAGCGGCCATATTGATATTATGCTATATATAGAGATGGAAAAACTAGAATTAATCGGACTTCACTTGGAATTAGTTATTGAGAATTAGAATTGTATTTCCCGGCGGCCATATTATTATCCTTTTTATAGAGATAGAAAAATCTTAATTGGATTCCCGGATGGCCCTCTTGAAATTATTCTATTTAAAGAGACATACAAATTAGAATTTGATTCTCTTGCGGCCATATTGAAATAATGTTATTTTTAGAGATGGAAACTGTAGGTTTAGATATTTAGAACTAAAATTGAATTACCCGGTGGCCATAATTTTTTTATAATGCGGGAATGTTATTTATAGAAAAGGGAAATCCAATTCTAATATTTCTATCTCTATAAATAGCTTAAAAACAATATGGCCACCGGACAATCGAATTTTTAACAGTCTCCCTTTTTGGTCTTGTTGGCTTAGTTATACTTAAAATTTTAATCAACGTATCTTGCGTTGTTCTAGTGAATCCTTTTCTAAGTGTGCTTTTCTTTTCGTTTTCTGTTTGTGTCAGTAACGACTCTAGCGTTGGGTGTTTGGAAAGTCTCACTTCTATCCTACTCGTGTGTGTCCTCTACATTAGAGTTGTGTTGATTTTGTCGGTCAGGGCCTTCTGTGTTGGTTTCCTATTTCTTAGTCTTCTTTTTTTTTTCTATGGTCGAGGCGATTACAGTGTCTTTATGCTGTCCTTTATTTCTCCTCCATCTCTTTCCTTCCTTTCAACTTTCTTATGTTAATCTTTCACGCCTTCTTTGTGTTGTGAGCTTTTCATTTATACCTCGTCTCCTCCGATACTCTCTCCGCCTGAGAGCGCGCTCACATAACTTCTCGGGTGAGCTGTGTTCTACACTTCTCGTCTTCCCAAAACACTTTCTTCTTTGTCCTTCTCTCCCCCTCTTTTCAAACATTTGTAGGACCAGTGTTCAGTAATATTGCACCAGCAACACTGTTATCTTCGTTTTCTTATTACAACAAACCACAACATTTATTTAACAGTTTTACTGTCTCTAAAATTTACCTTTACACAATTAGGTACCGTACGTTTTTGGCGTTGGCTTTAGTGACCATAAATGGGGTTCAATATTTCTTTTGTATAAAAATGACGGATCTTAAACTCTGTGCAAATTGCAATGAATTGAAATCACTTGATGAATACCATAAACACATACGAAAACCTTTGGGTTTAAACTATCAATGTATTGAATGTGGGAGGTATTAAAAACAGGAACATGATACAAAAATAACAAAGACAGATAAAAAAGAGTGTTATCTGAGTTTATTCAGAGAAATTCAAATTATAAAAATATAAAAAGAAATAATTTTTAATACACATTGTTTCCTAAAAAAAAGACACATAATACAGCCTTTTAAAAATAACGTCAATGAAACTTATGTATATAACATAAACGAATGACATTTTCATTAAAAGAGATAATACATATAAGGGCATTGTCTGTTAAATGAACTTGAATCTGTTTGACTTTCAGCTTACTATGCATTATAATAAAGCAGAATTGATAATTCACATAAGATTTTTTCCCACATATTCATTAATTAGGTTTTTACTCCAGTCAACATATTTTCCGTGTTCTCTTTAAAAGCGTTATCAAGAGAAATAGAAACTGGAAAATAAAAAAGCTTTGAGGATTCAAACAAGGTTCCACGATTTACTTCTGAAAAGAAATCACAAAAAAGAAAGATTAATATGGGGGGTGAAACCTTAGCCAAATAAAGACTAGGATAAAAAGACGATGCAACAAACGTTTGTATCTTTTGTTAATCCAAAACTAGGACGATGGGTACCAGCAAGAACCATGGCCTTGACATTCACACTGTAAGAAAAACACGTCCTCTCCATGATAGATTGAGAACGAGGTTGTTTTGACTGTGTAGGAGTTGCTCTAGATAGCTATAAACAAACATCATCGTAACAGTTTGCTGATTGACCAGTCGATCGGGTGAGCAATATTCAACTGAAAAGGCTTGTATTATACGCGTCGACTAAAATCGACAATGTATACTGAAACTTGAGTTTCTTTAGTGATCGTTTTAAGTTTTGTAACATTTAAAACTAGGGGCTTATATAGTGAAATATTTAAAACAAAAATAACTAAAATTTAATATATTTAAGTAATAAAAGGTCATGATCGCCTCCTCTATAGAGCAGGGCACGTGACTGATTGACTGTAACGGTTATGTTAGAGAGGCTAAGTGTTGATGCATCAAAGTTTGATCTGTTTTTAATCTAAAAATAGAAAAAAGACGAGGCAACAAACGTTTATATCTTTTGTTAATTCAAAACTAGGCCAAAACAAGTGGTCTTTCAGGGCCCATTACCATAATTATTTTCGCCAGGCTGAGAGTTTGTTCACTCTTGCATGATATTCTTTTGCTTCTTCTAATATACAAATTTATAAATCGTCATTACACCAAGAAAACCTTGCTTCATTCAAACACCCCCCTCCCCCCCCCTCCTCTCTCTCTCTCTCTCTCTCTCTCTCTCTCTCTCTCTCTCTCTCTCTCTCTCGTTCTAACACTCTTTGAAATTTGAAGTAAAAATAAAGCCAGAAAATACATCGCTACTTGGCGACTTACATAGAGATACTTGTAAGTAAATAAAGATAGCACTGTACAAAGTTATTTAACTAAAAATATAGGAAGAGAAGTTAACAAATATATTCTTTCATACAATGCTATTTTTGTCACTGTCAGTCAATCCCACAAGTGCCTCGAATTAACCTGGATTAGAATTATTGTTACTACCCCGAGGTCCTCCTTTCCAAAATCGGCTAGTTGCACCCTTGGGTCCACATATCCCTCACATAAAAGCCTCAAGAGTTGGGAGAAAAAGAAAAAAAAAAGGTTTGACTCTGGTGAGCCAGCTGTAATAAGAGTTTAGAGCTAATGTCTTAATATTAAGTGAAAAACAGAAATGAAGATTTAATATGGGAAAAAAATGATATAGGATATAGGACAAGGGAAAAGGAGAAAACCCTCATAGTCTCAGCCCAGGATAAGACAGAACGACAGAAATGGGAGAGAAAAGAAAGAGTGAGAAAGGAGGCGAGGTTTAGACAGTTACATCATACAGTGTTGAGAGCTGAAGATAACATTCTTATAGCTCAATATTAAGTTAGCTTTACTAAAGAGCAAAAACAAAAATGGCTACAGCAAGCAGCGTAAAAATTAAATGTATGTTTATTCAAACATTTGAATGCTTCAAGATTAAATCAAATTTATAATATTTGCTCAAATTAGAGGTAAAAAAGCATTACTTATATAGGGCGGTAGATCAGAGCCAACTCTGAGAAAGAGAAATGAGGGTATCCTTCTCTCTGCTAGTCTGTGAGAGGTCTTTGGGCAAGACCAATTTAAAAAAAAACATGAATTGATATCAGACAGCAACAATGTGAGTTGATGTGTAAATCAGCTCATTAATAAAAAAAAAAAAAAGTAAAGTGTGGTGTCTGACAAGGATGTGTGCTTGCTCCAGACCTTTTCTCTCTCTACAGTGAAATTATTTGAGAAGCATAGAAGGATACCCAGGAATTAAAATAGGAGGGCACAAAGTAAGCAACATGAGATACGCTGATGACGCTGTATTTATTGTAGAAAATAAAGAATACTTGCAGCAATTATTAGACATCATTGAAGAAGAAAGCAGAAGGAAAGGATATGGATTAAAGAGCAAAAATACAGAAGTAATGGTCGTCAATGGAAACAATAGTGTGCACAGATCGATTCTTTAGTAGCCAAAGTTCAGGAATCAATGCAAATACTTGGGCACTTTAATGTTAAGAGATGGACATAATAACTGTGAAATCGCATCAAGAAAGGCGCAAGTTGAAAATGAGTTTTCATTAACTGAAATCAGAACTCACAAATGAATACATCTCATTTACATGAGAGGAAGAGCACTGGAGTGTTTTATTGAACCCATCCTTATGTATGGATGTTAGGCTTGGACAATTTAAAAAACAACTACAAAATTAACTGGAGGAAACAGAACCTAGATGGATACCACATATGCCGGGCGCTGCTCTACATAAAATTATGTATAGACAACCACTGCCATAAATACAGCACAGATTGCAAATAATTATAACATCACACTCTGGTTCTATAACATTTTCAAAGCTGGAAAGTTCAAAGGACTCAAATCACACATAGTGAAAAAAAACAACCCAAAATACAAAGGAATGTATTCACAGACAACACCTTGCAGACATGAAATTTGCTTGAAAAGAAAGATATGAATAGTACAAGGTAAAAATGTAAGTCTCACTTGTACATGAGATGTAAGCTGACAACCTTTAATTGGTCTACAAATGTAGCCCAAAAATTGTCTTGACCTTTAAAGACTTAAAGCAAGAACAAATGATTTTTTTCCCTCTCCTAATTTTTTCAGAAAATCAAAAAAAAAAATGATTTTTGTGAAAGATGAAGTTTGCTTTAAGCAGAAAGGATCAGAAAAGAGATGACATGAAAGATTGAAAAACCTGTCTGTCCTACTGAGAAAACGAAGAAAAACAACCACAAAAAAGATAATAATGCAATGATGTCACAAGGCTGTTTGAATTGAACCAACAGAAGATCTCAGCACTTTAAGCCTATATCTCTGCCAAGTCATGGACGGGGATTGATTTCTGAAGTCTACCATCCTTATTCCCATTGTAATTGTAATAAAACAATAATTTGACGAAAAACTTACAAAAGAATATTTTTTTGACAATAAACTTACAAAAGAATATTTTTTTGACGATAAACTTACAAAAGAATATTTTTTAACCACATCAAACATATATAACACCTGATTTTGCATCTTTGTTAAATTTAAGTACCTTTCTTTAGAGCAGAAACTGCTCCCCCTAAAGACTATGACAGAAGCCTGGTATAATGCTGTATTTGAAAAGTACAAGTCAAGCAACATGTCTATACTAATTCATTTTTACCTTTATAACTGATCTTATTGCTATGGCATCAAAAGCTGTGATCACATGAATTTAAACAAGTTTAAAGATTCTTGAGAAAAGAAGATCAACTTACACATCAAGGGCAATATCCCTTAACTAGCCTGTTGCGTCATGTTGATTCTAATCACGTCACTCATCAAAACTCAGAAGATGGTAAGGATTCCCTCTCAAAAGCACATGGTCTCAAGTTGTTTAATCTGTGGCTGGTGATCTTCTCAAAATGAAGAAGAGGTTGAAGATCTCTGTCAGATTATCACTGAAGATGTTGAGAGGAGCATATAATTATGAATAGACAGGAAATGTTACACAGAGAAGGGATAGGGAAGAAAAGAAGGGGATATTATATATATAGAGAGAGAGAGAGTATTTATATACTTTTGTAATAATTTTAAATTGGCTTTATATACTGAGGATTTTCTTTTCTAATGCTGAAACTGGTTTTTATGAAGCAAGCTTTTCTTGGTGTAATGACGAGTTATAAATTTGTATATTAGAAGAAGCACAAGAATATCATGCAAGAATGAACAAAATCTCAGCCTAGCGAAAATAATTAGGCCATTGGGTCTTTGCAGGACCCATTGGCCTAATTTTAGATGAACCAGAGATACAAACGTTTGGTGCCTCGTCATTTTCTATCTTTGGATTGAAAAAAGGTCATATATATATATATATATATATATATATATATATATATATATATATATATATACGACAGAGGCCTGGTATAGTCCTGTATTTGAAAAGTACAAGTCAAGCAACATGTCTATACTAATTCATCTTTACCTTTATAACTGATCTTATTGCTATGGCATCAAAAGCAATGATCACATGAATTTAAACTAGTTTAAATTCTTGAGAAAAGAAGATCAACTTACATATCAAGAGCAAAATTCCTTAACTAGGTTGCCACGTCATGTTGATTCTAATCCCGTCACTCTTCAAAACTCAGTAGATGGTAAGGATTCCCTCTCAAAAGCACATTGTCTCAAGTTGTTTAGTCTGTGGCTGCTGATCTTCTCAAAATGAAGAAGAGGTTGAAGATCTCTGTCAGATTATCACTGAAGATGTTGAGAGGAGCATATAATTATGAATAGACAGGAACGAGTTACACAGAGAAGGGATAGGGAAGAAAAGGAGGGGATTTATATATATATATATATATATATATATATATATATATATATATATATATATATATATATATATATATATATATATATATATATATATATATATATATATATATATATATAGAGAGAGAGAGAGAGAGAGAGAGAGAGAGAGAGAGAGAGAGAGAGAGAGAGAGAGAGAGAGAGAGAGAGAGACAGAGAGAGAGAGAGAGAGAGAGAGAGAGAGAGAGAGAGAGAGAGAGAGAGAGAGAGAGAGAGAGAGAGAGAAAGAGAGAAACAGAGAGAAAGATCAAGTATGGATCACATACTGCATAGTTCAGCCAAGTAAAACAGGATCAGATCTATAGAAACCATAGCAGCTAAAATGAGTTCAGTTTTTGTGGCACCAAAAATTTATTAAGTCTGAAATATGTACATTGTAGCACTTATCCAATTAATAAGAAACACAGTTTGAACCTTTGGGTTTTCTGGTTTTATTGAATTATTAAAGTATCATCCGACTGTGTCGAGATATAAGTCTGAACTGAGAAAGTAAGCTCTTGGTCTCATCAACGTCTCTGTGGTGAGCTCTCTTCACAACCTCGGATGTATACATTCGTCACGGGTTAGTCTTTATCATTGTCCAAATGCCACAGCATATTAATAAATGCATTGGCCCATCTCCTCCTCATTTTTAAGTTTTCACTTATCATGATGATTTAAAAAACAATACAGCCAGGTTCAAAGGTATTTTTTCTTTCACAAAGTCATTTCATTAATGTAAGTGCAGTTGCAACTGGTAAATAAAAAAAAAAAAAAAACAGAAAAAAACTATTCAACAAAATCAAAATGTTTAACAAGCAATATACAATGTATAATTATTCTTTTTCATACATGAAGATATACAAAATTAGCAAATAACAAGCAAGAATTCTAAGCTTTCTAGTTGTGCGCCTATTTCCCTTTAGACCTACAATAATACTATTTACAGACATATACACTTCCTTTTCGATCCTTTATAATTACTATGTTGTCCTCCAAGTGTGTTTTTTTTGCTTTCTATTGGGATTAACTAAGCTTTCTAAAGGTCTCCTACTGGGGGGGGGGGGGGGAGATGTCTCAAATCTTTACCATTCAAAGTTCAGAGCTGCGTGGAGTGTAAAATATGGAAAATGCCAAGGTTGTGGTGGATAAAACAGAGTGTAGATAAGATGGATCACATGCTGGGAAAAAATCAGATCAGTAGAGGCTAAAGTAGTTAAAAGAAGAATTGCATTTACCAGTAATCAAATCTGTAAGTGTAAGAATGTTAACAATGAATCTCCACCATCTACATGTTAAGATTTAATGCGTAAAATGTTATTACAATACAAGATGTTAAAGACTATTACGCAGTTAAAAAATGTTTCTAAAGGTTTTTATACCTTCATTTCTCTATACTTAATGTTATTTATAGTTCCAGTAACATATCACTGGAAAAACAGTAGTTAATCTGTATAAATAAAATATAATAGCTCTTTTTTCTCCTATCACATAAAAATATAAATATAGTGAAAGCCATAAAGTACACTGATTAAAAATAAAGCTATAGAAATGACAACTTAATCTCGCTTACCTGAGACCACATAGCTAGAAGCTGCAAGATAAAGCCATTCAGATTGTTAATGGAGTCAGCCAAAACGCTTATATTTCTATATCTGTTGGTCACAGGATAATATAAAATAGTAAGTTTTTTTATCAACCAGGTGCCGTGCTCTTTAGCCTAGGTGATCATGACCTTCCATTGCATATCTATCCCTCGTCACTTTCAATGCTTCTGTCACTCTTCCTACTCTGAGCCACTTTGTTAGTCCATCCAACATCAGTTCACGCTGTTTTCCCCTGCTGAACAAGTAAAAGAAGTTGAAATTTCTAAGTAAAAAGTCTGTGAAAGAAAAAAGCAATTAATCCAAGCTCTTTCTAAGAAAAGAGATCTAATTTATGTAAATTCAGTTGCAATATAATCTTCAATAGTTACATTCCACTTTCAAAATCACACATGAGGGTTCTGACATCAAGTATGCCCCCCAAAAAAACAGGTTAGAAAAAAAGTAGGTGTGGAAGAGGATCTGGTCAAAAGATGGCAGAATCTTGAAAGTATTCCATGATAAAAATAACTGAGTCAGAGTTTTCGGTGCCTATGAAACAGAATGAGCTCCATATAACTCATCCAATTCTTTTCAAACTCATGAATACTAAAATGATGGGGACAAAAGCACTGGACACGATTTTTTTTTTGTAAATCCTACCAACTCTTGGAAAATATAAATTACACTGCACTGTTGCATAATGATAACTTTTTTTCGAATGGAGAATTTCAAAGGTTGAGGGGTAAGCAAAGATGGAATTTTTGTAAGAAAGAAGACTCAATGATAGAGCCACCATTGCTAATAACTTCAATGTTAACAACAAAAAAGAGGAGGGATTTATTTAATTTTTTTTTTTGTGAAGGAACTTGCTATAAAGTTAGCTAAGCACAATTTATCATGGAAGTGAGAATTATGTCGAACCAAACCCCAATAGAGTGAAAGGCAGGCGTCAGAAAACTGTGCCACTCAACAAGCTTGAGACATGAGAGTTGATCAAGACACACAATCCATTCATCTTTAACTGAACAGCAACAGGAAAAAAGTAATGGTTGTCAATCGTAACAATCAGTGTTCATAGATCAACATCTTTATCGACAGGAGTTAACTCTTATTTAGGGTGCTATAGCACTTATCAACTCAATAAAGGACACAAGACACACTTAGGTTTTTCTTGTTATATTGAATGATTAACATTTCATCTGACTGTGTCAAGATCTAGATCAGAACTGACAGCTCTCTATCTCCTCAGTGCCTCAGTGGTAAGCTCTCCTCACAATCCCAATGTAAACATTCACCACAGGTTAGCCTTTATTACTGTCCATGATATAATAGTCCAAACGCCACATGACTTTAATGTTAACCAAAGGGTGGAACAACACTGAAATTGCACTAAGAATAGTGAAAGCAAAAATGGGTTCCAGAGAATGAAATCAGTACTTAAAAAACATCTCCATCTATACAAGAAGAGCCCTTGAGTGCCACATTGAGTTCCTCTTGATGTATGGAATCAACGTCTGGACAATCATTTCAAAACAGTTACAAAAGAAACTGGAGACGAGAGAAAAGTGGTTCCAACTGAGAATGCTACAAATCTCATAGACTGCAAAGAAATCAAACAAAACAGAGTTAAGAAAAGTTGTTATTACAAGACCACTCATAAATAGAATGTGTAAACCCCAGGGAACCTTTTTTGGCCATATGATGAGAAGAGACAAGCCAGAACATCTTGTGACAACTAGGATGATCGAAGGTAAGGGGCTTTAAAAAGGCTGAAAAGTCATGATAAAATCACAAAGTGTAAATTGTTATTTGATTTGCACATATATTTTTTTGTTTTGTTTTGTTTTATTTTTTATTTAAAAGAATAGAGAAAAAAATCAGAAAAATTAACACCTTTTCTCTTTCTATTTACTGCTCTATCCACAATTATTCCCTCTACCTTTGTTGGCTCCTTTCCCTCCACTAGATTTAAATGTTGATGGATTATCCTGATCCTGACTATAACTAGGCCTAGAACAAGACTAACAGTAAGAGCTTCTGAGTTGCTGTCACAATCATAACATTATCAGTGTTATTGTTACCAGATCCTCCCACTTTCCAAAGTGTAGGTCTGGATCTAGATCTTTCATAATTTTGTTCACAATCATTGGTGTCTGAATCGGAACAAATTCAAGAACTAGAAGTAGGATTCATCACGGCACATCCATTTTCTGATTATTTTTGCACTTCAGAGATTGTATAGCCCTGAGGTCAATTCTCCGCGTTACTAGGATCAACTGTTCACATCAACAAGCTAGCGACAATGGAAAAAAAAAAACAAAAAAAAATGGAAATCACATTCTTGCCTCAATACTGAAAACACTTCAAAATCAAAAGCCACAAATGTCAACATATGGTTTCTATGGTATTCAGGCAAATGCCTAGACGAAAGAGGGTGAGATATATGGAGGGTTCCAAAAAAAACAGGGACATATCTCCAATAAATCCACATCTTACCCACTGAGTAGGTCAACTTGCATTTCCACTTACCGATCACAGGTTCTAAGAGCTATTACAGAGTATAGATGTTATCCTGAGCCCGCAAACAATGATCGTGTTGAAATTAAGCTCCCTTTTTTTTCTTTTTTTTGCCAGTTTCTTTTAAAAAAAAAAAACGACTAAATTGCGCTTTTTTATCACAATATTGTATACCCGAGTAAATTTTATACATGATTACCAAAATACATACACTGTTGTGATTAAATTGTCTGGATATATGATAATAACAACAACATCAACAACAAATAATAATAATAATAATAATAATAATAATAATAATAATAATAATAATAATAAAAACTTTGGTTTTGACAAAAAGAAAATCTAGAAGTTGTTTTGTTTTTTTAATGAGGTCTGTGTAAATAATGTGGAAACATTTACATAATTATGAACTTCTACAACTTAATATCTAAATGCAAGGAGTTAAAAAAAAAAACAAAGGAAGATCGATGTACAAGTTTGTAACACTAAGAAACACCCCTATGCCCCAAACTTGGCTGACCATAATCTTGCTCCTTCTCACCGCCCCTCGTCTCACCCACTTTACAATGCTAAATAGTCTGAGGATCACAATCTGTTTTGATGAACAAGTTAGTAAGAATTTGAAGTTCTATACGCTCACTACAGAGAAAATAAAAAAGGGCAAAATAAGAAATTTAATCAATCTTAAGGTGCTTCCACTGACTCTGAATCAAGAAAGAATCAATCGACCCTTTCTCTTCATGTCAGTAAATGGGGTCAAGCGATTAAAACAATAACAAAAAACATTTCCAATACTTTTAAAATAAATAAAATATTTCCTCAATATGTTACAAATTCTCATAACACTAGATCTAAAAAAAAATCCAGAAGAGAGTAGAATGTGTATTTAAAAAAAATTCAGATTCAAGATTTAGATTACCGATATGACTCGAATCTAGATCTATGATTTAGATCGCAAGGAATGTTGAATTTGCATTTTTTTTTACATGTATTAATTGTTCAATATTTAATCTTTCTTTCCATTCTGGATCGTTTAATAAGTAAATTTCAAATCTTTCAAAAAGCTTCTGCCAAGTTTGTGACCTGCATACATGTAGGTCTTTGGTTCGATCATCAGAAACAAAATTCTCCTTACTATAATATTAAACTGAAGTTGACCCAAGTTCCGGTTGATATTGTTGTCTCCTGTAATATTTTATTATTTTTTAAACTGATTCTTTTTCATGTAATGCTGTGTAACACTAGTGAGACTAAAGGTAGCCATAGAAGGTTCAGTGGGGCGCAGCGGACAGGTACTGTCCAGTTGACCCCGGATGATTTTATTTCACAAACGAGCTCCACAGCAGAATTTGAAATGGAATCCCCAAAGAGCAATAAATATATATGAGAGGTGGCTTGGGATTCTCAAACTCATGGCGTAAATTACTGTTTTGGGCTATTAGGCTTCAAACATAAAGAAGCTGTTTTTCAAGGTTTGCCACTCTTTTGCTTCTTATGAACTATAAACCATTTTTCTATCTTGTCAAATGTGTCAAAGCCGAAAAGAAACTTTAAATATGCGTTAAGATAACTGCAAACCTGCTTAAAAACTTTCCCTAACTTACAACAAGTTTCTCTCAATTTCTCATTTTTCAGCCTTGTGTTAAGTTTTGGGTCGTATCTCAGCCAAATACTAATATATTCTAAAAATTTCAACTGTTTATGAAGGGAATTAGTTGGGCTTTAAAAAAATATGGAAATAACAATTTGTTCAAACTAGTCATTGAGCTTGAAAATTACAGGCCACTTCACATATATATGAACAATTCTCAAAAGGTCAATAGTAGCCTACAAGGATGATTTCATGCAAGTTTTCTTTTCAGATTTAAAAAATGTTTTCTAATAAAAATGATAATGTATTCTCCCAAGCACACCTTGGGGAGATAGCAGGTATAGTTTGGTGTGCCTTTAAAACTGCACAATTTAATCTGTTCAGTTTTGTATTGAATCAGTCACCATTTCGTCAATAATAAACATCACATAAAATACTGGTGTTTTTGAGTGGTTCTTTTTTCAAAGTGATCAACTATGTACGTAAAACCCATATATTTTTTTTATTTCTTTTGTCATATAGTAGCTTTTGACTTAAAAAATGAAACTTACTGAAAACACAATTCTTTTTAAATCTATTCTTTAATATGTGCTTCTGGACATTATGCTCTATGTCATCTAGAGGCCTATTTTAAGCAGAGCAGATCAGCTGTTATAAAAGCCTAGCTAGCTTGCTACATGTTTGTACAGAGAAGAGTATTAAAACAGAATTCACTCCCCTACAATATACAGGGGAAATACAAACTCTTAAATTTGATTGGCCTCTAAAAACAAACTATGTCATTTCTTGTCATATTATAACATCCAGAATAAACTTCGTTCCTTGTTTACTTTCACTTCCTGCACTAAACCATTGTTGTCAAGTTTACCGGAAATGAACTCTTTCTTCCCAGAAAACCTTCTTTATTCTAACTAGTCTCAAAAGTCAAAGGGGACATTCATTTCCATTTGTGTCATCCCTGTCATAGGATAATGTCCAGAAAAATAAGTTCCTGACAATAAAGTCCAGAAGAATTTAAGGCCCCATATAAATCAGATTTATATGGCCGCTCTTATTTGAAGTACTTGTTTGAAAAGATTTAATCATTTTAATTTTTATATCAAATGGTAAATCTAAGCATGTCAGCAACAAAATACCAATACTAAAGGCTGGGCATTAACATTGTTCTTCTGATGTTATGATGAAGTAAATAGGCCCATTACTACTATTTCTTATGGTCTTTTAAAGTGTTATTTCAACTGTTTCTTAATTCTAGGGTGGGAAAAGTTTTTAATTTAGTTTCAGGTTGATTATTATTTACATGTGAACTGATGTAGATCTATGTTCTTCACAATCTTCCTGGAGTTACAATGACAAAAAAATTAAGTCATTGTTACATCTGCAAGATCAACTTTATCTATGTTCACAGATTCGTTTGTTGAATCTTTATCAACATTGTAAACACTCTAGACCCCAGCTCTTGATGAGGAACCAAAAATGGAGGCAGTTTGCATTGAAGTCTACATCTATTTAAAAACTTCAAACACAAAATTCTGGAACAAGTTTCTCCCAATGTTACAATGACAGACATTATGTCACTGTAACATCGGGAAGAGCAAAATGTGTACTTACTTGTACACTCCTTATCAATACTCTAGATCCATAAGACGCTACCTTTTGATGAGGCATTAAAATGCAGCCAACTTACACAGAAATTTAAAAGCCAAACACAAAATTCTGGAACAAGTTCTTCCCGATGTTACGATGAAAATATTAAAATCCATTTCGCCATTAACTAGGAGTTTTGCTATTCAATTATCACATTTTGACGACATATCATTTATTTTTACCCTCAAAGAGATTATGGTATGATTTGTTTTGCTTATAACGTAGCTAAACTTCAACGGTTTTATGTCATCA
This sequence comes from Elysia crispata, assembly GCA_033675545.1. Classification (NCBI taxonomy): domain Eukaryota; kingdom Metazoa; phylum Mollusca; class Gastropoda; family Plakobranchidae; genus Elysia; species Elysia crispata. Next base: position 295,697 of record JAWDGP010005190.1, read on the forward strand.
GTAACATTGGGAAAATAGGAAGATTGTGAAGAACTTGTAGTTCACAAATTGTTGCAAATAACTATCAAACTTAAAGGCATGCACTGATTAATTTACCTATGCACTGATTAATTTAGGTAAATTAATCAGTGCATGCCTTTAAGTTTGATAGTTATTTGCAACAATTTGTGAACTACAAGTTCTTCACAATCTTCCAGATGTTACAATGACAGAGAATTGTGTCACTGTAACCACCAGAAAGACAAAATGCTCATTGATTAATTTTTAGAACCCTAATCAACACTGTAGACGTCCTAGGCTGTAACTGTTGGCTACGAATCAAATGCAGTCAACTTAAAATTAAATGTAAATAATTTTAAAAGCTGTGAACAAAAAAAAATTCTGGATGTTACAATGACACAAAAGGAATCCATTTACTATCATAAACTATGAGTCTTTCTTTTCAACTATCATATTTTAATGTACAATGACTTTTTTTTTCACTCTAGGTATTAGGTAGGAATTTTTTGCTTCAAAGGTAGCTAAATTTGAATCTTTTTGTGTCATCAGCAACATAGGACGATCATTCTATGGTGATGAAAACCAAGCATTACACAAATATATTTTTAAAAAAGTATCTCTATCTTTTGTAAAATAAATTTACACCTTTCTCTATGACATTGAACAATTTGGAGACAGTGAGACAAAATAAATTTCCATATCTAATGTAACGCTTTAGGGTTGGCCTCCTGAGAATTGCTCATATATTTAAAGTTGTGTTGGATTTTATTTAATATGGATTAAATAGTTAGTATGTGTGCCATACCATGTGGTGAGCGGTAAAATTGGCAAACTGGATAATAAGTCAAGGTGTGGTTGCAGTTATTTGGATTAATTAATTCTCTTTAGAAGAAAGCCTATAGATTTATGTCTTTTTTTCCTTTAATTTGACTGCCCAAAAGTGTGCAGTATGTTCGTGAATTGTATATATAATTAACTCTATCTCCAGTATGTTCGTGAATTGTATATATAATTCTCACCTATATCGCCAGCCGTAGCATGTATCTACGACTATATTAATTAATTAAGTACCTATATTGCCCGTCTTCGCTCGTTTACTTTCATTTTCTGGGTGTTTACTTTCTTTTCTTATAACTAACGGACATCTGATGCAAATCTTTTTTAAGTTTAGAGAATACTTTAGACTTTGTTTTTGTTTAATATTGGTTTCCTTTTCCAACTAGATTTAGATTTAAAAACGCGTTTCAAAATTGAGTTTTTCCGCAATTTTTGGCGATTTCAAAGCCTAGGCTGAATCTAAACTTTGAAATAGGATGGATGATCGCTTGAATTATGTTAGGGATGCTACAGAAACCATTTATTATGGCTATCCCCAAAATCAGCATGAAAATATTGACCATTGCCCATTTGAGATCAGGAGTGAGATTGTGATGTTGAGATGGTAGTGAAGTAGGATGTTGATGGGGAAAACAATGAAATGGTGATGGAGTCAGCCTGAAATGAAGAAGTCTTAGAAAATTGGTTTACAATCATAAAACCTGGTTTTATTAAAAATTCAAGACCCCTATTTTTTTTTACAGTTTATTTCATTATCTTGTTTTGTTTAATTATAATATATTTTTTTAAATGTATAGATATGTTCTTTGTAGGGCCATATGTCCCTTCTCTCAGTTAGGGTTGGGGCCTTACCTGATCTGGGGTTACTTAGGTGGGGTTGAGTTAAAATTTCTTCAGTAAATGTCTCAATCATTTTAAGACCTTCATAACATATAATTTATAGTTGCTCACAGAGTGCCTATTTTCATCCTGTGCCATTTTCTCATTCTTCCACACTCTATTATAGCTCTTTACTTTGATCTTTGAAGTCTTTTATTGACCTTTCTCTGTATTTTTTGCTCAAGTCAGCAAGTCTGGATCTCTAAATCTTTTTTTTTTTCCATCCATTCCTTTCTTCAGATTCTCTTTTTTCTCCCAATCAGATGGAGAGATATCTGAACATGTTTAGTCTCAGGTTCTATTTCTAGATTACATATTGATTGCATAACAGCCATTTGCCCTTAACAGGTTTTTCTTTTTATACAAAAATCATCAGATGCATTTAAATTTTTTTTCCCTACATTGGTCATATAATATATTCATAAAACATTTTTCTGGCATTTAATGCCAAATTCAATGTTTTCCTATCTCATTTTGAGATTCTCTGAACACCTGCCAGAAATGCAAAACTAGATGCTTCACCATGATGAAAGGAGATTGGTACCCAGCACTCATATTAAGCTCTATATTCTGGATCTTTGGAAAGAGTTCCTTTTAGGTACGGACTAATTTACCTAAAAGGTACTCTTTCTAAAATCTAGAATCTAGATATAGATTTTTTTATTATCTAATGTAGATTTTGATCTAGATCTAGATATAGAGAATAGAAAATAAATTCCATCCTCTTTAGGGAAAGAGTACCTTTGGTGTGTAAATTAGTCTGTACCTAGTGGGAACTCTTTCTGGATCTTTTCACAAAAAGAGAAATAACCTTTAATAGTTGAACATTGATGCTGATCTTATCAAAAAAAAAAAACAACCCAATCCCGTACTAATATATTTGTGGTTAAAAATTAATAAAACTTTGAATGGCAAAGTGCTACTGCTAGGCCCAGCTGCAAGGTTACTAATGCGAATTCCCATCTCTTTCATCAAAGATGCCTAGTTATGGTATCTTACGTCACTTCGGATCAGTGAATGGTCCTGAATAGACTCTATAGGTTGGCTGTGGAACAAACTCGGTTTTGCCCATTTCTTTACTCAAGGATATAAACCAATGTCATGATTAGATCTAGATTAGCTGCTAAAGCACTTCTAAACAATATCTGAGTTCATAAGTGTCACAGCTCAATTTTTTTTTCATTTTAACCACAATATAGATCCAAAAGCTTTTCAATTTAACTCTAGATGTCTAGATTCTATAATTTTATCAATTAAATCTGTACCATGTAAAGCAACTTCAGACCTAAAGGACTGAAAGTGGGAAATATTCCATAGGTTTGATTGCAAATTGGGCCCAAGGCAGGACTTTACCTGCTGATTTCCATTCCTATTCTTTCAATCAAGAGCAAGAGTCCTTATATAGGTCTAGATCTAAAGTTCTGTAACTGGGAATTAGATCTTTAGATGTAGAACTAGATCTAGATCTAGAAACTAGTAAGTCCTCAGTTATAAAAGTTTACCCATTTGAGAACATTCAAAGTTTTGATTTCCACGGTGTTTGCAGCGTTGTAATTAATGCATTTCGTAGTTAACTATCTGATCATTCCATGCATCCCTCCCATAGAGATACTCCATTAAATAGACTAGACGAAGGGCGTGCCATGTGGCACAGCAACCTGGATTGAAAATGGATTGGACGCCATCTCTAAAGAACGGAAGAGCGATAGGCCTGGGACGGATCCGGGTCACGTAAAAGTAATCAGTAATCTTCCTGACGAAACGGTAATCATAATCCTTGATCCTCAGCAAATTACATCGGCTTAATTCAAGACGGGCTGCAAAAGAAAAATCAGCAGGAAGGGAAGAAAGAAACACGATTTTAAATAAAATCAATTTGTAAAAATGTTCACCTTTGTTAATTGTCTCTCATTCATTTCATATAAAATCGTGTTTAGATCTTTAAATAATTAACAGATCTAGGTAACGCGATTTGTGAAGAGTGATGTAAAGCTATATATTATATCATATAATTATTGTGGTCGATAATAGAGGGACAAAAAAAAACAACACATGGGCAGAAGTGGGAAGACAAGAATATTATGTTTATAGAGGCAAATAACGAAATAAAATTTAATTCTCTAAAAGTGTTCTAAAAAGCATCTCTTCGCATTGACTGTGCTAATTCTGGGTCAGACAGAAAACCGAATCTGTTGTCAGATTCAAAATGCGATGCCTCATAAATGGACATTTGACCAGCAAAAATAGCTCACTGCACCGGCGTCGGCTTGTCTGGCCTTAAAAAAACAAAGGGCCTTGCCGCAGATGGACAAGGTCGCGCGGCGCGGGCAATTTATTTTCAGGTTGTACCAGTCGATGAGCAATCAGTTTTCGATGTCGATAAATTTCTGCAATATCGCCATACACTAGGTAAGATATTGCCAAAATGATCGCAAAGCGATATTTTACAGCAATTATTGAAACGTCTATGGCCGGCTTTAGATTTCAGCGGAAATCAACGAGAGACTGAAGACCGTCGATGTGATCATGGCCTTTTGACCTTGGCTAAACGGAAGAGTCCGCCACCACTCATCACTTCACAGGATATGATTACTTTATTTATTCCGAGACCCAGCTGATCTTAGCCTACCGTCAGCCCCGTAACCTCTCCTTACCGGAAATGTGTTTATTTTTTTTTTATTCCTTGACTCCCTTCATCACCACTCTTCACTTCACCGGAAATGATTACTATTCTGATTACCGGGACCCCGCGTATCTTCCATATATATTTATATATATGGTACAAAGAAGAAAATAATATGTTAAAAGCAGGTTATGGCTGCATCAATGTTTCAACACCATGAGATACAAGTTTATCCACAAAGTCGAAAATTAATTTGCACAAAATAGTGTAGAAAGTAAAGATAAGAAATAGTTACAAGGTGGTTTTGCAACTACAATATTCTCTCTCTCTCTCTCTCTCTCTCTCTCTCTCTCTCTCTCTCTCTCTCTATCTATCTATCTATCTATATCTCTCTCTGTCTTTCTGTCTCTCTCTATCTATCTATCCATTATTTTTCTATCTATCTATATTTCTCTCTATCACACACAAATACATTCATTGCTAAGAGACTAGATTTTTGGAGTTTTAGACCTGAATGTTTTGCTCTCTACATACTTGATATTGAAATGATTCCTTAAAATCACAATCCATCAAGTACTTTTACTGCACTATAGGATAGATCTAGGTCAAGCAGAACCAGGCATAGAGGTATCAATGCCATATTTGCACCATGATCTAAGATAAATCTATAGTATAAGAATGAAAAATGACTAGATCATAAATCTGGACTGACAAGATTCGATCTACATTCAAATTAAGATCTCAATCTGACTTTCTATCTCTATGATATGTCATTATATTTTATAAACTATAATAAGATTAAGATCGTTTCTTTATAATTATGTTGATTCAAGTTTCACTCCATATACATGTAATCTGTTCTTACTGACGAAGTGGTCGCCACGGACCTAATCTACTTTGTTTTCTGTTGTTATTGGTGATGGCTCTGATCTGTCAAACCCTTTCGGTAGATCACTTTAATCCAAGCCGTCCTTCTTTTTTTTTCGTTATCCCTTCAGTTTGTATTTCTCCGCGGGTTAAAACTTTCGGCACACAGGAGAAGCCTATGTGAGGAGGTTTGTTGCTATTGTCGCGGCAACTAACACTGCAACAATAGTTCGGCATTGCTGACTACTTAGTTTCTGTCTCGCTACTAAGCATGATGGCGGCTAGGGAGGCTACAACACTGGTACAGTTCCACACAAACAAACAAACACACACACACACACAATCTTGATGCCACGCAAAGCGAAGGACTTGTGCCTAGAACTTGTGAAGCTTCCTGTTTCATCACTTTTGACCGGGTGCACAAGCCGTCCACAAATCATTCTGACTAGTATGAGGCAGTTGGACTATGTGCGCTTCTCTCTCTCTCTCTCTCTCTCTCTCTCTCTCTCTCTCTCTCTCTCTCTCTCTCTCTCTCTCTCTCTCTCTCTCTCTCTCTCTCTCTCTCTCTTGCGCTTTATGTTAGTCTTGTATTAATTAATTAGGGTCAGAGCAGACCAGGGCTTTCCTATAAGCTTAACGGACAGCCCTTAACAACCAATCATCACTTGAATTCTGACATGCGCACCCAACCTACAATCTTCTCGCCATTCTCAGAGCCACAACTACTGATCATAATTTTTATTGGTTGCAGAGGCCGGGCTGGAGTTGTTGCTCCGGGTTGGCCCGACTCTGGGTTGGCCCTATTCCGGGTTGGCCCGACACAAAGTCCTGGATGACCCGACCTCGAGTTCCAAGAGCTTCTCTATTGAGAACTTGCACTGTGATGTAGGCTGGTTTAGTTTTCCTATTGTTATTAGCTAAATCAGTAAGAAAAAAATGCTCCACAATTATGGGTTTACAATCAAAGAGAGAGTGTATGCGTGTGTGTGCTCCTGCTTGCACCGCTTGTATTGACACTGGTTTTAATAAGTACAGTAAAAAAAAAGTTTGTGTCCAGTTCTCAACCCTGCATAACACACCCCTATGGTGTGATCAATGAAACATATTAATAGGGAAACTTGACGGAAAAAAATTATGTTCATACAAATGAAGAAGAAAAAATGTAAAGAAACTATCGGAAAATGATATTAATATAAGAGCATTATACAGTTGCTGAAGATTTAAAATGAAAATGGTTTTAACAAATGAAGACAAATATAGGGCAATGAAAATTAAAATATTTAGTTTTATCCAACGTTATCCAAGGACATAATAACTCCTTGCATCAGCATAATGAGCAAGTAAAGTTATGGAGGTTTTAGTTGAGGAAAGTGTTACAAGAATATAAAATTTGTTTTAATGAAGAAGAAAAAAAAAAGAATGGTAATGTTTAGAGAAAAATAAACATTCTATTCCAAAATCTTCTATGGCTCTGATTTTTGTGAGGTCAGCAACTTTGATATCAGTTTGGTTCATATTCTAGTAGGCAAATTTTGGTTCAGGTGTGAGATGCTTAAACTGTTCAATGGCTGTTGTCTTTCTCTTTTTTGGCATTTTTCATCTTGATCTGATCTATGGCTTTCTGGAATTGTCTTTGAAATCTTTGTGTCTTTTTCATGAGAAATTCATACTCATGCAATTGTTTTTTCCTGATTGAAAGGAAAAAAAAGATGTTTCAAAACTAGACAAAATCAAGTCTCACAAATTTGTTTCTCGTATAAAACTTTTAATTTTTCCATTATCGACAAGTTTGCCCTGCTTTGCAAAAACACCATGCTGATCACTGCATTCTTTGTAGAAAGGCATGTCTGAGCTACTGTCACAAGATCATTATTTCATCAACATTATTCTTATGCTGCATGATATTTTTATAACTTGTCAAATATATATATATATATATATATATATATATATATATATATATATATATATATATATCCCATCCCCTCTCTGTGTAACTGTTGTTCCTTTCTATTCATATTTTCCTTTTATTTTCCAGCCGCCTCTTCCTGTGCCTTTCCAATTACTGTCCTTTCTCACCTTCTCTCTGTTCTAATGTTTTTATACCTGCATTTCCTCCTACACAGCCAAACCTTGAGGATCTAAAGAGCTGCTCCTCTAAACATCTTCAGTGATAATCTGACGGAGATCTTCAACATCTTCTTCATTTTGAGAAGATCACCAGCCGCAGACTAAACAACTTGAGACAATGTGCTTTTGAGAGGGAATCCTTACCATCTACTGAGTTTTGAAGAGTAACGCGATTAGAATGATTGTGACGCATCAGCCTAGTTAAGGGATTTTGTCCTTGATGTGTAAGTTGATTTTCTTTTCTCAAGAATTTTTAAATTAGTTTAAATTCATGTGATCATTACGTTTGATACCATAGCAATAAGATCAGTTATAAAGGTAAAAATGAATTGGTATAGACATGTTGCTTGACTTGTCCTTTTCAAAGCTAGGCATTATACCAGGCTTTCGTCATAGTCTTTAGGGAGAGCAGTTTCTACTCTAAAGAAAGGTACTTAAATTTAACAAAGAAGCAAAATCAGCTGTTATATATGTTTGATTTGGTAAAAAAAATGCTTTTATAAGTTTATTGTCAAATATTACAATAAGCTATTGAGGTCCTACAATAGTCCAAAAGATATTTACAATTTAGTGCAATTACTTATTTCTGAACCAACTATAATATTTTGATTTTTTGTTTGAACGGTTTTTGTATTTCCAAAGTAATTGGCTGAAGTCTCACAATCTTGTAGTGATTAGCTTAGCCAAATCAAACATGGCCAATAATTGATAGCTTTCTATAGTTTGATCTAATACTCTTATTTCTCTTTTTTTGCTTGTGACAAGATCATTAAAATCTAGGTTTAATTATTTTTATCACAATTACAATGGGAATAAGGCTGGTAGACTTAAGAAATCAACCCCCGTTCACGACTTGGCAGAGATATAAGCTTAATTCCTGAGATCTTCTATTGGTTCAATTCAAACAATCTTGTGACATCATTGCATTATTATCTTTCTTTTCTGTGTGTTTTTCTTCATTTTTTTCAGTAGGGCAGACGGGGTTCTCAATCTTTCATGTCATGTCTTTTCTTATCCTTTCTGCTCAAAACAAACTTCATCTTTCACAAAAATCATTTTTTGGGGGGATTTTCTCCAAAAATTAGGAGAGGGAAAAAATCTTTTTGTTCTTGCTTTAAGTCTTTGCAGGTCAAGACAAATTTTGAGCTACATTTGTAGATCAATCAAATGTAGTTCAAAAGTTAGTTTACATCTCAAGTAAGTGTTAGATCACAATATATACCTTCTTATGTTGAGATCGTTTTTGTCAAGAAAATTTCATACCTGCAATGTGCTGTCTGTGAATACATCCATTTGTTGTTGTTTTTTTTTGTCTTTTTTTCACTGCACTATGTGTGATTTGAGTCCTTTGTAGGTTCAGCTTTGAAAATGTTATAGGACTGGAATGTGATGTTATAATTTGCAATCTGTGCTGTTTTTATGGCAGTGGTTGTCTATTTTATGTAAAGCAGCGACCAAAAATACGCGGTATCCATCTACGTTCAAACAACAAAGACAATACATGTTTATATTGCTTACAACTACCTTTATTAGATATACCTTTTTTAGTTTTTTTTTTTTGTTTGTTTGTTTCTTTTTTTGTAGCAACACCGCAATCCTTAGATGATTCATGGAAAATTCTCCATATATCAATGAATTAGGTGTCCTGCTCTTTAGAGTAGGCAATCATGATCTTCTCTATCCCTTGTCTCTGTCAGCGCACCTGTCAATCATTTTACATTTGGCCACCTTTTTAGTCCATGCTATATCTTTTTCTCGCTGCTTTCCCTTGCCGCCTTTTCCTTTCAAATCAACCCACTTGTCACAAGATGTTTCAGTTTCCTTTTTTTTTCTTCACATGGCCAAAAAGACTGCCCGTAGTTTACATATGGTATTTATGTAGGGAGGCTGGTATAGATCTTTTATTTATTTGTGGCAGTAGCAGTAGGCCTTTAGAACAGATCTTTATTGTGTCAATTATGAGCTTGTGGGTGGAGCCACGTGCGCTTCTAGCTTGTTAGTATACTTAGTTTAATGGCGGGAAACTAGGTTCCGCCCCTCTAGAGGTTAATTCCTATTTCTTCAATAATTCGAAAGATACTTTGTTCTTTTATTCCTGTCCAGCTGGCCAGAGAGGCTTTTCCTCGGCCGGTTTTGGACGTACTTTGATCGGGGGATGCTGGAATCGTACGTAGATGTAACGATGGCTTCCGTTGATTCTATGATCTCGGTCGGGTGATGTTTTAGTTGGGGAAACGGGTTGTTCCGTTCGACGGAGTAGATTTTCCTCGGTCGGTATTGGCCCTTGTTCTAGGGACGAACTGGGAAACCAGGGAAGTTTTTGACCGGGGGCCTTGCCGACTGAGCTTGTGCTATAAATTGTAGAGCTCGGAAAGACTCCTTGTCAGTATCTTTTTGGAGTATCTGGAGGCCACGTTGGATAGTACTAGTAGTATTGTTTGGAATTTTAGTGAGAAGTTATTGTGGATATTATTGAACTATTGTGAAAGCTACTTGTGTTGGATTATCATTTGTTTTAATTCTACGTGATTATCACCGTGACTTGGGCGTTGGCTGACTATTAGGCATTTTGACTAGTCTAAGGCATTTTTATAAGGTATTTTTATTCTGACCATTTTGACTAGAATCTAGATTCTAGTATTAGACATTTTTATTGGGCATTTTGTTTAGTTCTTAGTATCTTCTGTTCTGACCATTTTGTTAGTATCTTCTACTTAGTATTCTGGCCATTTTGTTTTAGTATCTGATCTTAGTATAATATCTGCACTTTATCTTGAGTATCTTCTTGGCGCTTATTTTGACCATTTGTTAGTCTTTTATCACGTAATTGCTTGGGGATCATCTTTGTATTTTGTATTTTTCCTTTGAGAATTGCCTTAATTCATTAATAATTGAGTATTCGTGGAATAAACATATTATAGGTGGTAACTTTAACTTCTTCTCTTTTGTGTTCTCCCTTTTCTGGAGTGTAGCTATTCTGTTCTTGTCAAGTCTCGACATCCACTCATATTAGTTAGGGAACAGTGGCCTTAGTACTCCACTGATACTCAAGGACCCAAGAGTGTGAACTCTTTAGTATTGCACGGCTGCTAGGCACGCTACCATAACCAATTAGGGCCTGCAATTACTTAGAGTAGGAAGAAGCACTGAGCTTCTATAGATAACTAGACTAGTGGGTCCTATTGCAGTAGTGACTAAGTAAGTTTAGGAATCCACCCAGCTAGGGCTAGTTACATTTATGAGAGATGATATGCCACCTCGTCGTAACACTATTTAGTTTGATTTCTTTGCAGTCCATGAGATTCACAGAATTCTCCTTCGGAGCCACATTTCTGTTGCCTCCAGTTAATTTTGTAGATGTTTTTGAAATTGTCCAGGCCAAACATCCATACATAAGGATGGGTTCAATGCAACACTGCAGTGCTCTTCTTCTTATGTAGATGAGATGTATTCATTTGCGAGTTGTGATTTCAGTCAATGAAAATTCATTTTTAACTCACGCCATTCTTGATGCGATTTCACTGTTGTTGTGTCCATCTCTGAACATTAAAGTGCCCAATTAGTATTTGCATTGAGCCCTGAACTGGAATCATTTTTGGCTACTAAAGAAATTGATCTGTACACACTCAATGTTTCGACTGACGACCATTTCTTCTGTCTTTTTGCTTTTTCAACCATATCCTTTCCTTCTGCTTTTTTCTTCAATGATGTCTAATAATTATTGCAAGTCTTCTTTATTTTCTACAATAAATACAGCGTCATCATCTTATCTCATGTTGCTTACTTTGTGCCCTCCTATTTTAATTCCTGGGTATCCTTCTATGCTTCTCAAATTTTTTCACTGTAGAGGGAGAAAAGGTCTGGAGCAAGCACACATCCTTGTCATACACCACACTTTGCTTTTTTTGTTTGTTGTTGTTTAATGAGCTGATTTACCCACCAACTCACATTGTTACTGTCTTTCATCAGTACATTTTTTTAAAATCAGTCGGGCTCAAGGACCTCCCACAGACTAGTAGAGGGAAGGATACCTCATTTCTCTTTCTCAGAGCTGGCTCTGATCCATCGCCCTATATAAGTCATGCTTTTTTACCTCTAAATCGAGCAAATATTATAAATTTGATTTAATCTTAAAGCATTGTAAGGTTTGCACTTTTGATAAACAAAAATTTAATTTTTACACTGCTTGTTGTAGCCATTATTTTTTTTTTACTCTTTAGTAAAGGTAATTTAATATTAAGCTATACGAATGTGATCTTCAACTTCTACACTGTAAGTTGAAACTGTCTAAACCCCTCCACCCCACCTCTCCTTTCTCACTCTTTCTTTTCTCTCCCATTTCTGTCGTTCTGTCTTATTCTGGGCTGAGACAGCGAGGATTTTCTCCTTTTGTCTCGTCCTATATCATTTTTTCCGATATTACCTTTTCATTTTACTTTTTCAGTACATATTACGACATTAACTCTAAAGCTGGCTCACCAGAATCGAACCTTTTTCTTTCTTTTTCTCTCAACTCTTGGGGTTTCTATGTGAGAAATAAGTGGACCCAAGGGTGCAACTAGCCGATTTTGGAAAGGAGGACCTCGGGGTAGTAACAATAATTCTAATCCAGGTTAATTCGAGGCACTTGTGGGATTGACTGACAGTTAAAAAATAGCATTATATGAAATAATATATTTTTGAACTTTCTTCCTATATTTTTAGTTAAATAACTTTGTTCAGTGCTATCTTTCTTTACTCACATGTATCTTAAAGTAAGTCGCCATGTAGCGATGTATTTTCTGGCTCAATTTATTTTTACTTCAAATTTTAAAGAGGGTGAGAACGAGAGAGAGAGAGAGAGAGAGAGAGAGAGAGAGAGAGAGAGAGAGAGAGAGAGAGAGAGAGAGAGAGAGAGAGAGAGAGAGAGAGAGAGAGATCTCAGGCTATCTCTCTTTAGTCCCAATTAACATTGTGGGATTGATTGAAATAAGATATATTGAACCAAGCTCCCAAGCTTTTCAATTCTTATGTAGAGAATTGATATTTAGGGCCTATATATTTTCTGAAATTTTAAAATCTGACATTCAGCAATATGTATTTGAGCTGGTTGCAAATGGTTTATTGTGTTTTTTTTTTATATATATATGCCCAGCAAGCACAGCTGTGAGTTGATGATATCAAGGCTAGATCAGTGCAGAAAGTAAGATAATATGCAGAGAAGAAAAGATAAGAGAAAAGGAGTAAAATACTAAGATCTAATTACGACAACACATTGTTGTGAGTGAGTTTTCTTTAGTAGATTTTACCAAAAATTAATATATATGTTTAGATTCAGTGTCTAAAAATTGGTGCAATATCATCGTAATGCTACCTCCATACAAAATTTCAGTCATTCAAAATTCTTTACCACCGCAGCAAAGAATATACTGTGCACTTTTTTTCCATGGCAGCTAGAATAATTTTTAACAACCTTATTTATTAAGTCCAAAGTGGTTTGTGATATTCTAGATCTAGATATATAGATGTATCTAGTTTGTCGAGGGGTGCCAATCTCAAGTTAACAAGCCGTCCTAAACAACGAGGGCTTCCCGAAAAGAAACTGATATTATGTGTTTTCTAACCATAATTATGGCAACGCAGTGACTAGATTCAAAGCTATGGAATACCGGTACCAAATCTAGAATATCTCTATGTACACGACTATCCACCATTCAACATTGAGTCTTATTGGTAGAAGCTTCTGCATCTCTTGCTTCAAAGGAGTCAACGGTTCAAACCCCACAGAAGCAAGCCTTGTTTAATCATTTCACTCGAAGCCTAAAACCTAACCACTGCAGAGAACTGCCTAGCATATAAGCTCTTATAATTCTTCCTTATTTTTATTCTAGCCTTCTGCCTCCTCTATATCAAAACTGAAAACTAATGTCTGCTTTTGTAACATCTTTGCCTGTCATATAATTGACTAGCTTGAATTCTTTCATAATTATCTCTCACATCAAAGGTTGCAATGACATTGACTTTTTATGTGAAGAAAAAGCAGCCAATCCTCCTTTAGTTCTTACCATAACCGATTTTTGCATTTGTAAGATCTTTTCTAGTCTGCTACACTGAATGATTTGTACCTCTTACATCAGGGGTTGCAGTATGCAGTCATTGCGTCTGCGTATTGTGAACGTCAATAAAGAGTAGCTTATCAAAACCATTTCTGAAGTATGTAAATGTTCGCCACCCAAATGGTTTTGCCTTGTCATTCTCTTTACTTCTTCTACCATAATATCTTACGGACCCTGTGTCAGTTTTTCTCTTCATTTTACATACCTTTATATATGTCTTATCTAGCCTCTTTTCCTGTGTGTGTTTAAATTTGTGTGCCTTTTGTTCTTGCTTTTTTTTCTTGTGATTATTACTGAAACCATCAGATATATTTTCAGCTGGAGGTCAGTTATAAGGCTGCTAGCACTTACTGAATGAAATTTCAGATTGTCGTATTTTTGCATGGTCTTTTATTTGGTGGTCATCAGTAGCCTACTAGGTGCCTCTAAAAGAATTCTACATTGTGTGTTCAGATGATGCTTAGATATAAGCGAGTCTAATTCTTCTAAAAGCTCAACTCTGATTTGATGTAAAGTGTAAATAAGGAAATTTTATTGCTACGTTATACTCAAATATATGTTTATAAGAACTCAACTGTATACTTAGATAGAGTTCATAAGAAAATGTTATTGATGTTTTATTCTTATAAGCTTCTAAAGAGAAAGCTTTTCTACAATTGAATACTCTTTCACCTGAAAGTTGTAAATTGTTTACCATTTTTTTCTCATTCTTATTGTTCAATGTAAGATACTAAAGCCAAGTATAATAAATAATTTCATTTATAATCATGTATATTTGAATAAATTGTTATCTTTAATGTTTTGTGCATAAATGAAATTCTTTATAAATTGATAGAAAACGGCAAATATTTGACATTATTGGTTAATAGATCTACATGCTCAGGGTGTTGAGAGTATTTAATATCTCACTAAATCTGGCCATTACAGGCCCAAGACCTGGTGCTGTGTGTGGATAAGAATGAGGTGTCATCTTGTGTTGAGGGTATCTAATATCTCACTATAATATTTCATCAGAATCCTTACTGATGTGCGTAGTAGACTTTATTAGTTCTATTATATTGCTTCATCAACTATTAATTTTCCTTCCCCTGTGCCATGAGAATGTTAAACATTTACACAAGGGAAAAAATGCACGCATTTTTCATCGTTTGGTAATAAAACTCACTTCATTTTACTGTCACACACCCTGCCTTGTCAGAGGCTTGGCGGATATAGATATGATACCTAAAGCAGTGCTTTAAAGAACGCATCGTGCACATGAGGTTCAGGATTTTTATTACACAGATCGTCAAGATCCTAAAGCTTTTGCTCATCACGTTGTATGTACTCATTATGTACAGGCTATAAATTAATTGCTCTAGCATCGGGTAGTGTTAGCCCCTTTCTTCCTTTCTGCCCAAAGTCTAATTTAAACCAGCTGTCTCAAGACTCACCATAGTCATAATGACATGTCGATGGCATTAGGGCTTTCACTCCTTATTCGGATTATTTTTAGTTAAGGTAATGAATTCTCTATCAGAGCTAATATTTGTTTGACATTTATATGAAACCTGCAGCCTTCTCCGCACCCTAATTGTATGGCTCTTGCTCTAATTGGTTTACCTTTCCTGGTGTTATACACCTGACCAATGGTCCTTTTGCGTTTGGCGACATTGAACCCCCAGTAAGTTGTCAGGCTGCCTCTGTCGTCTCCAGCCACTTGGTGTGTCACAAGGGACAGAGGTCTGGACATGGAATGGTGATTCCACAATAGAGCCTGCAGACTGCAAAGGGCTTGGTGTAATGAGAGAACTGTCCTCAATGTAACTGTCGCCGAAAGATATCGTGGTGCTACTTGCAGCATCGCCAGGTCCCACCTGTAGAATTGGTATTGGCCTGGTGGAGGGTGGTGTGGTGAATTGCTCAATACCGAAACGCTTTGTCTTCTGTACCTTTGAGGAAGTATATGTCTCATTAGCATCGCCATCTGGGTCTGAAATGTGGCCGTACCTGTCTTCATCCGAAAACACGGCCACAAAAAGTTCTCTCAAAAAACTTTGGGCTTTCCTTTTTGCTGCTGCGCTGATCAGGTTCATGACACTGTCCATAAGCCTCTGACTTAGATCTTACACTGCGCTGTTGGTTGACCAGACCGGCGAGATGTTTAACGGTTGCAAAGAGGGGAGGTCAGAGGATGAGTCTGAATCAAAGCCATCCAACTCTTGACACAGCAGTAGGGATTCTACAGGATCTCTAGGTGGGATCGGAGGTGTAGATTCTGGTATCTTGTTATACTGAATGGAGCGAGTTCATCTTTTCACTATGTTGTCACGTCAGGCAAAACGTAAAAAAACATTTGGCAAAAAAAAATGTTTTAAATATGACACGTATATAAAGAATCAAAGCATGCCAAAATACTAAAAATTCAATTTCGTATAATTATTTTCACGCAATTAATGTGTGGGCTTAATGATTACCCATTAATAGCTTGAAAGCGGCTTATACGGGGAGAAAACTACTAAGTCTACCACAAACCTCATGCATAGCTAGAAACGGAGAGTATTTTTTTTTATAATATTTTTTTATTATTATTTTTGTCTATGGAAGAGTGTTTATACAAACTACAAAAGCCTATAAATAACGCTCTCTTATGTATGTTTTTTTTTTTTTTTTGTAAAACCATAGTAATCTCTGTACTTAAACAACATTTTAATTAGACATTAGCTTTGATTTAGATTTTTTTTTTTTTTAAATTCAAGCCACTCATTTAATTGATATTAAGCTTTACTGCTCCACTTACCCACATTACATTCTGTATCTAGTTGGATATTATAATAGTTTAAACACATACTAATTTATGGTGTAAAGAAAACTAATTCACAGACGTTAAAGAATCAAAATTTCAACTTGAAGTGACACGATACTCGTCTTAATCTGCGAAGAGAAGAAAACAAAAGTAAAAAACATGCATGATAAAAGAATAATTCAACGAAAACAGAGAAAAAATGAGAGATGATAGAGAGAAAGACTTAAAAAGGGAAGCAGATAGAGTGAGATGGATTGTTAGATTAAAAATATGGATAATATATATTATATATATATAATTATAATAATATTGAGAGGCATAGGCGGCTTGAATATTAAAAACGATAGACTATTGTTTTACATCCACTCTTTTTCACGAAAAACACCAATACTGTTAGTATTCGGATATTTCAAAATGGCAGCGCCCTTAGGCCAAAGCACAAATTTGTGAATGTGTTTGTCTAAATCTACTTTCTACTGGATACTAGATTTTAGGCCTAAATATTTGAATTAAAGAAACAGTAATCATCGAGATCTTGGCCCACTGACTTAAATCTAGATATAGATCTAGGTGGAAGGAACATGTAGGCTACATCTAGATCTAGCGTTTTATCAGTACTGGTTCTTCAGTCTTTTGACTTTTAAGTCAGAATTCTAGATTCTAGCCCTAGCTCTGGACAATATAAATTCTGACACTGATTCAGATAGTGTCTGAATGATTTATTACTAGTATGTCGGACTTGGACAGTCGGCGACATGCCTCTTTAGAGCTTCTGCGGCCTATCTGCATTTCTCTCATGAAAGATGTGTCAAAAGGGAAACTGAGAGATTTGCGTGATGCATTAAATCAGGTAGATGATCGAGTGGCACAAGAAATTCAACAGTACATTCTGTTCCCACTTCAAACACGCCTGCGTCAAAAAGATTTGTAAGTTTATTTGAATTTTATTTACAATTTCATTATTTTTTTTTAATTTCAAGATTTAGATCTTAACTGGTTACCATTAAATTATTTAGTATATGAAGCCTATTTAAATTGCAATCTTACCTGCAAACTGAAATGTTTCGATCCATAAGTCATTATTTCTGTCTCTGCAGGATGAATTGTCAAATTTGATTTGTATTGTAGCTAGATCTAGTTATCTCGATATAACATTCAAGGGCGCATTTTTTTTTTTTTGATACATTGCAAGCAGGATTATATAGTTTTATACTGATTAAAAGTTACTTTAAATTTTTAACGGGTTTTAATTTCAGAGATTGTGGTCCAACAAATTGCAAATTGATAAAATTGGCCAGTATATTTTAAGAAGGCTTGTAAAGTCAACAGAACATTATGAGAACAGGACGTTGATTGAAGATTCAATTTTATAGAAGACTAAGAATAAGTTTTGAGTCAGGTAGGGAGGATTTCGAACTTTTTAAAAATTTTGTTTACAGTGGAATGCATTTGGTGATGAGGTCATGGTAAACTGAAAGCATGTTAGGACGAGCCTTTTGTTAGTTGGAAAGCTAGAAAAAAGACAATCATTCTTTACCCAAACCTTTGAGATTGCAGGCAATTGCTGGTTTTCTGGACATTTTTTTTTTCTGTTTGAAAGAGAGCCACCTGTGGCCAATTCATTCTTTAGGTAGCTGTTCCTAACTGCCATTAACACTTATCAAATTCAAGCCCCGAATTGCAGGATGTTAACTCTAAATCTTAAAGATTTTCCCGTGGGAGCATGCTTCCAAATCCCCCTAGCATTGACTCCCGCTTGTGGTGCTCAACTTCAATTCCCCCCACTCTTCACCCCCAAAATTTCCTGACAATTTTTAGGCCTCACTTACTGGTCTATTTACTGTTTGTTTTAGACTAAAGATTTAGTTTATTTCTTGTGATTGTTGGCAGATTTCAGAACAAGAATTTTAATCTACAGACTGTAAGTGTAATGAACATGGAAATATGCTTCAATTGGAAAATCCTTGGCAAAATTTCCTATTTTGTATTTCACTACCATACTGCATATGGGCGAATGGTGCTAAATCAGTAAATGTTACTATTTAATTCTGGCGTAGTTGAAAGCTGTGTTAACTGTGTTTTCTAAGGTGCATTTAAGACATTTATATACCAGAGATTCATTAGTTTGTAAATTTGAGATATTTTAGACATTTCAGTCTTTGTCAAACTTTTTAAAGGGACCTAACTCTTTGTGTCACTATCAGAGTAAACTTATATTTATTTCATTGTAAACTGGATCAAAACCAAATTTTGCCATATGCATGAACTGTTGAGGATCTGTAGCAAGTACAATAATTACTGCCTCATAGCCTTTACTGAGCGTTTAATTTTAAAGGCAATTGTAGAATTGATGATTTGCAATGTTTTTGCCAGATAGGCCAGACCTTGATTTAATTGCTTGAAAGCCTGATCAATGCTCTACTTACTGAACTATCTGGTGCATTGAATTAAAAAGGAAATTTTGAATGGTAGATTACACAAGTTTTACGCAAACATGTTTTTATAATATGATCTTAGCTACTTTTGCCTGTTATTTGGCACATAGCATTTTTGCTGCCATGGTGCAACCACAAGACCATGCTGTGACAAATAATCGTGCTAATGACAAGTGCTTGCAAACCAATTTATGAAAATGAAAGTCTCTTGGATCTCTCTATAGGCAAGAATCCTTGCTTTGTGAACTGTGTGAGGCTGTTGAGTTGGTTTTTCAAAAGACAGCAGCGGCATCTTTATCAGCTTTCTTTGATACTTTCAACCCTTTGATGTTTACCCTCACTCCCAAGGATGGATCACAAAGAGGTACATGAAGTTTGTTGCTTAATATGAACTGCTCCTACTACTACTAGTATATTGGTGCATCTTATATGTTAGTCTATTTATTTGAAGAATTAGTTCTAGTTTTAAAGCTGCGTTGCATACTGTTATATGAATGAGATCAATTTCTCCACAGTGCACCTCTTCGATCGTATCAGCTAATATCTATTTATATACAGAGAACACAATTGGCCAAATTAATTTAGCATTGGGTGTGACATCACAATCACAGCTATCTCCAAGAAATAAACAAAATTATCCACTTTACAGGTCAAAATTCCAATCTGTGTGATTTATGAAAAAACCTGCCCTATTAATACATTTTATGTAATTAATTGATTGGATCTTTTATGAAAAAACCTGCCCTATTAATACATTTTATGTAATTAATTGATTGGATCTCTCAAGAAAGTTAGAGTTATCTAAAAGTTAGACATGGCAATACATTGCACATCATCATCACCACAATCCTTGGCGATTCTCACCGATGTGACATTTCTTCATTTCAAGCCAGGACTTTGATTGCATAATTGTATATGATCATTTCTTTTGGTCTTTCTATGTCTCAATTTCCCCCTCATGCATTTGAATATCAATGTTGTACTTAAAATCAGATATTTCCCAAGACTTTTAGACATCTCTCACAGATCATGATACAAATGAGGAGATGAGGAACATATAAAAATTTAAAAGTTAGCAATTGGGCCCATTTAGAATCTTCAAAACAGAAAAAAAAAATCATAAATTGAGATTCTATGGGGCATAAGAAGACTTGCATAAAGCAGCCTATATGACATCAGACTAGCCAGGGGAATTAGAGGTAAGCAGGAGGAGATGGGAAGACAAACAAATGGAAAAATTAACTTTATGTAAGCCCTTAATAGAGGGTGATCATCCTTGGTGCTCCGGCAGTCATCTTAACTAAGGAATGGGTGAAGGAAAGAGTGCTTGATTAAAGAACAGGTGAAATAAAAAGTTGTTTTACCAAAGGTTGCATGAAAAATGCCTTGCCTTTTTTTTTCATTAACCAATTATAATTTTTTTTTCAAGTTCTAAAGCTGGATCTATGTTTGAAAGTCAATAGTGCAATTTTTGGGTTAAATTTGTGGATTTGCAATATACCTCTCTGTGATTGATTACTTTATGTATTCCTTTTTCTTTTTTTATACCAGTTATTTTGGAATTTGAGGAGACAAAAACATCTTTGATCAAGGCGATAAAACAGCTAGTGAAAGCCACTCAAGAAATGTGAATATCTTCAATTCATTTATATGAGTCCTCTGTTTTTATCAAATTATGAATTATAAATTCACTTTTTTATTAGCGTTAAAACCAAGACATGAGATTGATGTGTGAAATATCACATAATTAAAATGAGACGATTTTGTGCTTATTTGAAGGAATATATGTATGAAAGTATATATTTTTGTGTTCAGAACTTTCTAAATACAAATCGTCTCTTCTAATTTTTAACAGTAGATGTAATACTTGTTTTTTATCATACAAAGCTTAGCGAGGTTGTTTCTGCTTTGATTGTTTGCCACTATCCATCGTGAACAGCTGTTGAGAAGAGCAATACAGAAGCACAGAATGGTTGTATGGATTGGAGTGAAAACAAATTTCGCGCTAAATGGAAAAGTGCCATTTAGATATTCTAACACAAAAGTGTCCATTTTACATGAAAAATTGTCGATAATCACAAATTTCTAACTAGTATTAGTGTTACTTCAATGCTATCAAGATATTTGATTGATAACGCTTGATGTACGTAGTACGTGGTGGGGAAAGTACCGTATCTTGTCATTTTTTTATATAGATAAATGTGATGTATGTCATGTATAGCACGTATCGATTAATATGAGTGGAAGTCTTTTGCAGACTAATTAAAAATTGAGAAAAGGACATATATGATACAAAGAAAGAAATGACTAGGAAAAAAAATGAATTTGACAAATGCATGCCATATTATGTAGGTGAAATAGTCACTCACTATTAAAGTAATATAAATCGTCTTCAAGAGATGTGTTGTCTTCTTCCATTGTTGTTTATTTTTGTAAATTTCTATAAACTCAACCGAATAATTCGTTTTCTTTGTTTCTTTTTTTTTTTAAATAAACATTTATAGCATCCTATCCAAGATATACACGGCTGAATTCATTCCAGCATTAGGGCAGCTTGTAGCTGTGCTTCTATCCTTTGCTGAACTAGAGAAATCTCGGTCAGTGCAAAGATTGGCTTTAGACTGTCTACTGGTGGTTCTACAAGCAGATTGTAAATGTGAGTATATTCCTTTTTTTACTTATCTTCATCACCAGTTTTTGCATTTTTATATTGGATTACTATTATCACTTTGCCTTCAATGTTATAATTCAATATAAACGAATGTGTGGTGGAGCTGGATCATCAGTCTGCTGGTTATTTCAACTTAGCAGCTATAGTATTATATGGAAGATTTGGCTTGCTTTTGAGTTATCCATTTGTTAAACTCTCTTCAACTTTCCCTCAAACCTTGTTTGGGGAAGAGAGGGTGACATGGTCTTTATTCATAAATGTTAGTCTCTCTCTCTCTCTCTCTCTCTCTCTCTCTCTCTCTCTCTCTCTCTCTCTCTCTCTCTCTCTCTCTCTCTCTCTCTCTCTCTGTGTCTCTGTCTCTGTCTCTCTCTCTCTCTCTTTGCAATGCCTGCAGTCTACATACATAAGTGGCCTATTACAATATTAGAAAAACCAAACAATCTCAATACACCTTCCATCTTAAAAACTTCAAAACATGATTTCCACCCACAGTTGGTAAAAAATATGAGTCTCAGCTGGCAGAATTTTTTCCTTTCTGTCTACCTGGTGTCACCATGACTACATGCCGCATCGCCACAGGTGATACAAAACAAGGCCACATTGTTATAGGCGTAAGTATAACTATGGCAATTGGTGGTTCAAATGCTGAAATGCTTGATTCAGAAAGAAAGATTGAGAAGAGGAAATCCCAAATGTCCACCTGTAGCATTCTGCAGCAAATGTCCCTAAATATTTCAATCTTTCAATCAGTTCATTAAAACAGCGAATAAATTAGGATTGGGAAACAAAGCTTATGGTTTTGCTTTGTTCATTATGAGGGATGTTTTACTTTTCTGAAACCTACTCAGGAGAACAAATTTATTTATCAATTTGCTTTTTTTTATTATTGATAATATTTACAAGTTGCATTTAGTGCAATTCTAATTTTCCAAATCAACTTAACAAGTCATTTTGGAATGCTTCGATAAAACCTTTGCGGTGAGATTCCTAGTATTCTCTCATTAGGCAGCTTAGTGGCAATGGCAAGTTGATATGTGTCAATGTTCAACAACATTGAGGTTTCATAAACCACAAAGAGCAAATATTTTTTTATTATTTTCACTCAAAGCTTATTTCTAACCACTGCTGAGCGCTGCCTAAAATTATGTCTTTATATAATTCTTACTCATGACATAGTTTCAGAAATCACAACAGTTGATGAACTGAAACCTAAGAGCAACACTTCCAGTTTCATTTTATTTGTTTTGTGCTATCATGATTTTTAAAATCAAATGAGGTAGTAGTAATCTAATATTTCAGATCTCAATATGACCTCTTCTTGTACATAAAAATTTGTTATTAAGTATAACACGGTGAGGAACTCCTGAATCTTTAGGTTAACAGGTGTGCTGATCAGCGAAAATCCATTAACAACACTGATGAGGTCAAACTTTGGTCATGACAGATGCTGCTGGCCCAAATATTTATCTGCGCTGGCAGCTGATTTGAGATGAATTTCTTTAACTATAATGAAAAGCCTCAAAGTATTCCTTTGAGCAAATAAAGTTGTAAAGGAAAATGTTATCGAAAAGAAGAGATTTTAAAGTTTGTATTTATGCGATTCACCGTCAAATAAATCTGTACACTAAATAGCAATAGTCTTATGTTAATAGGCTATTTGAATTAAATTTTCCTAAGTTTTTAGCTAATTTTAAATGAGTATAACTTTTCTCACGCACCGTAACGGCAGCAGAAAACCCCTTTTATATAGAGAGAACTTTTTGAAGAAACGAACTCCATAAACATATACCTAAACAAAGGCTGCTTAGTTGCGGGACTTAAAATGGATCTGGTTATCTAGAGAGCTGACAGCTACTGGAACACAGAGGGGTAACTGGACTGGAATGTTTCTTGCTTCTTGATAACAGGCATGTGAATGATACAGGATTGCTTGATATCCTCAGTGAATTGGCGAATTATACCACGCACAAGTACCAGGGATAATTTTTTAACAGATTAGACGATCAGGGCTTAAGAAGATGAATAACGTGTCTTCATGCTAACCTTTACTGTACTTGCTAATAAAATTTGCAAAGGATTTTTAATTCTGTATGCACATACTAACAAAGTTGAGTTGTGAAGTAAGATGCAGTCATTTTTTTCTCCAGCCTTCTATTGTAAGTCATGGTGCAGGTTTTAAGGCAAGTGACGCCACTTTCTTACTTCCGTACTGAATACAAGCAGTCCTTGTCTCTATCTTTGCTATGGTTGAATGCAACATTTCCCCTCTTGTTCTGCGTGAAATGCCAATCCAAGGTTGAATTTCTTCATGAAATACTGGCAGTGTTTCTCAAAAAATGTGTTGCTTGGAGTGATGCTGTGTGGAAATGTCTGTCTTTAAATTGTCATGTACTGCTTCATTGCCAATTCCACCTCTTTTTAAAATTATCTCTAAAAACCTTAATTAGAAGGCATTTGTCATAAAAAAAACAATCTGTATAAAGGTGAAAACTTGATGAATATGGTGAAATACATATATGCAACAAAACGAATAAAATCATGACTAAAATGGGTATAAGGCACAATTAAAGTTCAGGTCTTATGCCGTTCTCAGTTATCTGCCCCCTGCCTTGACAAGGTCGTTAATTGCCCCTGTACAACTTTATTGTCGGTTATCATAGTCCGGCGGGGATTCCCATGGTCAGACCAGCAGATAAAAGCAAAACCTACAGGTTCAGATTTCTTGGGACATGCTGTGATGAGTGTAAGGATTACAGCTTTTTATTTGTCAATCCTCAGAGGGCTATTGAGGTATTTGTGAGAATCGTCAGTCTCGTTTTGCAAGATAGTTCTCTGGACAATACCAAGTCACTTCCTTCAAAAGAAGGTAATTTTATATCCTTATTACTTCAAACTGATGATTTAAATTTAGAATTGAAGTAATTTAGGGAACCCAGATTGTTGTGGTTTCAAAATTTTAAAGTTTTATTTTTTTGTTTACAAGCAGTTTCTATTTTTCTCTCTCACTTACTTGGTCTAAGATATTTATTTGTGCATAATCAGCGTCTTTTGAGACAGATAATGTGATAGACCACATTCTGATTCATCTTTTTAGTAAAAGGTCAGAATAAAGATTGATTTGCAGTTCAAAAGATTGAGTAGTTTTTGTTGCCATGCTTTTTCAATATTTGATTAACCTCAAAGAAGTTATTTATATGCATAATAGCACGAGATGTATTGAGATATTGGTAACTTTCTTACATAGAAACATAAATAACAAATTTGTTTCTAGCTAGCTGTCACTTGATCATATATTTTTTTTTTATATTTTGTCTATGTGCTGTCTCAAAGTGAATATGGTGAAGTACTTTATGCCATAAAATTTATGACTTCAGATTCTTCTCAATGTCCTTTCCTGTCAGGCTCAGCATCCACAGATAAACTGCAGAAGAAAGAAGTCCAGCAGGGATCACGCAATCTATCTGTGGAAAGATCAGAGGATTGGGTCAAGGCCACTGCCTCCAAGGTGAAAGTCCTGGTGGAGCAACTGTGCAAGCTTGTGACACACGACAATTGGCGAGTGAGGCTTGGGCTAGTTGAGGGATGTGAGCAGCTGCTTATGTCCTGCTGCAGGTTTGTGCTGGTTCACGCATTTGGTTCTCATGCCCTAAAATCAAAGCCAGTACTTAGTGTGGCAGTAATCATTTTTATTCAGCCTGGGTGTATTTTGGGTTCTTTCATTGCACCAAACTTTCTTACATTAAAAAAAAAAAATCACTGAAATAGCATTGATAAGAAAGGGACTGTGACAACCCTTCCTGGGATTAAACTTTTTAATTCATCTTGTCACCAGGGTTCAGAACTGGCAAATACGACTTTTAGTTTAAAACATCCTGGACCTTTTATGAAGATGAAGTTTAGAAATCCAGTAAAACTGATTTACTTTGGGAAAACCCTGGGCTATCCTGGAAAACTTGTAGAATGTGTCATCAATTTGTGATTGTTGTAAAGCATTTTAACAAGCTTTATGAATCAAAAAAAGATAAACTACCCTTGACTCTACCATGCCATACATAAAACAAGAAGGCTGCTCAGTTGTTTTTTTTCTCAATGCCACAATGTCATTTAAGTACCAGTGCTTTTGTGAACTGATCACCATAGGCTCATTGTGATCTTCATTCTTTTTTGTTCTCTCATGGATGCATCTCTTTACTCTTGAAAACTAGACTTCATTTTAAAAAAAATTAGTCTTTGCAACAGAGCATTCATTATTTCAGGTTTTCAAATGAGAGCTTTGTTTCCATTAGAAAAGGCATCTGGAACACTAGCGAAGCCAACCATGTAAACTGTCATGGTTGCTTAAGCAAATTCAAACCCAGCAGCTCAAATCAGCCTTGTTGTACAGATCAACTCATCTTATATGCACATGTGTAAAAGCAGAGGTTCCTACCTTACCTATGCCACTCACCAAAATCAGGGACAAAGCGCAGCAAAACTCTTCCCTCAAGATTTTTTTCTCAGCCTTAAGGTTTGTCAGATGCATTCTCACTGGTTCCCCATGAATCAACTCCTCCCTTTTCTTTTGTTTTTAGTGGTCTCATAGTCGACTTTGAAGATCTATGCTCCAGAGGTCACAAATCCCACCATCAGATCTGTCAGCTCATTATCAACATATTCCACCAGTTTGTGGATTTGAGGAGCCTCATTTTACAGTTGAAGATTTGCAGAAGTAAAAATGGTCAAATTCTCCTTGAGGAAATGGCAATACAGTTTGGAAATTTTTGATTCAAAGAAATAATGAACTTTCTGGACCCTTGCATTTCTTAGTCTTTTTGAGTGTCTTTCAGGCTGGCAAACTTGGAGGCAAAGAACTCTTTGAGGGGTGTCCACTGGTCCAGACGCCAGGTTATGCAGTTAATCAAGGACATCCAACTTGTGGGTCTATGCTTCAGTATGATGTGAAGGCTGGTGCCTGCCTCATCTTGAAAAGAGGGAAATGCCTGCTGTATCTTTGAGCTCTTGTCCAAGTAGAATTAAATGTCCACCTGTAACAACATGAATCAAATAGATGTATACTGCGGTTCAAGCATTTACAGAGCACCAACACTGAAAATTGCCTAAATTGCAAAGTTGTTTGCTTTTATTATTTTTTTTTCCTTGAATGAATAAAAGAACGCAAAAGGGTTTATGGCTGTGATAAAAGATCTCATGTCCGCATAAAAGATTATTTTTATGCGAGGTGAGCATTTATAAATTTGAAAAAATTTTACAGTTGAGTAAGTTTTTATAATGAATTTTGTTTGATGATATTAAGTTATTTAATAAAAATCAGAGCAACATTAAACAAGTTTAAGATGCATTTAATTCAGAGTGTAACAATTGCCTTAATACAAAAAGTTACCAATATTTCCTCGAAGTCAAATTTGAGAGCCTGGGAAGCCTTCTTGGCAGCCATGTGGAGCACATGGTAAGGGCATACATTGACATAAACCGCACTGTTCATCTTTAAGATATGAGCGGCAACCCAGCTGTGTTTCTCAAGGATGACAGAAACCTTAAAAATGCAACGTTGGAAACGAAATTGGAACTAATTTTATACAAGATGCAGTGAAACGATTTCATGAGAAAATATTTTAAACTTAAAGAGCACATTAACTGAAACAACTATTTAGTCCTTTATCCTGATGTTCTTATATGGTCGTGGCAACTTATTGACATAGGCCTACTTAGCTTTTATAGATATATCAAATGTTTGGGCTGAATAACAAGAAATGGCTTTTTGCATTTTGAATAACTATAACAAATAAGATTTTTCTAGATACGTTTTACCAGCCAATCCATATGGACAGTACATGTAAACGAAAAACGCCACATACCTGTGTGAATTACCATCAGATCTGTAGTCATTTGGATATATTCAGGGTCCAAAGTTTTGACCACAACAGGATACATCTGACCAGTTCCTATGTCATTGCTCCTGTCGGTTGAGATATTGAAGGGCTGGGTCTTCATTTGGGCTGCCAATTCATAAATTCTCTGCAGATGTTTTTGACAGTTCTGTTAGTTTTGATCTGGCATATTTCACATCCAGAGCAATTATTTTACCCTTCAAAAGTTGCTGAGTATGTTATATAATTTTATTTATTTATTTATTTTTTTGCCAAAATCTCCTTAGAATCTCTACTGCTGATCTGGTTCAATTGTAAGTGCATATGGTCGTTTTGGTTGTGATGAGTTTCATTTCTTTCATTTTTAAGTTTTGAGTTTGGGTTTTTTAGTATAACCAGTTATACATAGATAATTAAATTTTTTCCCTATATTTTACTCCTTAATTTCAAGAGACACTTAAAAATATTGATTTTTTTTTTTCACCAGATCTTTGTCAGAAAGTGTACCTAAATTTCTAGAAACATTGGTTGGTCTTATAAATGACCAGTATGGCAATGTGGCCAAGAAAGCGTCGGCTGCTCTGGAAACATTCTCTGCTGCTGCCAAAGATGATTCAACAAAGTCAGGGGGGAGAACTTTGACGGAAATTCTTAAAGAAAACCTTTATGAGCTAGCCACATCCCTGCCTCGACAGATAAAGATGTGTGGTGAGAGTAATGTTTAGACATTAGATCATTTATGTGTGTTGAGAAGAAATTAAAAAAAGAAAAAAAAAGAAAACATAAAAGTGTAAGACTTCAATGAAAATGCTCGATAACAAATTGTAAAATAATTTTCTTTCTATTTATGCTCAACATCAATTATTTCTCAGACTACAAAGGAAAAAAATAAATGTTTTGCTTACTTTTAGAAAAATGTATGAAATGCTACCATGTTATTACTTTTTGTTATAGTATTCCTGGTCACAGAGGGATTGTAATGTAATGTAGGACAATTTTGCTGGGCCACCTGACAAGAAAGATGAGATCCAGGCAGCAATAAAAAAGAAGAAACCAGGCAAAGCAACAGGCCTAGACAGTATATCAGTGGAACTTTTAGAAGAACTTGAAGACTATAAAATTGATGCGATTGCAATCTTACTCAATGAAATGTATTACACAAGTCAGATCTCCAGATCTATATTTATAACACATCTGAAGAAACCAGGGGTAACACAATGTGAATGACATGGAATAATCAGTCTTATGAGTCAGAAACAAAATCAAACCAGAAATAGCAGAGGATCATTGTGGATTTGTTGTACAACCAAATCTATCGGCATCCTTCAAACTATAATTGAAACAGCTCTGGAAGCACAAAGCTTCATTTAATACCACAAGGCATTAATTTTGACAGAGAAGGACATGATGAGATAATCACACAACTAATACAGTTGAAGATAGATGGAAAAAAAATTATGAGTGATCAAAAACATGAACTGGGAGCAGCGAAATATTGGCATTGAATAGCAAATAGACAGAAGAAATGGTTGCCAGTCGAATCACTGAGTGTCCACAGATCAGCATCTTTGTCAACCGGGTTAAAGTCAAGCAAAGGGATCAATTCAAATACTTGGATATTTTAATATCAAGTAATGGATGCAGCAACACTGAAATTGCATCAAGAAAAGTGCAAGCAAAAAATTGTTCCTAGAGAATGGAAGAAAGTATTAACAAATAAATACATCTCCATCCACACAAGAAGAGTCCTGGAGTGCTACATTGAACCCATTCTGTTGTATGGATGTGAGGTCTTGACAGTTTCAAAAAGTTAATTAAGAAACTAGAGGCAACAGAAATGTGGTTCCTACAGAAAATACTACTAATTTCATGGACTGCAAAGAATTCAAACTAAACAGTGTTACGAGAAGGTGACACAACAAGATCACCCATATAAAGAAAACATAAGTGCCATGCAACCATTTTTGGCAATGTGATAAGATGAGAGAAGCTAGAACATCTTATGACAGCTGGAATCATTGAAGAAAAACAGTAAGAGAAGATGTTGAATAGACTAACAAAGTGGCTAAATATAGAAAGAGTGATCAATGCACTAAAATTGACGGGGGATAGAGATGCATGGAATCTTATGATCCACTATGCTAAAGAGCAGGGCACTGCTTGATTGGTTCCTGGTCACAATTTCCCATTTAATTATTGCAATTTTAATAGTTTTTGTCATAGATGTCTTTTTTCAATACAAAAACATTTAATCTCTTTACAGATGAAGAAGAAAAGCCTGCATTGATGCGTCTGCTGAATGGCTACATCTCACTGTTGGGTAAGCATTAACAGACCTGCCATTCATACCGATTTAATCGGAATCATTCCGATTTTTTGTGCAAATTTGGTCTGTTTCCGATTTTCCGAATATGTCGGAAATATTCCGATTTTTTTTCAAAATTAAGTTTTCACCTCCACAATTAAAAACATTTTAATTTTTTTTCTAATTAGACCTACAAGATTGACAGACAGCCTGCACAGAAGAATAAATAGGGACGATATAGTTATATTATATCAATATTGTTTTTCTTATTATATTTTATCAAATGCGGTATCGAAATCGATATTGATATTTTAGTTGGAACCATCCCGAATATTGATTCTGCCGAGTTGTTTACTTTATCGTTTATTTGTACGCGCTACCATCTCTCTATCTTCACATCCAGACTTCGCCGTTATTTCCAACAAAGAATTATTCTTTTTTTATTTTCTAAGAGCAATTTCTACTACGGGACAGCGCTTTTTTTTTATCTGTATCTTTTTGTTATCAAAATTGATTGAGCAATCCTAAAATAGAACTAGAGTACATCAAGATGAAATGACACGAGACTCAGTAATGTGAAAAGTAAAGTCTAGATCTGATAATACTAGGCCTACGAAGTTTTATCCGGATGCAAACTGTACAATCTGGACAAGATCTACGATTTTTATCATTTTATCTTATGTAGAATTTAGATCTAGATCTAGCTAAGTTATATGCTACATCATGTTTAACTAGTCTCAATGTGACAGCGTGATTTTTGTACTTAAATTGACCTGTTTCTCAATGAAGTGATTGAACAATAGAGTGGATTACTCTCTTTAGATTATTTATAAGATAAAATATTACAACTTTCCAGGAAATTGTCAATTTGCTCCCCATGAAATATCTTGTTACGTTTTCAACAGCTGGATCCATCAAAATTCATTAGATTTTTAATTTTCTGAGTCAAGTGTGAGAAAGGTATATACACCATGTAGAAAAATTATCTAAAATCAGAAAAGAAAAAAAAAGCATCAAATATGTCATTTTTAATCCTTTCAGTAAGGCGTACAGTGACTCCTTTTCATATAAGAATAAGCCTTTTGAAGTCGTGTACACTTCCCACAGGCTGCATAATGCCAATGCCATCCAGTTTATTGAGTCACTTAAAAGTATTGTAGGGCATAGAGTACTTGATTTAAAGTGAAAGGGGTATTGAAAAAAGAACTTAAGATTATTTGGAATTTTTCACCATTGAAGAATTACAAGCTAAGAAAACTAGTTTTTATTAGAGTTCAGAGCTAAACCGATGAATGGACATTCACCTAGGACCGCATTATGTGTTTAGTAATAGATGCTGCAGAGGGCAAAAATAGAGCGAGTCATTCAGATTTTTTTTTGGCAGATTCAGATTTTTTGACAGAATTATTCAGATTTTCTTTCCCTGGAGAGTGGCAGGTCTGCATTAAAAAGAGAATTGAAGGGTGCTTGTGTTCAAATCAAAATAATAGTGAAATGTATTGATTTAGAAGGTTTAAGTTTTATGTTGGTATCTGTAAAACTAAGTTCTGACAGTTTCATGTACTTCATCTCTGTAGAATTACATACTGCGTTTTAGAGTGAAGTCTAGATATATTATATAATTGTGTATGCTGTTCCCAAGCAGTTATTTGAAGCAGCTTTACTTTACCAATTTTAATGAGAGTCTTAGCTGTACATGTAAGATTTCTTCCTTTGCTTACAAAGGTATCAAACAGTGATGAAAAAGTAAGGTATACTGTTCCTTCAGAAAGTTAGTGGTTTTAAGTTAGATATGAATTTTATGGCTAATTACCTTTTTTTTGTTAGCTCAGGGATAAACAACTCTAAGTGAATGTTAAAGATAATATCTTGGAAAAGCATAGATTTGAGGCTCTTTTAAGTCATAAGAAGGCTCTGCAAATAATATGAATATATGTAACATGAAATAAAATTCTTTCCCAAGGCACAAACATCAGTTGCGTAATAAACTCAACCCCCCACTTGAGTCGACTATGTCTTGCATTGGTGCTGATTCTAGATCTGGATGTCAGAGATCTTCGCATTGTAGAGGAGAGAGGTCGCAGTCTTGACCAAGGTGAGACTCACGTTAAAACTAAAGAACGAATTATACCAGATAAAGATTTTCTTTATGATTTGATTTGTTGTTTTTTTTTGTTCAAATCAAGTTAAGCTAAAAGAGGCATTGTAGGGCTTGCTGGAAAAATCAAAATTACACTTTAGAGCCAGGACCTACTTTTTCTAATATAAAAAAGGCATCAGCTCTGTTATGTGAAATTCGCAATCATGTCCTTCCATGTTTTGTATCGTTTTTGCTGTTTGCTTATTTATCTTCATATTGTGTTCTCCCCTTTTTTAAGTACTTGTAACCTGTTCCCTACTTTGCCTAACTTCACTTGTGCCAATAGTGTCCTGTAGACTGCCATGTGCCCGAGTGTTACTCAGGCTTATTTTAGGGTCAACTTTGAACTACTCAGAACTCTGTGGTCAAAAGAAAAGTAGTGACTAAAATCTTGCCTGGGAATGTTTCAACAGTGCAGTCCTCGTCTTTTTTTCTCTGAATTTTGGTAGATGTGTTGACTTTATTTTTTATAGAAATCCTGGTAGGTCTAAATCTGGGTCTCGTGATTGCCTCAGCCCTCATATATAGATTAAAGTAAAGTGAGTCCAGAACTCGATGCGAGCGTAGGGGAACCAGGAGTGGGGTCCTGATTATTCTTAGTATGCAACATTGTTAGGTAGTTTGCCATTGCTTTCCTCGTCGCATTTACTTTCACTGAGTCTAAAGAGACCTAGCTACCCATTTAGTGCTGGATGGGCACAGAGGAGCTGAAAAATATGAAGATCACATTGATAATAAATTGGATAATGAGTTAGAAGGAAGACTTAAAAATCTAGATCTTGGTGATGAGCTAACTGGTAAGACTGAATCATAGAAAATGGATGAAAAGTCAATAGAGTGAACTTGTGTATGTCTTAAAACCTAATAGTAATGCGCCTACAGACAAACTGTGCACAATCTATTTGGATTTTTCTTGAACTTCTAGGTGCTAAGAAGAGATCTCAGTCATATTAAAATTCTTTTTTGTCTGCTCTTTTGTATTTGTTTTGTTTGTTTTTCATCTTCAGATCCAGACACATTTGTGGATGAACACACTTCTGTAGTGTGGAAACCAAGGAAATATTTTAAACATTTTAGAGATGAGTCCATTCTCTCTGAGTCGCTGTTTGCCTGTAGACAGTTGGGAAAGTTTGGTACGTGCTTTTCTTTTAGTCATGGACATGCCTCACATATATGCTTTTTTTATAGTAAGCTTAACTTTTTTTTTCCTTGCATAAGGGAGAAATGTTTAAATTTGAGTCTGGAATTTTTTTTTTCAAATTTTCCTTAAGTTGATTTTTGAGAGATTAAAAAAAGCTTATTTAGATCAGTTTCTATAGTAATGGAATTTTTTATTTTTGGATTTTGGTGAGAAAGTTTTATACCAAAGTTTTATGCAGAATCAATAAAATATTGCACAGTGTCAACCTCATACATATTTTAAACATTTTGCTAAAAAGATTTGTTACCATGCAATCCTAATGCTTTTAAACTTCTCTGATTTTACACTGAAAACTTCACTTTTCTAACCTGCTGCAGGGTTAAACATATTAGCCTTGCCCTTTAGTTAAGTTAATCAAAAGAAAGAAAGGGTTATTGAACCTGTACAACTCATTGAGGTGCCCCCCCCCCCCCCTTTTTTTTTTTTTGTTCATTTTTGTGCCACAGTGCTTGTCAATAGGTTAATTGACTATTATGAGTTTCAAAGATATATGAAAGCCATTTTTGGACAATAATCAGATCAAGCAAAAACAACTGTATAATTTATAATCACAAAGAAGATAAAAGAAAACAGAGAGAGAAGCCAGAGGACAGCCTGCCTTCTTTTAAAACTTGAAAAAAATTTGATCTGAAGTAGATTTGGTGCAATTTTTATTCATTTATGTGTTTTTACAACAGGTGTGAGAAAACTTGAAGATAATTTGGGTTAAGTTTTCATAGAAAGTGTATCTTTGCTTGTACTTAACTGTGTTGATGTTTGCTTGTTTCAGTGCTTAATTCATGAAGGGTTTTTAATGCCTTTTGTTTAAAAAAAAAAGTAAGGAGCTGAGTTTCACAATAAATGAAAATGTAACGTAGAAAAATAATTTTGTAACCAAAGATCATTAAGGGCTGATTGAAATAATGTCAATTTTGTTTCCCATTTTTCATCAAACACATTCTGAAACCAAATAAATATAGCTCAGACACAAGTGTACTATGGTTTTTGCAAAGACCTTGAAATAAAATTAGGGACACAAGGATATACTGTAAACAAAGATGTTTTTCATAATCTACAACCCATAACCTATCCCAAAGTTTGTGGGTTAAATTGGTTTTGCACAGAGATCTTTTCAGTCCTACCATAAATTAGTAGTGGCACTTATGATAAATGCTAGGCTTTTGGCTATTACATCAAGTGGTTTTAGGTTGAAATGCTGGATTTTTAAGGTGCAAAGACAACTCTGCAAATGTTTTTTCCACAAAATATTTTTTACGCAACACAAAAAA
Source organism: Elysia crispata (assembly GCA_033675545.1). Taxonomy (NCBI): domain Eukaryota; kingdom Metazoa; phylum Mollusca; class Gastropoda; family Plakobranchidae; genus Elysia; species Elysia crispata. The sequence goes on from JAWDGP010005190.1 coordinate 329,800, forward strand.
ATATATGAACAAGAGTATCCTTAATGGCAGCCAATTAAAGATCTTATCATTATATTGAAAATATTGACCATGTGTATGAAATTTACATGGTAAGCATAACAATGAAACACAAGTCGGTGAAAATATGAATCAAGAGCAAATCAAGACAGGAAGAAGGTTTGCATTTGACTTTTGCTGAATGAACATTATTTTCATATTGTGTCCCTCCACTATTCTGCTTGTTCAATAGTATTTCACTCACTACCAGTTATAAATAGTAGGCTGTTGTCTTAACCAATTGATAAAATAAGTATCAAGAAAGCTTTAATGTAATAGCTCCTCAATGCTTGTAGCTTATGAGTTAAGAAACAATAAGTCAGAAGTGATCTCTTACAGAACTATTGTAAAACAGATTATCTCTTAAGCGCTTAGAAGCAGCTCTGAAAGTCTTCATGTGCGATTCCTCAGAAAATTTTAAAAAACTTGCGCAAGGATCTTTGGTTTGAGACCCACATCATCAGTAGATGGCCCTAGTACCACATCTTTTCAGTTCTGCCCTGCCCAACAAGGGTTTCTGTTTGACCTGCAAACAGGTCTGAAGTGTTTTGGGCAAGCTATACCAAACAACTATCAAACCAATCAATGTCAAAGAAAATAGATCTGAATGTTTGAAAACTTCGCTATGACTTTCTATAAGATAGGAAAACCTAAAATTTGAAGTGTTTAAAAGCAGATCATGTCATTTTCTATCAAATATATACTGGTGTCACTGATTTTTTTATACTCATTGTTTTAAAGATGAAACCCAGATACATCTGCAGAATTTTGATTTAATAAAAGTTTACAAACTTTCAATGTGTTCAATTTTTAGCTATGTACTTCAATGGGCACCTCTGTGTCTCTGTCATTTCTTTGTGTGTTCCAACAGGCAACATCTACATCCTGGTAGATCATCTGTTGGATGTGCACCAGAGCAGTGCAGCCTATCATCTGGCTACTACACTGATCATCAATGAAATGGTCTTGGGAGCAGGTTGTTTGGGTTTGTGACCTCTACATCTCTCGCTTGCTCTCCATTCTTTTGTAGTCATACAGCTTACAAGGACTGCCATTATTGCTGAATCTTAAGATGTAGCTCAGATTTGCCCTTTTACAAGATCTCACATTTAGCTCTTGGCTGCAAGGGCAAGAAGGCTGAGTCTCCTAAGCAGTACAACTATTTGTAAGACATGAATTGTTAATGCAGTATGGTTGGTTGGCTCATCTAGTGTTGGAGATCAAAGCTTTGTAAGCATATTTTAATCGTTCAATCTGTTTCTTCGTTGTTTCATACTCTAGCTGTAAAAAAAATAATTTTCATTGTTTTTGATCAAAAAATTTGTTTGTGTTTACAATATCTTTTTGTTGTGATGTTGGAATTTGCTTGGAAAGAGATTTGAAAATAGTCATTTGAGGCAAAAAAAAATTTGGAGAATTTTTATTGCATATCATTTTGATTTGACTTGAGCTCATCATTGGATTTTTTTTTTGACAGAGAAAGAAAATGTCGGATCAAAGTCCACCAACACAGATTTACTTCCAGACGTCATCAGGTAGGATATACTTTATCCTCAGAAATCAATTATAGTAATTTAATATAGAGTAATAGTTGAAGGTTTTTCAATGTACTACAGGTCAATCAGAATTGGTAGTTTTGTTTTTTATAGTTTCCTTTGAATTACAGACATAATTGAACGTTCAATATTACAAGTGCAGTCTACAGACAGTCTACAGTCTACAGATATAACAAGACATTACAAAGCATGATAACCCTCGAGGGGAATTTATTGTATGTAAATAGTGAAATTATGTAGAGAGTAAAGACAGAGTTGAAGTGAGCCAAATATATGATACCAGTTATGAATTCCCAGGTTTTTGGTACTTACTAGCACTGTCTTTTCTTTATCACCTCAGTATGTTGATGGATGAATACCTGACTCAGGAAAATCTGCGGCTGCTGGACACCATCACAGCTGGACCTGCGTCTTCATCTGCAGCTCCATCCCTCTCCTCTGCTCTGGCCATCATTGGGGAGGACAAGGCTGCAGAGCTAAAGGAGACAGCTATCAACAGAAATAGGGCCATTCTGCAGATGTGTCTTCATATGGAGGGACTGGCAAAATTTGCTAGGGTATGTCATTTTTTTTTTATGAAATTTGAAATTGTTAGGAAATTTGGCTTTTATTGTACTTTTTACTGTCAATCACAGCACCCTAGGCCTTGCTATAAAGGGTATTATCTGAGGGTCTTATCTTTTTAATACCAGAATCATCCTGGCTGATTGGGGTTTTGTTTACTATGTAGATAAAGAGACCATGAATCACCATGTTGTATATTCACTGCATCAAACATACTAAGGAGTGGCATATTAATTTTGCTCTTCACAACATACTGAAGATACTTAAAAGCGTACATGTCTGTCTCATTTTACTTTATAAGATCTACATTCTTCTATTTTCTTAAGCCATTTCTATTCTTAAAATGGTCCTTGTCTTTATTTGCCATTAACTTTATCTTTGTTGTCTGTCTATTCTGTTTCAAGGTTCTTGGTCCTGCTCGTCAGGAGCACCTGATCCGCACTCTGTATCCACTGGTGGAAAATTTGGGCCATGAAAATCTGTACATCAGCTGCACAGCATACTCAGCACTGGTGGAAATAGCCATCTCAGGTGGATACAGGTAGGCGTAAGCTTCTCAGCTCTGTCCAGTGTGTAGCAAATGATTGTAATCCTTTGAAGTATACATTTGTTGTTGAGCTATGAATGACGATTCATAAGGCTTCTCAATTTTATCAGTTTTGCAGTTTCATTTTTTGTATTATTATTATTACAGACTATTCATGTTACGGGGAAAGATGTGATAAAGTTAGAATGTATTTAATGTTAAGGGCATTTATTCTTTCAACTTTCCTTTTTTTTGTCACTAAATTTTTGGTGCTTTTTTTTTAACCTTTATGGAACTTAGACAACTACCTCTTGATCATTTCCCATAGTTTTTTAACAGAATTTTTGTATATATTATTCAAATTTGACATTGTCAGAAAAAGTTGCTTTTTGATGAAAAAAAATGAGTTATCTTTGGTGTTGTATCTGCTTTCTTGTTCTTTTGATTCAGTGTAAAGTCTGCGTCTGCATCTGCTGGGAGAGACAGGTTTCAGGCCTTAATTTTCTTGTTGGGATAGTTTACACTGGATCTCAGGCATAAGAAGTAGAAAGAGCTAGTCTCTAGTTATTGTGGCTTATGTCTAAGCATGGTTTATTCATTGTCATCAAAATCTGTTTGAACAGAGCCAACAAGTACTTTAACTCCTGATTTCTACTGATCCATTTCATTTGTAGCTATTGTTTTACCTTCTAGTTCATTTCATTCAAGCAGCTCTTGGTAAATATTAAACTGCCTTTTTGAGAATCAAGAGGATTGAAGCTTATCACATGCATCGCATTTCAATAGCTTCATTAAAACTTTATAACATTTTCCTTGTACAGATTCTTACATAGGTTTATTGTTGATCTAGATGGGAAGACTGATTTTTATAAAATTAAGGTAAAAAAGTTTTAAGTTCTCAAAATATGTCCACAGTGGAACAACCAAGCTTAAATGACTTTTAGCAAATGAGTACAAGTTATTTGCCAACATTAAATTAAAGGAAGCTCATTTTGTCTTATATAGGACTAGAAAGCTTACAAATAGTTTTATGTGGAATAAGTGGTAAGGTCAAGTTGCATAACTAAGCAGATATCTTAGAAAGCTGAGAGGAGATCACTATCTCCTCCGAGGGCATTGGGAGGTAATGACTTTCCTCTGATACAGTTACCGTCTGACAGTTTTCATTTGTTTTTTGAAATTTTATGAAAGACGATGTTTTACTTCTATCTTTAGTTGAAACGATAATGATCAAAATTCCCTTTTCTTTCCTCTTTCAATTTGTTTACATCCTGGGCTTTGTTTTCAACTCAGTTTTATTTAGATGACTTTATTACTTCTATTGTGAATATAATATGTAAAAAAAGAAGTAGGAAATCCTTGCTTTTTTTCTAAATTTGTGAGAGTTTGTAATGGTTTTCACATTTTTTATGACTATAGACTCTTTTAAACGTTTCTGGTGGAAATTTCTGAGTTTGCACTGATTCAAATTTTATTTCTACATCAACCGAAATATTTGTTTGACTAATGATAAATTTTTATTTTCAAATTTATCTTATGAGTCCAAAATAGTAAGAATGAATAAATCAGTGTGATTACCGCAGAGGTACTTTTTAGAGACGAAAAAGTAACGGTAAAGAAAACTCTTCAATGAAACAAAGTGGAGATAATAAAATGATCCAAATCTCTGAAGACATCTTAGTTCTGAACTGAAGTGAATAGCAATCAGTTTGAGACAACTAATCAAAATTATGGTAGATTTTTTTAAAAGAAGCTGACTCAAAGTTAGATGTATTCTTAGTATAAATAAAGTTGAAGAGATCAATACCTACAAGTCTACATGTGGTTATTGATATCCAGACGCACACAGCAGGTCAAAACATGCTCAGAACTGTGTTCTAGGTAAAATCCAAGAGGGCAGTCATTTGGTTAAAAACATTCAGTACTAACAATCAATCTTCTCTATCAAATTGGCACTGAGCAAACAAAATGTAGGTCTTGAAGCTCCCTGTCCTTCATCTATCTTCAGAACTATAGACTGCCTCTTGCGTGAGAATGCGGACTACTTAGTAAGCTCTGTGTCCCTGCGTTTGCGACATTTTCAAATGAACCGACGCACTCCCCAAACTTTATGTGTCATGCTCAAGTACTGCTCTAAGGAGCTGCTTCCCTACATGAAACGCAGTGCTATTCAGGTAAAAATTACTCCAGTGAATCAAACCAACGACTTCCTACATACATTGAAATAGCATAACAATCCATGGAAATAAACTTTATCCTCATTCTGGACAGACGAAATGTGTTTAGTGTGAGTGTTCCAATCTTATATCTTTAAGTTAACAAGGGTTGACGCTCTGAAATCTGATAATTTGTGAAAGCACATCTGGATCAGTGTATATAATGAATCAAACATGTCTACAATCATTTTAAGGGTAGGTAGCTTAACTTGTGCTTGTGAAGAAGTTTATCACTGGGTGCATAAGTTCTTGTAAATTCCACCACAAACATGTTTAGTCACACTTTCATCAAATTTTGATGTTTCAAAATGTAATTTTTTTTATACCAAGCAAATTGAGTGTGTCTGAGTTCATTGCATTTTCAGATTTGATACACACACAAGAGTTAGAAGAAAACCCATATGGACATTTTGCAGTGTCAGCATGGTTAAGAAAATTCACAGATTTCTTTTCAAAGAAATTTTTATGCAAATAGTGATTTTTTCACAAAGAGCTGTAACCCAAGCTTAACAGAAAGAATTTTTTTTTATGTTTTTATCAACTCAGTATAAATTAGTTGATGTGTTCACGGTTTAGGTTTCAAATCTTTTCAGGGACACATGCTCCTTTTTTTTCTCCCATTTATATATATTCACTAAAACCCTGTTCCTAATATTGTGTGCATTCTTATATTAACTAAAGATCTTTTTCTTTTAATATTTGTCTGAATTGGTTTTGTAAAGATTAGCATTTTTGTGTACTCATATAGTATGTAGATTATACAATTGTAACCTAAAGTGTGATAAAGAGTTTATGAGATCATACAAATGACATATCAATTTTTTATGTTAAAGGCTTTGAGCTCATGAAAAGTGCTTTCTTAGTTGAAACAAATTTTTTATTCCTATAACATTATCGATGTCCCCTCCAGCTCCTTGACAGTCTAGATGATAACTACACAGATGACCTGGTCCTGTTCATGCCTGTTCTGCTGGAGTTGGTGAGAGCCATCACCCGTTGGTTTCCTCCATCATCATCATCCGTTCAGGCTTCCTCCTTGGAGGCAGATCAGCAGGTAAAGTTTTTCAATCTGATATTAGATTCAGTCTTTGCGTTGCACTTTTTCTGTATCTGAATATGATTTTTTGTTTCAATAACTTATAAGACTGGTGTACCTAAATTTCATATTTTAGATATGATATACCGCTTTATACAATGTTAACGTTTGTTTTAAAGTGGTTGAATTGTTTGGTTTTAGGCAAAATTGGATGTCTTGTAACAAAATTTATTCATCTTTTGTGTAAAGCGATACCTGCAATTCTACAAATGAAGTTTTTAGTTTTATTGTTCCCATATGACATTTCAAACCGAGGAGTAAAAGACAAGAGACCCACTCAAAGTATTAGTTGAGGAATTTCACCTCAATAATTTTTTTTTCTTTTTAAAGGTTCTTCCTGGCAATCATCAAAGAAATAATTCAGTTCTGAATCCACAAGAGCTGAAAGGTTTTCTTGAGGACTATGTAGCAACCAAACGAATCGCTGAAGGAGATTTCTCTGATGAAGAAACAAAGGGCACCATGAGTTTAGAAGAAATAGAGAGAGAAATCAAATCTCTGGCAAAAGAACGAGAAGAAGAAGCATCAGAGCAAGTTGAAGAGGAAGGAGAGAAAGAAAAGGAAGTTCCACCACATATTATCTTAGTGAAAGAGGTAGTTTGATGGAATTTTTTTAAGCAATGCTTCTTATATCTGACATTCTTTTTTTACAAGATGTGAAACAGAAATAGTTTAAAGGACAATCAATTTTAGGGAACAAAATAATTTTTTTTTTACAGTTAGCCTTAAGTTTTTCAGATGAGGATCAATCTTTATAACACCGTTGAGTATTCTTGGAGAGACTTTTTTTGTAAACAGCAGAGTGAGCATGATACCCAAAAACGGTCACTCATAAGTTATTAAATCCCACTTAAAAAATGATGTAGGAAATTGCTAGTAAACTGTTTAACATACTGATATTCTTTTTTGAAGGGTAGTGTGATCAGTGTCAATAACATGATATTTGACAGAACAGTTAACACAAGATTAAGGATGATGGCTTATTGTGACTGGACTTTTCACATTTCTCCATCAATCAATTAATCAATATATCAGAATAAAAAGAAATTGCAGAGAAACTTGCTGGACACTGGTAAAGATTAATAAATATAATATTCCATTTTGAATACAGACAAAAACAAATGGGTCTTAATTGGTGGCACAATCTGCCTACAAAAATATCCCTTGATAATTAGAGAAAATTGATAACACTAAGGCTTTTGGAGATAATGTGTTTTGCCAAGTTTATTGTTCATAAATGAATTTAAAAAATAACACTTTTAACAGGCTCTATTGTAATATATGTTTACATTTTGATAGTCTCTAGGGGACTAATCCTTCTCGTGTAAATTAAGCCAACTACATAACATAAGAAAGATTTTCTTTTTCCAGTATAAGCAAGCAAAGTCTTTCATTTTTTTTTTGTTTTATGCAGGTGTTCCAAAGAGTGCGTAATCTGTTATCAACAAAAAATGGTCGTCTCAGAGTCCAAGCTCTTGATGTAGTGAGTCAGGGTATTCAAGCCCTAAAAGGAGATGAGCGTAAGTAACTTATAGTCCACAGTAAAAGTTTGTGGTAATGAAGGCAACATAGATGAATACTGGAAAACAAATAATTTTGTACTTTTTCAATCTTTTTAATGACCTTTCTGAATACAAGAAATAAGCTATTATAATTTATTCTTATAAACCATGTGTCACTACTTTGATAAAGTAATTTTTTTTTGTATTACGCGTGTCTTTCATATCCTCCTTAAAAGATTATAGCACAATGAGTCATGGTGTTTAGAGTAATAAATAAAAAATCACTGTTTACATCTATAAATATTATTACGGCAAAATTTGTTGATTTGTGTTTTTTAAATTTGATGAAAATGTTTTCAATAATAAGTTTAATCCTGCAATGCAATGCAAGTGAGAACAATTTTTTATTGGGGTTTTCATGTACATTTGGGTTTTAAGTAAAATGGAAAAATACCATGTTTAACAAGGGCACACTTTTTTTCCTAGCTGAAATTTAATACCCAGTGATATGGAAATTTTGATGGTTCTCAGGTGAGCTTCTACCGCAAGTTCATAAGATGTGGGCTGGCTTTAGACCTCTTTTTCATAGCCAGGAGAAGTTTATTGTGGTCAAGGTAAGCAATTTAATTTTAAGACATAATAATAGTCAAAGTATAACATTTTTAACACAGCTGTATCCTGGTGATCATATAGTTACCCTGCTAGCAGACTGCCGAGCGGAGTCAATAGATCAATTTCTCCAACTTCCTCCACCTGCTCTCTGATTAATAAAATTTATCTTGAGCCTAACTCTAAAGTAAGGTTGATTTTTTTATTTCTTTTGGTTTCACACTCTGTTTTTCTGCAAACCAAATTTAAAGGGTACTGTTATCCCATTATCTTTAGAGGAAAATTTCTCATATTACAGAGAGACACATACATTCCTCTACTTATGCCAAAGAAAGAGTTCATCACCTAAGGTAAAAGATTCAAAGGATGGCAGGCATGCCTTGGTTTACAAGCCTAGAATGTCAAGCTTCCTTGATGAAAATTGCTTGAACTTATCATAATTCTTTGTGTAACAGAATTTTTTTCATGTATTTGTAATGTTAAGAGAAGAAGGGGAAAAAAATTATCCTGCAAATGTCTTTTTTTTGGAATTCAGTTTTACGACATTAATCAGAGGTGATGATTGTTTTCAGGCTGTGAAAACCCTGCTGGTCCTAAGTGAAGCTGCTGGTGACTTCCTGCGACAGAGGACTGTGAAGGAGATCATTCCAGGAATCAGCAGCTTTATGGAGAAACAGGCCAAGATTAGGTTTGTACAGAAAAATAAATAAATATTTATGTCTTCTGAAACATTTATGAATGAAGTTTACAAAGGTTCATCACACTTGAAATCAAGTTTTAAGTGGTATAATCATTTTGTGCATCAATAAATTTTTGTGTAGTAGTTATTTATTTTTGTCACACAATACCTTGTATAACACATGTAAGAGTATTGATATGATTAAAATATGTCTAGATGCCTTTTACAAGGATTTAAGTGGCATTTTTAAATATTTTAGACAAAGTATTAACACTCCAAGTGTTGATGGCAGATCTGTTAGTACACCCCTGTGGTGTTACGGCCGACTAGATTGGCCGTGTATTGGCTGTCTTAGTGACAAAATACACACTATTTCATAAATTGACCATCTTTTACCTTCAAGAAGATTTCCGTTGAAAACAAAGTGAAGCTTGCTTGTTTGAACATTTGAAAGTGAATTTGCACTGACTGTTATCATAACTCTTAAATTGCTCTGACACCACACACCTTAATCAATGACGCTGGGAGGGTTAAAATAATTGGATAATATCAGGAAATAGTCCATGAAAGATGCAGCAAATTTTTGTATGGTACTTACTTTGAATCAAAAGTTGGTCCCTATTTCTCATTATACAATTATTGGATCTAGACTGTTCTGCTCTGCGACTTGGTTAGTGTTAAATTTGGAATGTGTAAGTTATCTTTTAACATTTCAAGAAAGTAATGTGTTAATTCAACCAATGACGACAGCAGTAATGTGAAATTCCATTTCCTCATTTTTCAGCTGTGACTGTCACTCAGGCTATCTCCACACTGCCAACTACAAACTTCAGCTGTGTATCCTTTCCACTGTAGGCCAACTAGCCTCAAATGTAAGCTTTCCACTGTAGGCCAACTAGCCTCAAATGTAAGCTTTCCACTGTAGGCCAACTAGCCTCAAATGTAAGCTTTCCACTGTAGGCCAACTAGCCTCAAATGTAAGCTTTCCACTGTAGGCCAACTAGCCTCAAATGTAAGCTTTCCACTGTAGGCCAACTAGCCTCAAATGTAAGCTTTTAACCAGATAATGCAATTCATTGGGTGACATTGGGGACTTTTTAAGAGTACTTACAAAGGTTGAGGGAAAGAGTCAAATCTGAATAGTGCTTTGTTTCCAGAGTATACTTTTATTTAGTCAAGGTTCCCAGGTGATCCTATTTGTGACAGCAAGAAACTCATGATGGTGTATTCCCCATCAGAGCAAGCAGGTGTCACAGCAGGAAAGTGATGGTTCTGCCAATCAGATCAGAAACCAATTGAAAATAAGGCTGGAGTATGAAATTCTATATGTTTGTTTATCCCAGGATGAGTTTGAAATAGGTTGGTACGCATACTTTTACCATCCTTGAAATAACATAAATGCTATTGTGGTTTTTTTTTTACCTAATTACATTTTTTAAATATATTTTTGTAATATGATATAGTGGGCTTTATTTACAACATAATGCTGTTCAGCTATAGGTTTGATATGTTCAAAATTTTGAATATTGCCTTGGAAGACCATAAAAAATCAAATAGGATTTGCCTATATCCTTAATGCCTGCATGTTTATATTAACATATCAGCAGCACTCTATTGTGTGATTTCTGAGAGAACCCTTCAATCATTATCTTAGTGGCTTGTCCATCCCTGTTGCAATTCAGGCAAGTGATGAGGCCTACAGGATTAAAGTGAGAAGATATGGGGTTATGCGAAGGAGACACTGTTTGACAGCCACCTATACTGAAAGTTCGAAATTGAAAAGCTTAAAAGATTTGTCTGATATAACATAAATGTTGAAGAAACAGAAAGCTGCAATGACAAAATTTGTAGAAGGTCCTGAAAATTTTTCTTTGGTTCCTGGAAAAGTCCTAGAATGTTATTCTTGACAAGATGTGGAAATCTTGGACTTAAATAATTGGCCAAGTCAGATGGCAACCTTAAAGCCTTTCATCGTATAGTTCTGTTATACAAGCCATTTATTTGATGTCAGGGCATATTTAGAATCATGTTAGAAGAATTAATTTTTATGAGATAAAGCATATCTTGAGCAAAATCAGTTTGACATAATCTTGTTTATATCACCTCTCCCAATATTTTGCATTTCCTTTCTTCAGCCACAATTTGACTCGTTTTTGTGATACCATGTCTCCAGTCTTGCCATATACAACAATCATAACCTTCTTCCACTCTATGTTATGCCACCTTCCCCTCCCCCCCCCTCCCTCTTTTGTAGCTTCAGCTTGACAGAAACCACTTGGATCAAGTAGCCAGACTGTGTGTGCCTTATTTAAATGATGCCCAACCTCAAACTTTACAGCAGGTCAGTGACTTTCAGGGTTACTGCATTCAGTGCCACATGGAGTAGTAGAATGCCAAGAGGGTTCCAAGTTCGAATACTTGTGTTGAAATCCAATTATAAAGACGCAATATAGTATTTGTGTGTGCATATGCTATTACATTGCACTCCATCATGGCTTTTGGGGCTTTAAATAGTCATTAACGCTTGCCTCCCTGTTACTCCTCTTCCCCCATAAGCTGCAGTTGGGGCTTTTTTAAAAAGCATTATGAAATAATATTTCAGACCTACCATAGGAATTTGTTGTATTTTAGTACAAAAAGTTTAAAATGTGTTAAATGTTTTTTTAGCATATGTATTTTAATATAGGCTAATGATTTTTTTTCACTTTTCACTTCTAGAAGATTGAAAGGGGAACTTTTCCCTATGGGTTTACAAAAACTTGACATAATTATCTCATGAGGGTTGTTTCCTGTGTAAGTAGCTCTAGTAGAAAACTAAAATGATCTAAAAGATAAAGATTGTGTTAGAGAAACTTGAAGTTTCTTGGTTTCAGTTTCAATTTGAGTAATGGTCCAGGTTCAAAGACTTGTGCTTTCTAGATAATGAACTTCTCATTGCTTATTTTCAGGATTGAAGCCAGAGAGATCTAAATGATGGCGTTAAGGGAATAAATGCAACAGTATCTTTATTTTCAGATTTATTGCGTGTCAAAGTGGAATAAAGATTAAGAATTATTCTGCACTTGTATTTTTAATCAAGTTAGCATTGGAGGCATTGCCAGTCTCTTGGTTGATAAGTTTTAAGTTGAGTCTTCAAAGTAACCAGTCTTAGAAATTTCGAGGAATCTGCAACTTAATCATGTTCAACTGTTACTTCAATAACAAAACGTAGGATAATGATGATATCTTTGGACTGCTTGCTACCTTCATGCTATTAATTTTCATGCTAGCTTTTATTAATACTAGCTTCTTACTGTAACGCCTGCGATGGTTTTCATCTGCATACTGCCAGAAATAAAGCAGACCCATTGGTTGAACTGAGGATCTTAAGTAAACTTTCACACAAACCAGCTCTTAACAAAATTATAATGCTTCAAAAGTGAAAGCATCAAATAATCTTTAGAACTTTATTCTGCCTTTACAATTTAAAAGGCTGTATAAGTGATGGAACCCTTGGCAAAGATAGAAAAACCAACCTAAATCATTCATTTTGAGGTATTTGTATCCTTTATATTAAAATCTCCTAGCTGTAACAGAGATTTTTTGGGGGGCCATTAGATTTAGCATTGGAGAGTTTGGCTTGCTTGCCATCTCTAAGACAGAAATTGCGGACTTTGCTGATCAAACACACCATAAGCATTGATATTTCATTTGTGTGGTATAAATCATTGTTAAAATTGTTTGCAGTTAATTTCATCCAATAGTGCTGAAACCCTAAGAGCTTCAAGGTTTCTACTGAAATGCATGTTCTGTCTAAAATGGAGTTAAAATACACTCAAAGTGAGAGATCAAAATATACAAATTAAATTTTATTTAGAAAAATTTAAGTTCAAAGTTAAACTGCTAACGTACACCAGAATTACAAGTATTTCATGAAGCTTCTAAAGTTGAAAGCTTTTATTTTACCTTTATATATATATATATATATATATATATATATATATATATATATATATATATATAAAGTTGAAAGCTTTTATTTTACCTTTATATATATATATATATATATATAATGATATCTTCATTAGGTTAACAAGGTTAGGGACTATTTGGAGCTCCATATAGATCAGTCCTTTGATTTTGCAATCGTTATTAATGTATTGAAATGTGTCAACTGCTGCAAATCTAAATCCAAATCTGTTTATGTTTCATTCACTCCCAAACATTTTTTTTTTATTGTATCTTCAAAAAACAAACAAACCCAAAAACTGTTAGAATAGGTAGATTTTTCAAATTTATTCATAGGGAGATGGGGGCGAGGGGGGGGGGGGGTAAAAATTATATTGACAGTTTGGTATGAGTTAGGCTGCATCAAACAAATCAGCTTATTCAATTTAGACTCACACCTCTTCCCCTCTCTACATCTCAGGCAAGCCTTGACAGTTTCTCACACTTTGTGTCTCTGGATCCTGATGCCATATGGTTGTTGTTGACCTATATCTACTCACCCTGGTGTCTTCTTCCTCCAGGACCAGATTTTGTCTCTGTGAAGGTGATAAGACTATGTTTTTCTATTTTTGTGGATTTAGAAGAAACAATCTGCTATAGCTCAAAACATTAAGTTAAACTAAGCTGATGACCAGTACTATCAAAGGGATCAACTCTTACATTAAAGTTTAGACTCTGTTCATAGCTTCAGTTGCTAAGGTGCTGTGTAACAGATGAAAAATTGAAAAAAAAAATCCTATCCATGGTTGCACAAAACTGTGCACAGTCAAAGTTCACGATCAAAAAGTATCGGATAATACATTTTACTCCATCATCCGACTGGTGTATTTATTCTTTGGCTGTTTCAATTTTCCTGTATGCCTTATTAAATGTGGATCCTCACAGCATAACTAGAGAATAAAATACAAGCTACAGTAATTAGATGTTTTCAAAGACCGTTGAGCATTCTATCAATAGAAAGCTATGAAGCTAGATATGAGTTGAGTATAATGCTATGCCAAATGCTCAGTGAAAGTAAGTTAAAATGATGAATGAGATATTTTAAAATTGTATAAAAAATTTGAACATCCTCCAATTAATGTAAGTTATTTTTGAGTTTTAAAAGCTTTGTAATCAGTTGTTGGAGATTCTCACAAAAAAAGATAAAGTTTACAACCCAAATTCATTGATTTCACCTCTTCATTGATAAATCTGTGCTGCAATTTGACCTAATTTTGTGAGATTGTACCAGTTATTATTTTTTTCCCATTTTGAAAAACAATTCATTTTTACTGGCTCTAAACAAGTAAATAAGCATAGGGAGCAAGCTTTGTCACGCTTGATCGTACACATAAATTACATCAAGTACAGAGTTTTGCTAGCTGTACATAGTGCCAAGAGTTTCCAGTATCCTCATATAATACTTTTACCCTTGAGTGATGTTAAACTTAGATTATCAGAGGACAATAACATATTACTTTTTCTCTTATTTCCGTCCTTCCCTCACAAATGAAAAAAATGTTTATGTAAACTTTTTGGACTTGGGCATAAAAGCTTTTTTTTTTTTGTTTTCCCCAGTTGCCATCAGGAGCCTTAAAGAAAAATTCTTTCTCGTCTAATATCTCCAAGATTTTTACAAGACATTATGGAGAAGAGCATTTTGATGTTCTCACCTCATGAAGTTAAATGGAGAAATGTGTATACACTGTTATTAAGTACAAGGGATTTTGGATCAGTTATTGAGCTAAGACATTGAATATTTTCTTCTAATTCTGGATTCATGTATATTTCTTTTTGGATTATGTATGCCTCATGTTTGCTTGTGTCAACAAAAACAGTTAAAACTTATTCACGAATTTAATATAGATTAAAGAAACTTTGTTTATTCCTCTTAGTGAAATTCAAAATTGATACACCTATTGGCATTAAATGTATCTCAGTCTCCATACTGTCGAGGATCACTTATTTTTCCTCCACTAACCTCCTGACCAGGGTCATAAATTACGCCTGATGAATGGAATGCTGGTACTCCAGCTCAGTTTTCGTTAGCCTGCTGATCCACTGCTTATGTGAGAACTAATCCGGAATTTGGGCAATAAAATTACAAGATTCACCACCTTGTAACATGCACTGTTATTGATCCAATCCTATCTTAAAATACATTAAATTAAAGCTGAACATGTCTTCAATAAGACCCAGTTGTTCAATTGATACGGAGTTATACATTTCAGTGCTTTATGTTTTTACACATGATTTGAGCGATGTTTTTTGAATTTTAATGAATTAAAAGTTCATTAAAAAAATCACTAAAATGATTTTTTTTTAAAATTTACTTCATTTTTATTAGCAGGCAATAGTAAGCATCCCTGTGTCATTTCAAGGTGGAGATAGAATTCGCTTTTAAGCTATGGTCTGTTCATTATGGCTGTCTATTATTATCTGGGCCTGCAAGTTTCTGCAGCAGGTTATGTAGAACAATTCTGAGTTTAGAATCTCATACTAACATAATCCATACTTAAGTTTTTCATACATAATGAAAATTAAACTATTTGTGGTCTAATTTGTGGTAAGTTGTAAATCATGAAAAGTTTTGCAAATTTTGCAACTTTTCCCTTAGCTTCATACTTAAGTTTGTAAATATTGTAAACTGCACTTATATATTGGTGCTGGCCATAGAAAAGAACATAGAAGGTCTATGTAGTTTTTTGTTAATTTATTTACATTTCTTGATTTGAAGATTTTGGCTTATTGGCTTAAGGTTTTGTTTTTTTTTTTTTTTTCAATCAATGTAGGGAAGCGAGCAAACTTTTGAGTTTCACATACATGAACTGTTTAAATGAATTCTGTGGCGCTTGTGGAGAGAGGAATGTTAAACCAAAAAAAGCAAAGCAAAGACCCTACTTGTTCATGAACTTGAAAAGTAATCTGTCATTTTTACTTAGAATCAATAATGACAAAGACTGAGTCCTAACATTCAAATATCTACCAAAGGACATGTACCTACAGCATTTATCGACTTAAAAAGCCATATCTCCCTCAGACCTTCGTGATTCATTGCGTCAAAAAAAAAACAGCCCCCCCAAAAATGGCAGTAATCGAAAAAAGAAACTACAACAAAAAATCATCCCGTTTTTTTATTTTAGTCTGTTAACACATAGCAAAATTTGTATAATAATTTTTAAAAGAGAAAGTCTGACACTCTTTTAACTATAACTTTTTGTGGATTTCAAATGAGTTCGGAATTATTAAAAATTCAGATTTGAACAAAGAAATTGATCCAGAAAACCTTGCGATCAGAATATGAATTTAGTTGCCTGTTATCATTTTTTCATTCAAAACTTCTATTGCTGTAAAGTTCTTGAAATAAATTTTGCATGTATGTAACACACAGAATGATTCTGGTCATTGTTTAAGTATGAAAGCATTGTCAAGTATAAAGTAGTGTGGAGAAGTCTTTAAGTTAAAGTGAATGTGGCAGCTTCAGCTCAGGTAACCCTCTTAGAGTGACCCCAAGCAAAATGGCATATCACTGGCCGAACTAAGTGCTCCCCTGTAGAACTACTGTAAGGGAAAAAAAAAATGTAGGTCTGTATGTAAAGGTTTAAAATATAAAAAAAAATGATGATAAAAATGCATGCATATTTCTGTATAGAACTAGTATATTTACACCATAAGTGGCCATGGATGGGGCATTGCAATATCCTTGAAAGGTCACAGCAGTTGTGGCGTTAGAAGATATGTGGCTTGTTTCATATAAAAAAACACTGTGAGTAAACAGTTCCATATTTGGAGCTGAATTTTTTTATTATATGCTAAAGTTTATATCATTATTTTTGCAATTGTATTTTGCTAATGGCTTTGCCTCATGAATATTAATTGGCTGATTTGCATCAAATTTCGTCAATTCATCGATTTTGGCCTATTTTTGGACACAAAATCCGTAAATATTAGACCAAAATAACCTTCCGTGCTTGTACAAAATATAGGGTTCATGTTTTTTCCTGACAAAAATGCATAGAAACTGTTTGAGAGTGAAAGAAATGATGTTTATTATCATACCATATAAAGGCCTTCTAAGTAAACTCAATCAGGAGTGTTTTCTGAAAAAATCTCGTAAACATTGTTTCCTACCTCCTAGAAGCTGCAGGACATCAGAATTGATATTCATAATGCAGTATTTGTTGTCAAGTCACTATCTTCGCCTTCCTATGGCAGTAATTAGGGGGGGGAGGTCTCTTTTGGTGCTGCTGTTTAGCAGGTGCAAAGTTCTCTTGCATGTGATAAAGGCTGAAACATGGATGCATACTCAGAGGAACGTTGCAAGCAGGGCAGTAAAAATGATTTTTGGACCCTTTTTTTAACAGCAACAGTGCACACAGTTCATCTGGGTCTGTGTTTAGGGTCTTGATATTGTTCCAGAAAGTGATTTTCAGCTGCCGCATTCAGCTTTGTTCAACTACAGGTGCTGCAGCTTGTTGTTAGCCTCTCTCAGAAGACGATCCTGGATTTTGGCATCAAAGTTCAAAGCGTTTTGATGAAACCCTGAGTCTTTGCTCCTGGAATGCCTTCCCTTCCATCAGGGATGATGCTTATGTCTGCTTTCTTCCTCAGAAAGTTGACGCAATCAAAAAGTCTGTCTTCTCAATGTGCAGTTTTGTAAAACAAGTGCAGTGCCCTCTCCTCACATGGACAACAACCATGTCGGTCAAGTTGTGGTTCCCTTTGCTGCCTGTCAGACGATTGTGGTGCTCTTTCACGCTTGGAAATCCTTACTGTCAAGACTGACCACCTTACAGTTACACTTAGCTTTCTCCAGAGTCTCTTTGTACTCCTGTCAGTCACGGACGTCCCCATGTTTTCGAAGTTCACGTTCTATGCTGTGGTAAACTGTGTATTCCTGTAGTCACGTACGTCTCCATGTTTTCGAAGTTCACGTAAAAGTTACAGTCACTTCATTTTGGCTTCAGTGATGCCTGTTAAAAGTTATGCCCTTTGCTCACTGGCTCTATTCTACATACAATAGAAATGCAAATATTAAAGCACAAATATTATTTTGTTACATCTAATCCCCCTTAAGACAGAAATTCTTTAATTTTTTGGACCTAATAATTTCGAGCAGAGCTTTAGTGTTTGAAGATGATGCTAATTTATACCAGGAAGGATTTTTCGAGTGAAAAGACTTTGCGGAGTTGAGAAAACGATGAGCTCCACACGGCTCGCAAAACAAATGATTCTTCAACCCTTTGCCTGGTAACTGTTATTTGATACTATAGCTGCATGTAGCCGGTACCCACCGACAAGTAAATTCATCTATCCATCTGGCAGAGTTTACATGAGACCGGACGGGCGGAGGGGGAGGCAGAATAGCTGGTGAAAAAAGATCCCAGTTTTCTCCTTTCTTAAGAACGGAGTGCTTAGTAAAATCCGCAGAAATATTGTGTCTTCCACTCTAGCACATGATCCTTTTATCTCAACTATTTTGACAGCGCTTATTTCAAAAGGTTTTGTTGCCTTGATGACACTCTTGGTAGCACTTTTAAAGTCATAGCTCTGTCAGTCTTTAGAGTATCTGTGCACAGAGTGTAGAGATGCGAAATTAACAGGCGTTCCTCTGGAAGGAGGATCGTTCACTGCTTTCTCAATTGTTTTTTTTCAACGGAGCAAAGAAGCTTGCATCAAGCAGTTGCAGCTTGTCAGTAGAGTTTGGGGGGTTAAGAGAATAAAGTGGATATTCAGTTCCTCACACTTTTCAATTACATGCTGACTAACGTGGGAGCTGACATTATCCCCATTGAATGAGGGCTTTCACACCTTCTCTCCTAGCCTATGGTACAACAATAGTCAAAAACCACTCTAGAAAGTTAGCACCGTCCATTTGGGCTCCTTTCGAATCGTGAGCCTTGCGGCCCATGCTCACACCTTGAATGCCAAAGATGCTCTGCCTTGTGTATTACGTAAGGGGGAAGCAGCTCTCCCAGAGAGCATGACGGAGATATATCTTTTGGAAAAATTAATTACCCCTTACGGGTACTTCACACCTCTGCGAAAGACGCATTTCTTCCGCCCAGGTCCATCGGACAAGTTAGTCTTGTCGTAGATTAGAATATTGTCAGGAGGAACACTAACCAAAGTTGTCTTAAGGCATCCCATGGTCTGTACACTAAGTCTTGAAGACATGTGCCAAAATTGTCTCACCCAGTTCCTACTGTCAGTGTTGTTTGTCCCGCAAGTCTCTTCACTTTTTGTGACGCAGGGTTCTTATAGGGATGCCATATATGTCTGAAACAATCTTTAACCTTAACTCTCTTGCATTCCTCAACAGCCTTCAGTAATGTCTCTTCTGTATACTTTTTGTAGTTTCTAGAACCAGGTTTTCTTTTGTGAATCCTTGGCATGGTGAACTGTAAAAAAGAATAGGGCGATGTTGGTGAAAACGTGTGTCACTGGCACGTTTTATGAGTTAAAACAGTTGTAAACATTTGATTGAGTGTGAAAACTAAGTAAAAAATATCTACCATACAATATTATTTTGATTATAAATAGTTTTGTTACATTTAAGCTTGAGGTTTGTTTGGTTTTAAACCCTAATAGTCAACACAAAAATTGTTATGGGGTGACTTTGGCCAAAACACTTTTACCTTCATATTAAGTCGTGACTTTGCTGCAAAAACTGTACTTACTACTGCTAAAATTATGAATTTATTACTTTTAGACTTTTGAATAAACAAAGATTAAAGAAGATGAGGGAAAAAAAGAGAAATTTATCAAAGAAACACACTTTTCAGTAAACATTAAATTTCTTCATGAGGTTTTTTATGTATAAATAAACCTTGGCTGAAGGAACGTTTTCTTGTAACTGCATCAGATGATTGTGTGATAATAATCATTGATGCAAGGGACATCATCTGTAATATCCAGATATATCTCTTTAGTTGTCAACTATAATTATGTAGTATTTTAATTTCCTTTCCTATTGTTGATTTGTGATATGAATATGTTTCAACTCAATGATTATAAAATATAAATAGTCTGATGATTCAAATTCTATGTTTGAAAGTGACTGATTTGAAGTTGTTACTCTTGCTTGCTTGTACAGTGTGCTTAATAAAATGCATTTTTACATTTGTTTTAAATGTGTGGTCAAACGTTATTGTGAAGAGAATTCAGATTAAATGCCGTATCTTCAAAATAAGCCAAGACTTTCCGCGTTGCTCACTCACTTAACAAAAATTTTGCATGCACTGTTAATGTTCAAGTGTTAATTGGTCCACATGTATGTTTAGAAGTACAGTGAAAAATTCTGGAGCATGGTAAAGTTTGATAAAAGCCAGAATATCTGATATTTTAGTTAACTGATGTTCATCTTCGTTAGTTCATTCTTTTTTTTTTTTGAAGCCACCAAATTGATGCTTCTTTATTATTTCAGTCTTGTCGTCCTTGCTGTCTCCTTAAAAGTAAACTTTTTCTGTCGCTTCTCTCTTAAATATCCTAAAACTCGAGTTCTGCATACTTCATCAGTTAGCTGAGTCAGTCAATAAAGAAAGTCTGTGTAGTTATTTTGGTTGTTTTGGATAGAACAAAAAATTTGTTCATTTGTTTATTTATCTTTTTCATATCCATAGGTACTGCAGTGGTTTGGTTTTTGGTTTTGTTTTGTTTTTTTAAGCATACTGTTCGTCATAGAGAGGGTGGGTGACAAGTAGGAGAAGATTTCACCCAATCGATATTTCAATTACTGAAATGATAATAAAAGAACATAAAAAGGATTTTCTCCACGGATACTTTATTTTGAAATATCCGAATTCCAAACAGACGTACGATGTATCTGCATTATTTTACTTGCAATTACCTCTTACTCATAATGATTGTTTAAAACATTGAACACATAGACAGAAAACCTGAGATCCTTGTTACTGGTAACTCTTTAATATTTGCACCCCTCATTTATTTTTTGTGTGTGCAAAGTTCGCCATCATGTGTTTTTGCTGTTATTCAGAGAAAGCTCCACAGACAGCGTTAATACAATTATCCAATGTCTGAATGTATACATTTAGTGCCAAACAGTCAAGATTTTCTATCTGGTGCATCGCCCTACTTACAACCTAATCACATAAGAACAAAAGGCAATAATGAACAATGGTTAGAACGCACAATCATAAAAAGAAGAAAAGTCAAGTTGACATTATTGTAAATTGTTTTACAGTGCATGTATTCAGATCGAAGGACCTCAAAACATTTGTTCCGGGAAGTTAATTCCTTGCAAGGTACCTGAGAGAAAATCGAATATTTACTTCAGTTCCAGAGGCAATGACGATTATTGAGATTAATCGGTAACCCCGACAAATGCTGAGATCAGTTAGACCCCCCGACGATTACTGAGATTAATCAGACCCCTGCCGATTACTGAGATTAATCAGACCCAGAGGATTACTGAGATCAATCAGACCCCAAACGATCACTGAGATTAATCAGACCTCCGACGATTCTGAGATTAATCAGACCCAGAGGATTACTGAGATTAATCAGACCCAGAGGATTACTGAGATTAATCAGACCCAAGACGATTGCTGAGATTAATCAGACCACAGAGGATTACTGAGATTAATCAGACACCCGACGATTGATGAGATTAATCAGACCCCAGACGATTACTGAGATTAATAAGACCCCCGACGATTACTGAGATTAATCAGACCCCAGGCGATCACTGAGATTAATCAGAGCCCAGAGGATTACTGAGATTAATCAGACCCAAGACGATTGCTGAGATTAATCAGACCCCAGAGGATTACTGAGATTAATCAGACACCCGACGATTGATGAGATTAAAAAGACCCCCGACGATTACTGTGATTTATCAGGCCCAGAGGATTACTGAGATTAATAGTACCCCCCGACGATTGATGAGATTAAAAAGACCCCCGACGATTACTGAGATTAATCAGACACCCGACGATTGATGAGATTAAAAAGACCCCCGACGATTACTGTGATTTATCAGGCCCAGAGGATTACTGAGATTAATAGTACCCCCCGACGATTGATGAGATTAAAAAGACCCCTGACGATTACTGAGATTAATCAGACACCCGATGATTGATGAGATTAAAAAGATCCCCGACGATTACTGTGACCTATCAGACCCAGAGGATTACTGAGATTAATAAGACCCCCCGACGATTACTGAGATTAATCAGACCCTTGGCGATTACTGAGATTAATCAGACCATTGGCGATTACTGAGATTAATCAGACCCCAAACGATCACTGAGATCAATCAGACCCCAGACGATCACTGAGATCAATCAGACCCCAGACGATCACTGAGATCAATCTGACCCCAGACGATCACTGAGATCAATCAGACCCCAGACGATCACTGAGATCAATCAGACCCCAGACGATCACTGAGATCAATCAGACCCCAGACGATCACTAAGATCAATCAGACCCCAGACGATCACTGAGATCAATCAGACCCCAGACGATCACTGAGATCAATCAGACCTCCGACGATCACTGAGATCAATCTGACCCCAGACGATCACTGAGATCAACCAGACCCCAGACGATCACTGAGATTAACCAGACCCCAGACGATCACTGAGATCAATCAGACCCAGATGATCACTGAGATTAACCAGACCCCAGACGATCACTGAGATCAATCAGACCCCAGACGATCACTGAGATCAATCAGACCCCAGACGATCACTGAGATTAACCAGACCCCAGACGATCACTGAGATTAATCAGACCCCAGACGATCACTGAGATTAACCAGACCCCAGACGATCACTGAGATTAATCAGACCTCTGACGATTGCTGAGATTAATTAGACCACCGCCATGCCAGGGAGAGGGACAGTTAGATAAGACCATAGCATACTTCCATATACTGTTACAGTATTTGTATATGCCAGGACTACTTCGCAAATACCGTCAGTAGTCACTTGTGTCTATCCAGAGGTTTTTTTTAAATTTTTTAACACCATCAGGGCTTTATAACGCTGCTTTATTGGGTAGAGAGAAAGGATGAGAAAGAACCTTACACGGCAGAATCATTTTCACATAAATGTTATGCAATGCATATTTGTATCACTTTTAATATAGCAATGAAAAGATACATTCACAATTGACTGATATATAGTATATAGCTGATGGATAAATAGATAGATAGATACATGTATACATACATAAATACATGTACACGGATACATACATAAATAAATGATGGATAGAATAGCTTTTAGGGGGTTTTTTTAGCTCCACAATTAGTCCTTATTTCTCAATGCCCTCATGATATCTGCTTTCGAAATAAAATTGAGAAGTTATACTCAAAGATATGAAGAGAGAGAGAGAGAGAGAGAGAGAGAGAGAGAGAGAGAGAGAGAGAGAGAGAGATAAAGACATACAGACAGACAGACAGACAGAGAGAGTTGGTGTGTATGTACACACAGAAAGACAGGAAAGGCTGAGGATAATTTACGTCGAGACATATTAGAAGATAATATACGAATAGATAGAGAATATCAGAAAGTAATTAAAGACGAATATAAACACTCACACAAAAAACACGATCAAAAACAAAAAAACTGGACAAAAAGACAAACTTATAGGAACTGAGGAAAAAAACTAACACCTTTTTCCTTGAAAAAAAAAAAAAACAAAAACAAAAAAGGACAGAATGAAATGAATAACAACACTTGATGTAACAAGCAGCTGACTCAGGTCTTGTGGGGAATTTTTTTTAAATGTAACCGCAATACTTCTCTGTTTATTTTATTTTATTTATTTATTTTTTTTTTTTTGCAAAAACTAATGCTTTGTTTAATAATATCTTCCTGAATGTGAAATCATTCTAATTACTTGAAGTGAACCCTGATTCCGCCATAAAAAAATATGGAAATGAATCAGTTAAATGAGACACATTAGTTATAATGAAGTTCAAGGAAAATGTTATCATACCTAGTAAACTCAAAACTTAAACATGAATGGGGCATTTTTTTTAAATAATCAACTGATTTTTTTCCCAGTATAAAAGCACAAAACCACCATGCATCAATTGAGAATATTTTTTAGAACTCATGAAAATTGAATGCTGCAGGCTATCGGCTTGTTTCCCCTCGCCAATGCAGAGCAAGTCACAGGTTATTGTTTTTTTTTCTAATACTAACTAACTAAGGTTTGCCGCGTTAAAGATATGAGCAATTTAGCTAAACTTTTATCATATGAAAGGAATGTGTATATCATGTAAATTACATGCTCTTTTAGTAAACTCCCCTGTATATACAATAAAGACTGCATTTTTCAGGTTAAAGCAATATCCAATGGTAAGATAGTACATATGAAAATGTGTTTATTCATGTAATTTATACAAACTCAAAAACTTCTAAAAAATGTTTGTCATATTCTGTGGGTATCTCTTTCCACATGATCAGCGATTAGAAGTGCTAACTATTGTGTCTTGTTTTGGAGAGACTAAGAAGGAAGGAAAATGTTCTCTCTCTCTCTCTCTCTCTCTCTCTCTCTCTCTCTCTCTCTCTCTCTCTCTCTCTCTCTCTCTCTTTTCTAAAATTCAAATCATTTCACCAAGAATACGGTTTTCAACAAAACAATTGCATGCACGTATCCGATTCCCTAACGCTGCCCACTTCTTATCCTTGTAACCAAATTTCTGGCTCTGCGTGGAATCTTCACTTTTTTTCCTACCGTGTTTAGAGTTACCGTACTACTAGCCCAGACCTAAAAACCACGACCTTCAGCTTTCCCCATCAATCATACACCAAGTATAGCCTATACTACCAGCACTAACCAAACCTGGTCGTCATCAGAAGGCTCTACCCTCACTGACCCACCGGTGGGTCAGAGCTTGACCAAGCCGTCCCATGTACGACGTCAAAACCTCACGACACACGCATTTGTGTTCACATAAAAAAAAGAGTGGCATGGATCTTTCGGCTAGACGTAAGAAATTTTTTTCTTCTTCTCAGATTCTTCTAGAAATCAAAGGTCAATTCTGTCCTCTAGGAAGAAATACACCATACTCATTGTCTCTTCCAAAAGTGTCGTCATAATTTTGATTTCGTGGAATGGACCAATTGATATGTACTCTGCATAAAGCAAAGAGGGAAATAGGTAACGCAAGGGATTGGGAATGCCTCTCTATCTCACTAAGTCTGTGTGTCTCTTCTTACCACCCCACCTCCTTTGCTGTCTATTTCTGACTTTTTCTTCCTTTTTTTTTTCACTCTTTTCTCTCTTTTTCTCACTTTTTGGTTCGCCATTGGAAACGGTGGGATTCTGGCTTACAACACTGATACCAGAATTGAAGTCACACCTCCCGGTAGAATCAGGTGCTTTCTTGTGCAGAGCAAAACCAGGTAATGCTTGACCAGTTCTTACATAAAGTCTTCTGATCTTTTGTCTCGCATGCATGTAGTTTAAAGGAAAAATGCTGTTATGGCCTACGTTAAATGACGAGGAAAACATCTGTTTTTCCACGAGTAATCTTAAGTGATTAACGATTTGATCAATCACATAATAAAAATTCTCTATCAAGGTAAGTCACGACTGGTTTGAACAAGTTATATTTATGGCACCAAATACTCACATGACTATGATTAGTATGAAAGATGGAAATCATGCCTTTTTTAATTACAACCTTAAAAATATTCACTTTCTTTAATGATTGGATTTATTTCACATAATCATTTGATTTTATGTTCAATTGCTTATATTCTAATTCTAGCTTTCAGATCATCAAAATTATATATATAACGCAAAATCAGATTAATAATAAAGGAAAATCGTGTTGTCCATATCTGTCATTATCTTTGCTCTTGTGCGGAAAAAAATTGTTTTATTGTCGTAATGGTTTTATTACCGCGCTATCCTAACCTGTGGGAATAGCTAGTTCATGGAATTGGTAGTGGATATCGTTTGACAGAATTTCCTTAATATCGTGCCTGATTGCCAGATACATGCTGATGACAAAATGATAATACTGTATACTTTTTTTCTGAAGATAAAGAAATGGTCCGTTGTTAATCAAAAGATGTACAAAATCTGTTGCTCTTGAAATATATATAAATGTTTTAGCCAGCCAGTCTTTCCTCATTGCGTACGTAGAAAACTTTTATAATAAAAAGTGCTAGGTTTAAACATTCTTCAAATTTTTATGTAGTAAGAGTTATAGCACTTAGAATTCCGCCACCGACTCTATTTAACTTGATCATACCCCCCTCCCCGTCCCAATTAATATACACCACTATTATAATAAAAAGAAAAAAAAGATTACTGAATAATGTGGGAATGTTTTTATTGTTAAGATATTCACATTGAGTCTTTTTCAACTCCTTCCTCTTTTTAAGGCGTTTTTCGTGATACTTCATGGTATTCTTATCCTATGCCGAGAGTTGGAGTATTTTGTTTCCTTTTCTTTCTTTTTCATTCTTTTTATTTTCTCCACAATATTTAGTTTTACTCTGTTCGTAAAAACTGTTTTCAGAACAGGCTAATGAGGACAAAATATTTTATATTAATTTATCCAGAGACTTGGAAATCGATTAGATGTCAGAATAGTAATGCATAATTGATCCTCATTTTATTATTTATATATATAAAAAAAACAGCATAGTTTTAGTTTCGTTTATTGGTTTAATTCCTTTCCATTGTTTTTCGCATATACACACAGTGCAGACATAATTATCTGGCTGGTAGATGAAAGTTATTATAGTAAACAGGAACTGATGCTTAAGCTAAATGGTTGCTTTGGAGTGAAAATTTACTTGATTTTGGCCTTGAAAATGTTTTAAAAAAATGCGTGAGGTAGTTTACTAGATGGATAAGGTTTTTATAAAGTCGAAACACCCTAATTAAAGAATACCCTCACAAACAGTTAAAACATAAAGATAATGTTTAGCCTCCTCCCAGTAGAAGTGTCGGCCCTCATTATCAAGGACGCCATACTCTCATGTTTGTTTTTTGTTTTTCTTTGCCTTATTTATTTATTTTTTTTTATTTTTTTTTTTTGTTTTATGTAGGTTATTTTTTTTTATTTAATTGGAATCTGCGTGTCTAAAATAATGATGAGAGCCCAGATTAATTGTACATGTTTCATCTTACTTCTTGACCAATACTCAATCATTAGTATAAAAAAAAAAGCATTATTCAAAGCGAGCTACAATAGTATCTTTCCGTTTGGGCACGGTTTGTTTGGATTTCTACACAATGGACTTTTATTCATAGATTTGTATCAGGGCAGATACGAAAGCCAAGATTGCAAAGTTCTCACGTAACCAAGAATCTCTCTTAGTATAAAATTATTTAACCGTTTGGAAACAGCAATTACAGTTCGAATTGACCGATAGTTCATTTAAACTGCATTGTGTCTGCGCATGTTTGACACCCCTATATAGATTATTTAGAAACCATTGTTAACCAACTAAAAATTAAGTTTTAGTAACAATGTACATCAATCACTGTGTGCGATTCTGCTCGGAACAACGAAACCTTCCTGGAATATTTCTTTATGTCGAATTAAATGTTAGATTTCGAAACGATGCACAAAGAAAACTCGCAATTGCCAAATAAGAATCGTAGGTTGTTTTTTTTTATTATTAATTTGAATACCTCATCTATATTATTAGATGCTTTAAAAAATGTGCAATTTAAAGCTAATAATTATATTAGCGTCTCATACGCCAGTGTGAAACCAATACTGTGGTATAAATTAAGGCTGACAAAATAAATTTATTAATCAATCTGTCATCTCTAAAAAGTATTATAATTCGACATGGACATACACATGGCTACCATAAAGGGCCATAATTGGGAGAGACTAAAGGATGTTAAACAAATTGGAACCATCCGCAAGGGAAAGAGGTTACAATTTGATCAATACTGTCTTTCATGGCAGGGCTTTAATGATCTAACTTTAAAATTCCTTATGAATCTCATATCATTGTATTGGAAAATCACGGTCAAAACTTTTGTTTTCACTTCTGGCAGGTGAATTGCGGAAATGGAGCGAGTTGTCGCCGCCGTCGTTTCAATTCTTTGTCTCCTTATACCAAGGGGGACAACTTATTCAACTGGAGCTCCAGCTGAGGGTTGCTGGAGTGAGCGTCCTTTACATGGTGACTTTCTTCCACAAGGGGGATCTGACCTACCGTATCAGATTATAACTAACGCTACTAGTTATGGGCCCAGCCAAACTATTATGGGTAAGGGACTAATCTCTCCACCTCTTAGTTTCAGGCAGGGGAGAACACTTTCATCCTTTTCTTTTAATCTATAATCGTCTACGGTAGGTCTATTGCGTGTCTTTCTTCTGCATCATGTATTTCGGTTCTAGCTTCTATTTGACTGTCTCCACCCACATCCCAACCTCTCTTTCTATCACTCTCTCTTCTCTTCTCTCTCTCTCTCTCTCTCTCTCTCTCTCTCTCTCTCTCTCTCTCTCTCTCTCTCTCTCTCTCCCTATCTATCTATCTATCTATCTATCTATCTATCTATCTATCTATCTATCTATCTATCTATCTATCTATCTATCTACTTATCTATCTATCTATCTATCTATCTATCTATCTATCTATCCATTTATCTATCTACCAATCGATCTTTCCTTCTTGTCTCTTATTTTACATGGAGTTTCTAAAAACAGGCTCTACACCTACTATAAAGACAAAAATCAGGTATTATGATGTGTTTCTTTTGTTTGATACCGAAGATATAAGAAAAAGAAAAGAAAACAATGAAAGAAAAATGTATTAGCTTCTTTTTTAAAAAGCAGGAACTGTATAATTATGGACCATGTATTTTCCGCAACGTGATGCAGCTAAGAGCCAACTAATAATGTATCACCTTTTCGCCTGATTATAGTAAAAATCTCTAGTCCAGTGGATCTTGACCACAAAGGCTTTTTACTGCGAGTGGTCACGAGTAGTGGAAGACGGGGTGGTCGCTGGGCAGTGGACAGAAGTCTACAGAGGTACAATCCTGAGTGTGGGGTCACTCATCGTGACCCGAGGTCAAGGCCGGTCACCACTGTGCTGTGGAGGTCACCAAGCGCCGTCTTGGGAAGTCTAGGAAATATCCAGTTCAAGTGAGTTCAATCAGAAAAAAGCTATTTTTAGTTCAGGGGTCAATTACGCTCACACGTAAGTGCTCTGTCATCATACATGACTTTTGTATCATTCAGCCTTCAAAATATTGATACATGTTATAAACTTTGTTCTGCACAGCAGCACTAAAAAGAGTATGTTCTACTAGCTTATTGTCAACGTTGAGGCAGCTCATAGTGCATCACTGTGTGTGCACTCAATGAATTTTGTACCACGTATGCACGTGAACAGTCACTAAAACCAATCAGTTGAGAAGCCATTTATAGACAGTTATTCCATCTAATGCCAACCTTTCACTGGGTTTGGCAATGCGTGTCCGCTAAGAACAACTAATGAGGCCCTCCAAATTTGCATGCCAGAATCCTCGCCTTCAAACATCTAGTACAGAGCAGGGTAGTAACTGCTGAGACCCACGCTAAATCTGATACAGGGCAATACCAATGTTTTAAATGGGGAGAGAGAGAGAGAGAGAGAGAGAGAGAGAGAGAGAGAGAGAGAGAGAGAGTGAGAGTGAGAGAGAGAGAGAGAAAGAGAGAGAGGTAGGGAGAGGTATAGACGAAAAGGAAGACAGAGAGAGAGAGAGAGAGAGAGAGAGAGAGAGAGAGAGAGAGTGAGAGAGAGAGAGGGCTGGAGAAATCGTGATTTTCATTTGTATCTGTCTTTTTTTTTCTGTTCAGAGATGCATCTAAATCGTTTTTATATCAAGGATTAACAATAACTAGCCACAAGTTTTAAGAACGTGCAATTACTAACAGAGAGGAAGATCTCTAATTTGTAATTTTTTGCCTCATAGTAGGGAAAAAATTTAAAAAACCCCACCTCATTCTCTCTCAAACACTTATCTGATATCAATGGTTTTAAATAGTTTATCATTACGCATATGACATATACTCAAAAAAAAAAAAAATAAGAGAAATTAATTTTGTTGAACTTAAGTATGCCTTGAACCTAATCTGTATAGTATTCTTCTTTTTTCTTAATGTATTAAGTTCCCAGTAGTGTTTTTGTTTTTTTTAATTCAACATGAGCCTGTCACTGTTCATATTTCTATTTTGCGCCATAACAGTCAATTTAACTTAAAAGGGGGAAAAAATCAACTACAATACATAGGAAGTGTGTTACGGCTGGATATTATTAAATTAATCAATCTTATTTCTTTGTCACATGCACAGAGCTATAGTGGTGGCCAACATGAGTGTGTTCTGGGATAACATTCTCTCTCACTCCATCTCACCCGCCTACCCTGATGGTATGTCTTGTTGCTCTCTTGTCTCTCCCAACTGTCTCTCTCACCCTCGCTTTTTCTCTCTGTTACTCTCTCATTCTTTCCGTCCCCATCTCTCTCTTTCTCTCTCCTCTGTTTTTCTCCCTTTCTTTCTCTATCTATCTTTATCTCTCCGTTTCTTCAATCATCCATCAGTATGCCTCTCTTTCTTGAAATACCTTTTATTTGTCTTTTTATCATCTTTTATCTGCATCAGATTATCTTCTTCCTCCTCTACTCTTTTTATGTTCCTATATTCCTTTCTTTTCTTGCATATCCTTTCTCTTGTTTTCCTCTCTTTACCTGTCTTTCATTTTTGTCTATATATTATTTTATTCTAAATTATGGAACTTATTTTATACTTTTTATTACCATGTTGTTGTTTTTTACTTTTGTAAACACCTACAAAACTTGAAGCCCTACAGATGTGGATTTTCAAACGCTTGGCAAGAGTTAACTACAAAGATAGAATGACAAATGAGGAAGTTTTGAGTAGACTTGGTGTTAAGAGAGGACTGCTTTCTCAAATAGAACACGCAAGTTGTCATATTTTGTTCATACTGCAAGGCATGACAGCCTGCAGAAAACAGTCCTCACAGGTAGAATAGATGGTAGAAGAGGAAAGGGCAGACCTAGACGTCACTGGAACGACGACATCAATGAATGGACCGGTAACCAGCTCTATACGAACATCAAGCTAGCCCAGGATCGTGTGACTTGAAGAAGCGTGGCAAGTCGATCCCAGAATGGCCCTCAACAGCCGGAATGACAA
The DNA here is from genome assembly GCA_033675545.1 of Elysia crispata. Lineage (NCBI taxonomy): Eukaryota > Metazoa > Mollusca > Gastropoda > Plakobranchidae > Elysia > Elysia crispata. The sequence continues at coordinate 360,713 of JAWDGP010005190.1, forward strand.
GGACAACAACAACAACAACAAAGATCTACAACTAAAATATTTAATTGCATCCATTGTCTTACCCAACTAGGAGATGTGAGACTAGATTTAAGCTCACAGTTGCCAATTTTTTTTTTCAGCAAAGTTTCAGCTTCTTACCTGAACTAATTCTTAATAATTATGGACTCATGCATATTATTCAAATCAGTTTTTACAATTGAGTATTAAGAAAATCTAGAAGAGTAAAGCGACGTAGAGCCGCACTATCATAATCATTATCATCATCATCGTCATCATCATTATCATTATGATGCTAGACATTATTGTCATCATCTTCATCATCATCATTATGAACATAAAGCTAGCCATTAGTGTCATGATCATCATGATCACCATCATTATCACCATAATTGTCCTTATGAAATTTTGTTGCATATTATCCAATTTTTCTTTATGTCAAGCATTGCGACTGCATCATCATCATCATCATCATCATCATTATCATCATCATAATCATCATCATCATCATCATCATCATCATCATTATAATTATTATTAAGAATTTTTAGTGCATATTTCCCAATTTTTCTTTACAGCAAGCATTGCAACAGCCCGAAGATATCAACGAATTTTCGACATCTTGGATGTCGTGTCAGACAAGACCAATCGTGAGAAGCCGGCCCAGAACCGAGATAAATCTGCTGCTGTGTCGTCTGCAGCAGTTGCTGGGGAGGTGAAACTAGCGCCCAGTACCCGGGCAACATTGTCAACTGTGTCGCCAGCAGGAGAAGCTTCTGTGGCCACAACACTATAACTGGTCAGATCTGTTGGGAGTGCCAGTATTTTGTATCGGCTTGTTACGGAAGTATTGAACAATACGGAAATTGACACTTTTTCTAGGTGTTTCATTGTTCTATTTTATTTTATTTTTTTCTTCTTATCGGATAATAAACCATAATGCTATATATACACTCTTACTCAATTTCCAAGTCTTGGTTGTTCATTGCAAAATTTCTGGAAATAAAAAAAAATCAAACTAGAAGTTGTACTTTTCATGTCTTCATTGGTTTTTATTTTTTTTAAATAACCAGTAGTGAAGCCATTAAAAAGCTAGGCATTTTGTATTTCACATTAAAATTATCGTCTCTCTTTTTTATACTTTGAATGTTTTTTTTTTTTTTTTCAACTTTTGGAGGAAGTCTTCCTATTTTGTAATTCTGGGTGAAAATGACATTAAGGGAGACAATAATGATGATGATGATGATGATGATGATGATGATGATGATGATAATGATGATGATAATGATTGTAACATTTCCATGAAGATGATGATAAATATAAGCTGGTAGGGTTAAAAATTTAAACAAATGCTTGAACGTAAGCAAAGTGCATAAATAAACAAAATTGAACCAATTAAAACCACAGCTATAGATTTAAACAAAAAAACAAGAAAACAGATTTAGGATGCTTTTACAGAATATCAAATCACTGTCGCAGAAACGAAAGTGAAAGTTATTTATTCCTGTGTGTTTATGGTAATAAATTCATAGCATACACATATAAAGCGTTCCACTCTCAATGCCATAAGATAAAAGTGCTAACGGACAATTAATTCCACAGGCTGTGGAGTACATTTTGTACAAAGAAAGTCATTTATACGAAAAAAAAAATGAGAATGAATGAAAATTTGTCGGTGACGCCAATCAGACCCATTGTGTAACATAAAAAGCTAATAAGTTTAGCGCAAGTGGGATTGTAATACTTAATGGTACACGTATTATTAAAAACGTAAAAATCCGTGACAAGGTCCGTAACATTTAAAGGGACACAATCAGTATATGAGTTGAATGCCCAGAGGTATTTTATTTTATTGTGTCCCTTAGAAATGTTTCCTCTTCCCCCCCCCCCCCCCTTTCTTCTTCTTCTTCTTCTTCTTCTTCTTCTTCTTCTTCTTCTTCTTCTTCTTCTTCTTCTTCTTCTTCTTCTTCTTCTCTCTCTCATAACATGTGCTTCTGGCTACCTAAAATCCAACTTGTGCTCTCTCCGATTTTGCAATCTATATCTGATAGCCTCTGTGTTTCTATTTGCTCTGTCTCTGTAACTGTAAGAATGAAAGAGAGAATATTTCGCATCATTTTTTATTGCTCTTTTCTTTCATTTTATTTTCTTAAATAAATTTGCCCGTGTTGTCTAAGCCCTGACAGAAACTGAATCTGTATTAAATATAAAAGAAAAGTGTCTTTTTTTCAGAAGATGCTATCTTTATTTGTAACTGTAAGTGCATGGTCAGTGGTTGCTACTGGTAAACTATTGCTGCTACAACTTATTTCTCATGTGCCTATAGTATATGATGTATCTTTCTTGTTGTAAACAGATTTTCAGTAAGATAATGTTGCCATAAGAGAAGTAATGTCTAAAACTATGACAATAACGATATATCCTAGCCTGTTCGTTGCATGAGTTATCATGATTTTTTTCCCTTAACTTACCGGGGTAACTTTTACGGTTACTTTAGTTAATTGTAAGGTCTACTGCATTTACTCTGCATAAAATAATATTTCATTGACCCAAAGATAAAATATCAGGGGATAGTAAATTCATCTATATAATAGTGGAGCTAGGCGAAACATGAGGACTATCTAATCGAGCATTTCTAGACCACCTAAGGACGTCAAATTTGGCATAAAGTTGTAAATTGCCCCACAGAATGGAGTGGTAATATTTTTTTTTAACGAAAACAGTGTTTTTTGAAAATTAAAGGCAAAAATATGATTATTATTTTCTCATCAAAGAAAAAAGGTGAATGTGCGAACTACTTCCTGTAAGCGCAGCTTGACAGAGATAACAGGAAGTAAACTATAAGTACGCAGACGATGTAGGCGGCGGCAGATCTAAAAACATCTTGAATAGATCTACATGTTATATAGTAAGATCTAAGTAAATAATCTAAAAAAAAAACAGCTTAACTTACTTGGCCTTAGGTACGAGATCTAGGGCTTAGATATTTACAGCAGGTAGCCTCAAATCAAAAGGTATATATTAGATTTTACTTTTAGGCTTAGAATTTCAAAAGCAATGCAAAATTAAGATCTAGATCTAGATATCTAGATCTAAATCTAGATTCTGTGCTACAAAGATATCGAGATTCTAGATAAAAAATAAAGAGATGGAGGAATAGATCTAGATCTAGATCTGGATCATTTAAGTAAAAGGATGGATACTAGACTATTTATAAACCTATTTGAAACACACGCGCACCTCAGACCCGGCAAATTGGCATCAGGGTTCCGTCCGTAGTTGTAGGAGTTTTCAGCTTTCATTTACCAAAAAAAAAAAAAAAATTATGAATTAATGATTAATTGAAATGAAGACCTAGACCTACCCATGTGTGGCGCGTTTCATAATTTGAACAAAGAGAGAAAGTGTGAATTTCATGTTTTCTTTACTCTGACAGCACATCACCAGCAAATTATCTGGTAAGACTAATTCTTTCTTACCATTCAACGATTGCCTTATTATCTTGATGAAGCTTTGACATAACATGGGTTGATTGAAATGAATTTCCATTGGTAATAAGAAGTTAAATAGAAAGTCCTTCTCGCGCCACCTTATTTTCTTTGTATCATGCTTGTCTATGATCCCTTCCGCCAAATTTCCCCTCTCCACACACACACACACACACACACACACTTTGTCTCTATTGCTTTCCTTTTCTCAGGGCCTCTATCGCTCCTGATTTTCCTCAATCCCCGCTCGCCTTTCTCTCTCTCTCTCTCTCTCTCTCTCTCTCTCTCTCTCTCTGTCTCTGTCTCTGTCTCTGTCTCTCTCTCTCTCTCTCTCTCTCTCTCTGTCTTTCTCTCTCTCTGTCTCTATCTGTCTGTCTGTCTGTCTGTCTCTTTCTTTCTTTCTTTCTCTCTTGCCATCTCACACTTTCTTTCGATCATGATTCCACAGAGTTCTTTCTCCCATATTCTCATAATGCGCGCTCTCACTCTTCCGAATACTATTAAGGATTTTCTTTAACATATAACTTCCTTTTTTTTATTTTATGTAACTCTTACATTTAAGCTGCGTGAAGCCTTATGCAGAATAATGTGTGCACAACTAAACATAAGTTACCTCACATAACGATATGTACGAAAATGATTTTCTGTCTCATAAATTACTCTAAATATAGTTCGTCACTTTGTGGATGATAAATCTGACGTAGGGAGTTCCGTTATAAACGGCAGTCAGAAAAGAAAAATCAGAACAATGCACGATTCGTATTAAGAAAAGGAATCGTTTTTATTTATATAAATTCCTTGTTAGTTTGTAATACGTTGTGAAACATACCGAAAATTATATTATTACTTTACATTTCAACAATGCCCAAGAAGTCTTTAAAAATACATAACCCCAGTCTCCTTTTTGCCACAAGGTTTTCATCCCTTTTCGTTGCTACAGTTAACGTGGATCATAAACACATCTCAAAATGTTTTCTTTTTTTCTGCTATTTAAATGTTATTGTGTGAAAAAGAAAAAAAGGGCTACTTCCTCCACCAATGTATCGTTATTTTTCACCTTTGCCACTTACGTCAACACGTCTTTCGTATGGGCGACGCCCACTTCGAGGTCAATAGTGCGAAAACGCGGAAGTGAAAGTAGAGACAATAACATTGCGGAGCGCCCTCTCTCGGAACAACGGAAGCCGAGCACACACACACAGGCCTGCGAAACTGCGAACTGCAAATCATGTTGAAGGCTACACCAGTATGAGCCGCAGCGCGAACCTCGGATACCGCTAGAGAATCGTGTATAGATCTAGGCTTGGTATGGCCTGTAGTGGCCAGCAAGACAGGCGACCGGAGATAGCTCTTCGATAGAGACAAGTCGTGAAGTTGACAGCAGCAACTGACTCATTATTAGTGTTTAGCAATTTGCTTCTTCTACCGTAGTTTGGAGCTATTACATCGTCCGCCTATGTTCCCAAAAATCTAGATTTAGACACAGGGTGTGGAAAAAAGGTGAGTTTATAAATTTGAATTTTGTCTACATAAGATAATTGAGCTGGATATAATGTATCCAGACCCTCAGTTAGATTTTATACATAGATTAGATCTAGATCTAGATAGATTCTATACAGTGTATGATACTGAAAGCACTGTATCAACTTCAAAATAAGACTTGGGCTTCATGGACAAGGTCTAAAACAGGCTCTATATCTAGATCTTATACAGGACTTAGATTCTATATTACTCTTAGACTTAAAAGAACTTTACTTGATACAAAATTAATGATAGATCTAATTATGATAATACGACCATGTATGGAAGGGAAACAGAGAGAGAGAGAGAGAGAGAGAGAGAGAGAGAGAGAGAGAGAGAGAGAGAGAGAGAGAGAGAGAGAGAGAGAGAGAGAGAGAGAGAGAGAGAGAGAGGAGGAGGAGCGAGGAGCGGGTTAAAGTTTATAAATTGATTTATTTTCAGGCTCATTTTAAAAATATCTTTCAAATTAAATTCTCGTGAAAACTAGCCTATTCTTAAGCTTGATTTAAAAAAAAATATCTACATAGGTCTGAATAGTTCCATGCATTTCACACATCAGTAATGATCATATAATCTGGAATAGAGAGTTGGGCTGTAGCTGAAAATCAAATGATCTGATCCTTTCTTTAACTCTCTCTCTTACTTTTCTAAATCAACTCCATTACCGAGCCCCCCTCCCCCCTCTCTCTCTCTCTCTCTAACTGTCTCTCTCTGTCTGATTCTCTCTCTCCCTCTCTCTATCTCTTTCTCTGATTCTGTCTCTTTCTCTCTCTCTCTCTCTCTCTCTCTCTCTCTCTCTTTCTCTGATTCTGTCGCTTTCTCTCTATCTCTCTATTAGTCATTCTTTTTACTCTCTCATTTCTAACTGTTTTGCTCCTTGTATGGTTTTTTTTTTTTTGTTTCCTTTCAAGAAATTCGCAATCTAAAGATGTATGACACACACGCCTGCTTTCTTTCTGCACCTTATGTCTATTTCTCTAGTAAGTTTTAAACCCCTCTTTCTTTCTCTCTCTCTCTCTCTCTCTCTCTCTCTCTCTCTCTCTCTCTCTCTCTCTCTCTCTCTCTCTCTCTCTCTCTCTCTCTCTCTCTCTCTTTCTCTCTCTCTTCTGTTTGTTTAATTCACTCTTTCTCTCAACATTTCTCATGTCTTAATCAGTATCTGGTTCCTACAACTACCTCCTCTACTATGCCCCCCCCTTTTCTCTCTCTCTTTCTCACTTTCTTTCTTTATTTATATCTGTCTTGTTTTTCCTTCTTTTGTTTCCCTCTTATCCCTTCTGTCTCTTGTTTTTGCCTCTCCTTTCTTTTTTTCCTTTTTTCTTTCTTCCTCACACCCAGTATCCTCTTCCTTTTCGTCTTCTTCTCCTTCTTCTCCTCCTCCTCCTCCTCCTCCTCCTCACTCTTCATCTTCTTCTTCTTCTTCTTCTTCTTCTTCTTCTTCTTCTTCTTCTTCTTCTTCTTCTTCTCCTTCTTCTTCATCTTCTTCTTCTTCTTCTTCTTCTTCTTCTTCTTCTTCTTCTTCTTCTTCTTCTTCTTCTTCTTCTTCTTCTTCTTCTCCTCCACCTTCTCTCCCCCCTCCTCCTTCTTCTTCTTCTTCTTCCTCTTCTTATCTCCCTCACTATTTCTCCGCTCTGATTTCCACCGCTCCCCTGCCCCCTGTCCTCTTCCGCTCTTCATATTTCTCGAGCATCCCTTCCCACCGGCATCTGTTGAGTCACCAGAAACCAGAAAGAGAGAACCGTTGAGGCTGACAAAATCAATAAAGTTCCCCTCATAGAACCCCAGCCACCCTGCCCATGGACCCAACCCACCCGGCCCGACTATCAAAGCTCTCTCTCTGTGTGTCCTTCTATCTTAGGACCAGGGCCGTGAGTCCTAACTGTCCTGTGTTTTATACTTTTAACACACCATTCGATCAGCACACTCTCAGAAATCTTATCCCACGATGCTAAACACAATGCGCGCACACAAACACACACATTTTCCCCCTGACAAGCCCAACCAATATCAATCTCTCTATGTTATGGTCTAATTACAGCACGCAGTACTTCCCATACTTGTTTCTCGGCTATGCTGATTTATGAATCAATCTTCACGTTTTAAAGCCTCTGATAAAATTAGAAAGAAAAAAAAAAGAACAGAAAAACCTCAACACCGCATTTGCGTGAGAGACGCAATATTTGGTGTAAAATCCGCATTTTCCCGTACTAGTTCAATAATTTTATGCTATATGGGTGATTAGTTAGTTCAACCTCAAGTCCCGGTTCTCTATCGAGCTCTTCCTGCCTTTCTCATTTTCTGTGTCTTTTCATCTCTCTCTCTCTCTCTCTCTCTCTCTCTCTCTCTCTCTCTCTCTCTCTCTCTCTCTCTCTCTCTCTCTCTTTTTTTCTCTCTCTCTCTCTCTCTCTCTCTCTCTCTCTCTCTCTCTCTCAATTTGGAAGTTATCCCATGCATTCCCTTAGACAGACTTAGGGTACATGAAGTTCTTACTGTCATTTCTCTTTAATGTAATGGGCTGTGTGGCTAGGCTCTCGTCATGATCCTACTGGGATCCTTCGATGCTTCCTCGAAACTCTGCGATCCAACACGGGCATTTGACATCTAAAAAATCATTTACAAAATGTACAGGTCGAAACCGTTACGGAAGGGTTTTGCTGTGTTTGATAATATATGACTAATATAAGCCTACACCAAGCATCCAATCGATCTTAGTTATAAACGATTATACCAGCTGGGCAAGACTATCTCTCCAATATTTCCCATGATAGTAAAATACTATTGAACCAACAGTGTTACAGTAAATCACACAGCTGCTTAACTATAACGAGAATCTTCGTATTACTTTAATTTTTCTTTTACCCAGGCTAAACCAAATCGATTTGTGTAGTTTCTAGAGCTTCGCTTCAACAATGTTCCATTGTGCCCCTCACCTCCTCGAGGCTAATCAATATATCTATTTATTCCTTTGGTTTTTTTATGTTATATATATATTTTTTTTAATTCATTAACTTATGTAAATTAGACGTATAAGTAACATATATCTATTTTGAGATGAGAGAAATTCATGATTTTATATTTATGTAATTTTTTTTTTTTAAATCAGTAACTTTAGCAAATTAAAAGCACACGTAATATAGTAGCATATATCTATTTTGAGACGAGAGAAAGCCATGATGATTGTATTTTCATCAAATATCTCTCTTTTGTTCATAATTCATTATTATTTTCCGATATCTAATTTTTTTTTTTTTTTGTAATCGCATTTGGCCTGCAATCCTAGTTCATGGAACATAAGAGATGGATGGTAGGAATCAAAGGAGAGAGAATCAGAGACAGGATTGAAAGGGTGTGTTTCGGGGAACAGGGTGGAAGAGAGAGAGAGAGAGAGAGAGAGACCGACAGGCAGAGAAAGAGAGAGAGAAAGAAACACAGACAAAGAGATAGAGAGGGAGTGAGAGAAAAGTATAGAGAGAAAGAGAGGGGGAGAGAGAAAAGTATAGAAAGAAAGAGGCAGACAGAGAGAGAGAGAGAGAGAGAGAGAGAGAGAGAGAGAGAGAGAGAGAGAGAGAGAGAGAGAGAGAGAGAGAGAGAGAGAGAGAGAGAGAGAGAGAGAGAGTCCACTTTGCACAGAAACTTGTTCTACTCGCACACAAAGAAGACTTGAATTTTTTTTTGTTTTGTTTTGTTTTTTTAAGTTTCATTTTGGAATTGATGATCTCCCGCAGCGGGAGAGTGGGGGTGGGGTTCTGTCAGTGTCACGGCATGAGAATTGAGAAGGAAAGCTCTAGCTGCTTCATTGATCCCCGGCTCTTTGTGTGGCTCAGTGTGGCTGTGCTCGGCCGGATGTGCCTTTCTGTCGCCGTGCTCACCCTCTGAATTCCTCAACATTCACAGCAGCTGCTCTGGTTGAGGATTCCAACCTTGGTGAAACAAAACATGCTGGATTGTCAATACAGTTTTCACATGAGCAACATCTCAAGATTTTTTTGAAACTAACTATTATATTGTGCGTGCAATTTTTTTTTAAATTACATTAGAAATATCGTTTTAGCTCCTGGATGTCACACGACCTCATTTTTGTTTTTTGTCGCTTCTGTCAAAGTGGATCATGTGCTATGTAGAATCACATTCATGTGAGTTTTTTTAAGACGGCAAAGTCTAACCTTTGAGTGTGTATTTCTACAGTTGCTATGTCACGTTTTTATTTTATTTTATTTCTTTGTTTTTTTGGGTTTTTTTTTTGCTCTTTTAGTGATATTTTGAGTAGCAAAGGTTAATTTGT